>JAQMCX010000045.1:4923615-4971306 GCA_029814765.1 Acanthurus leucopareius | reverse complement strand
TAACCTGTTAAAATAAAAAAAATTTCTACACCCCCCCACCCCCCCCACCCCCAACCAACCCAAAAAAAAAAAAAAAAAAAAAAAAAAAAATCATATGAAAAGCTGCATTTCCTTTTTTTTAAAGGTTGGACCCATGAAATGCCTTTTTCATGAGAAATGAGGAAAGACTCAACAAAAAAGGTGCCAATAAATTATTAATATTTCAATTTATTAATCCACTAATCCTTTTAGCTGGACTTTTCATTTTCATATCATTACTATGCAAAATTCTTTGTTGGTAAAGTGAGTTAATATATAATAATATTTAGTTAATATAAAAAGTATTTCTTTCTGCAATTTAGTGAAGTAGAAGTAGAAAAACTTGAGAAGTGCCCCAAAATAAATGGCTTATAGTACTTAAGTGAATGAGGTATTGTATTTATATTGCTTTGCACCTCTGAAAAGCGGAGGTTTCAGGCCTAAGGCAGAGAAAAACCAGGGAGGAATGGTTGCAGAGAGCATTACTTCAATGGGCCCCTGAGCATGGGCAACAAAACCAGGCTCAGCAGCCTCCAGTAAAAACCAAGCCTGCTAGACTGTTAGAGTATAGTTCGTCAACAAGGAATGGATGATTTAAAGCATCTTTAATCAGGGCTTTCACTCTGAGGACAATTAAAAGCACACTAGGTTTAAGGCAGGGAGACTAGAGGTCTGACGAGAAGTGAGAGGGAGATCCAACATCAGTGAGCGTCCACCTCCAGAGTCCTGAGCAGGAGTTATGGTGGCATCAGCCTCAGGGTGTCAGGAGCCAAGCCTGGCATGATAACCATCTGAGTGTTGTTAAACTGAGGGGAGGCTGCTGCTGAGGGCAACATACTCACATTCAGTAGATATCTCAGCAATACATTACATAGACCTAATGTCTTATACATCATGACAGCACTATTTCTTCACTTTTTGTGGGCAATTTTACAACCCTTTCATGTAAAAAAAAAGTTTGGACACTTGGTAAAACATACATTTTACAAAATAAAATAATTTGCTCATCCATTTTGTAGACTTATATGTAACTTTTTGCTTTGTTTTATCAAGTTAATTGATTCATGTTTTGGTTTAAGATAAATTGGGACAGGGGTAACAAAAGATTGAGAAGTTGTTTAATCCTTCCTAAATATCTAATTTGAACATTCCACAGGTGATACCAAACTGGTAACAGGTGATCGTTAGATGATTTGAAAACCTAAACCTAAAAACCTAAAATGTCTCCATCATTCACATGCATGGAACGCTCCGCCTTAGGATGAAGGATATGAGAACACATCATCCTGGGAAACAATCTAATTCTTAATTTTAGTTTTTTCCATACTTTCGGAGCCAATATTGAAACATCTCAGAGAAGCATAATACATGCATATTGCTCTTTACACTGAAGAACTGGAGGCCCACAGATGTTAGCGTGGGGAGAAGAAACACAACAAAGTGCCAGTGTATTTTTGGATGTTTGGCAACAATGCAGGCTGTCGGCACAAACCCCACTTTCAGATGTACATTGCCTCTGATGAGGAAGCAAATTGCTGGAAGCCAATTGTTGTTCTTGTTTTTTTGTTTTTTTTTCTCTATGCAGCAAAATAATTACACATTCATACAAAACTGATTTGGGATGGTTTTAAAGGGAGAGACAAAGAGAGAGGGAGAGAGGAGCTTGGCATGATTGCACATTATTTAGTGTAATTATGCTTCCACTTGAGGATCTGTGTGTTCACCCCACTGCAACATTGTGTTTTCAGTTGAATTTTAAAAAATGGATTTGTCACCTCTTTGTGAATAAAATCACACATTCTTAAATCAATGCCTCACACTATCACACATTTAACACCCTTTTGCTGTTCTGATGCCTGTTAACAAGGCTGACGGAATATGTTTTATTTTTAATGTCATCAACAATGTTTGCTGATTACTGATTAGGTTTCTGAGGATTTGTTTTACAGCTAATGTGGAATTATTGCCATCTCTTAAAACCATCTTGATTCAACAAAATGGACAGGTTAAAGATTGTGGATTTTATTTTCTCTTCTTTCCCTTGCTTATAAACAAGCCAATCTTTCTGTTTCCCTTAAAGGCTAAAAAACAACACCCTTTTTAATCAAATCCTGCCTACTGCTAGGGAAGGCCTTATTTTTTATGACAACCACAATATCAAATCTAAAAGCCTGCTTTTTGTCTCTACAAAGAGCATGTTAAGTTTGCACCTGTCAACTCAGAATACCACAGCAGGAGAGCTGTCCAATAGAGAAGGGTCAGGAGTAATGCACAGTGAAGGGGACATTGCTGTGAGACAATGGAGTGTTTCCTCAGTATTAAAAGCTTAATGGACACAGAAAAAAAAAACTACCATTGGTGCTCCAGCTGTGAAATAGAGATGAAAAACAGGTTCAGTCAGGAGGAGCGAATCGGAAAGTCACCATGATTGGCACTTGAAGAAACAAACAGGAAACGTAAAGGACAGCAATGTATTTATGGAAGTGTGACCTTCATGCATATGCCGAAGGTACATTATAATCATTGCATTTTAATTTGCCCATCCTGTATTCATATTCCAAATGCATGAGTCAGACTGGGCAATTAGATGACACATTCAAGAGCAAGTCAAAGACCAGTTAGAGAATATAATGGTGATTAAAAACTCAGATGTCACTAGTAAGAACAATTGTAATACTCCGGTAGGAACGCTGTGCATGTTGGAGTATCAGCTGCTTGAACTGAGAGCACAGAGGTTTTCTAATGCCCTTTTTTAATTGCAATAATAAAGATGATTGCGTCAGTAATTTTGTTTTCAGCTACAAGACTAAACCTTGTATTTTAAGTGTTGGAGAAGAGTTTACACAGATGGAAACACCAGCAGCACTGAATATGACTTTTTTTAGAGAACTTTTCTGACAAAATGTATAACGTGGTTTGATATTTAAAATTACATGTCATTTGCACATTAAACTGTATAAAAAGGACCACATGTCTACACTATATTTAGTTGAGTTGTGGATTTACTTCGTCTGAAAAGTTTCCAACAATGTTAAAACTCATGAAATCCTTAATTGTGTTAACTTCTGGGGTAACAGCAATCAGAGAGTGACGAAGATGAGGCACTATGGAACATAACATGAACTTTGTCAACTTTCTAAGTTAAATTTGAAATGGTGGCTGTTTAATATTAAAATGGAAAATCTTTTATTAAAATCTCATTATTTCATGCTACTTTATTTAATTTTATTTTATTTTTTTGTCTGCACCATTTTATTCTCATTGATAGAGGCCTATAACTTGTTGCAGTCATTAGCACTGTCACAGCAAGAGGGTTCTTGGTTTGAGTAAAGCCTTCATTTGTGGAGTGTGCATTTTCTCACTTAGTTTGTACTGGGTTCTTCTGGGCACTTCAGCCTTATCCCACAGTCCAAAGACATGCAAGTAAATTGGTGCCCCCTTATCTCCCATAGGTGAAAATGTGAGCACTAGTGGCTGCCTCTATGTGTCAGCCCTTTGATGAACTGACACCTATCCAGGACTTACCCTGCCGCTAACCCAGTGTCAGCTGGGATTGGCTTAAGCCTCTAACAACCCTGCAAATGGATAGAAGTTACAGATAATGGATGGATAGAGGTATTTTCTTTTAAGTAGAGAAACTCCTAGAAGAAAAGATAAATGCACATTGTGCATTTATGTTAAAAAACAAATGAAAAAAAGTCTTGTTCATTCTATTTACACAAGGTTTGGTTATGGTACTATAATAATGAGATTTGAACTTTTTTATTGCTTCCTGGCATTTATTTTTTGCATTGCGTATTCATAAAAAATGATCCACCTCATATAGAACAAAGAGAGGTGGGGTTTGAAGTAAAGTGGTGGGCCATTAACAGGACTGTTTTCCAAGGGACTGGAGTTCAAGACTAATGTTAAACAACAAGAGAACTTGTGGTGTTAAACCAAAGACCTTTCCCTAAACCCGCTTCTTTTTTTCTTAAAGTACCTCTGTTGCCTAAACCCAAATAAAACCAAGCACATTTCACCAAATAAACTATGTGGTCAGAAGACTTTGTGGGAGAAATACCTTGCACATCACTCAGAGACACTAAGGGTACCTTATGCATCTCTACCAGACACCAAAAGGCAATACTTGATGGAATGGACTGTAAAACTGGGAAAAGCATTAAATACTGTAATTAAACAAATCTGCATCTCATACAAATGCAGAAGGTTCCTTTAGCATCTGTGTTGGACACACTGGGTTTTCAAAAAACTCCAGTGTTAACACATGTGCATCATTATTAGGTGCTTATTGCCACTGCTGCACTCTGCTTCGTAGAAGGAGTGACAAAGTCCAAAGTGGGGTAAAGATCCAAAGTGTATCTTAGAATGGTAAACCAATGTCTGTTTCCTAAACCATCAAACCACGTGAAGATATTTTACTGAACCCTTTTCAAGTACTTCTGTTGACCTAATCTATTAAAATGAAACTGTGTCACAGTAATGACTGCATGTTTAAAAAGGTTTGTGTTAGGACTTTGTGTGTTGGACGAGGACACTAAAGGCAATCTTCTCATCTATGTCTCTTTTTTTTTTTTTGCACAAGGACATGCTTTTTTAACTTTTTCAATATTTTCCACAACCATGATCTCTCTTTCAACCTGATAAACTCCCAGGAGTAACCTAATATAACCATGACACAGTTTCATCAAGCATTAACCACTATGCTTAGATTTTGTGAGAAAATAGAATATATTGTAAATGAAATGTTACTTATACAAGTTTGGTAACTTTCTAGCAGATAAGTTAAATAGCATTAATTTTAGTTTATTTTTGGTAATATATTACTGATCTTTAATCATTTGTATTTTTCTTTCTTGGAATCTTTTACTTTTTGCATTTTTATTAGGGTCTAGGATTGACATTTTTTTTCTCTTTTGGGCTTTTGGGCATATCAGCTTTAAATGAAGAAAATTTTTATATATATATATATAAATAAATAAAAAAAAAGATGGTCACCAGGTTAGCATTGTTCCTGCAAAATCCACACTGTCCTGCGTAACATGCAATATAAATTTCTGGTGTGGACAAACATCTCCCTTGTCTGTTTGTCTCTCTGATGATGATCATCATTGACAGCAGCCGTACACCACCAGCAGCATCTCAAAAAGCCATTTGCCAGAATTGTTACTGGAATGTGTCATTCCTGATTTATGTGGCCTTAGATAGGCGGTCAAAGTATTTTTTTTGCATATTCATGACAATGACTAATCCAAAGAAACTTCATTTGTTTACCTGATATTTTTTTCTCAATTCTATTGCTCAAGTATTCCCACCAGCATGAATGTGAATAATAATGACTGTAATGACTTTTATGACTCTGGCATCCTGATGTGGTCATTTAGTGTTAGACAGCTTGCCGCCACTGAATCTGGTTCTCCTTGTTTTGTTTTAAGTGAAGCAGATGCACCACTTGTGACCACCTGCGGAGGAGCATACTCAGCGATGCTCAGGGCCATATCTCACACTCTCCTGTGGTGCAAACACAAAGCGTGAGGCACAGGGGTTTAATTTATGCAGGGAGTGTCCAGATCAACCTTTGCCATCTTGTTCCAGGGGAAGCAGAGGTAAACACACTGATATGCTGATTAATAAGGCATTATGATTAAAATAATTCTTAATTTGCTTTAAATGTGAGGGGGGAAAACCTCACTTTACACTTTGTGATCAAAAAATTTTCAAAGGACACTAATGTTTTGCTGAATGGGAAAAACAGAGAAGAAGAGTATGTGAATATGGAAACGTGTGTGAGCAGGCCGGCCTGCGCTGTATCTTGCAGTACAGACTGTTTCACATTTGCATTTTGCAGAACAACTGACTTCATTGCAACAGGTACAAGATAGCAAATGTGTCGAGCCGGGCCTTCATTCTACCTTCACTTTCAGACTTCCCGCCCCTGTGTACACCTGAAACGGTGGGGTGTGGACCCAAATGCAAGCACACTTAACAGGAGTTGAATTGGTAATGACCTTTATTTTGGTTTTAACAGGGAATTTAACTCAATGCAAAAAACAGGTTATATCAGTTGTATAAGTTACATAAGTTTATCTCCAAAGCTCCACAAAAAACAGTTTGAGTTAAGGGTGGGGAATGAACAGGCAGTCTTGAGTTTCTGGTATGGCAACCAGACTATGGGGGAAAAGCTCTGGGACAAACAATTGAGCTGATACTCTTTTCCAGTGACAAAAACCACAGCCTTAGGCAGACAAAAAGAACCAATGAAAAAAAAAGAGGCCACTTGAGCCTTCAAAAACAAAAGGGCAGAAGTGGTTACCAGGACAAAGGCGAGGAGGAGTGGTCAAAGCAAGCAGGGTGGAAGCCGGGAAGTCAGTCCAAGAGATTTCGCTGGAGAGTTTGGCATGAATGCGTCACAATCTGGCAGAGAACAAAGGGAGAGGGAGACCTATATAAGGTGGGGACAGGTGCAGATGGTTGAGACTGATTGGCAGAGGAGATTGGCTGAGGGAGTGAGTAAGTGAGTGGTGATGTGTTCAGGGTGACACAGAGAAACCAGTGGTGAAAAACTGCAAACCATGACAACACAGACTCAGCGCAGGTGGATTTGCTCTCTTACAGAAGTGGCAAAAACGATATCAGAGCTGGGTTTAAGACAGCAATTTCACCTGCGTCACTGGCTTTATGCCAGGCGAAAGTTAGGCCCCTTAATGTGTATTTTCTCATAGTTGTATCAGTTTACTTTTTAACCTCAAATTTGAGACAAATAAAGCATGGGACAAATAAAAGATTTCATACATGTTTTTTATGCATAATTAATGCTTTATTTTTGTGTTTTTTAAAGTAATCCTTTAAAGAGATCTATAGCTGTCTAACATTATTGATATATTTCTATATAAAAACAACAAGATGACACAAGAGACACAAACAGATGGGCATATAATGCAATTCAACGCCAACATAAAGGAAAGAAAAAGTGATGTTGTAACAAAACCAAACATGACAACGTGTCAACTCAAGGGAAACGCGCAAACTTTTCATTTCAAGAAAATGATATCAGAAAACATTTTGAATGTGATATAATTTCCTTTTTCCCGCACAGTGAAATTTGATGAGCAGCATATGGAACATGACAAAAGAAAGTAATTTTTATATCAAACTGTCAGGAATGGATGAATATTTACCTTGAGGCCAAACGATGGTAAACTTTTTCATGAATACAAAACTTACTCAACCTTCATACTAATTTAAATCAAACCTAACATGAATGATGTATATGATGTGGACAAAAGGCAACTCACTGTAAAAAATTACTTTAGACTGTGTGAATACAAAAGAGTAAGATGGGATGGGTTCCCAAAGAAAGTGATACTTTAAGATACATTTTGAGCACTCTGTTACTTCTGATCCTCTTAGCAAGAAATGTTTAATAATGTGACTTTGATAAAGCAGTCTGCTCAATGGTACGCACATCAGTTTGGGTGGAGTTTGCTGATGGAAGATCATCACAAGTGCTTTGAAACCGTTTTCAAGATGTGTTTTATATATTTTAAGTGTTTCCAAGGCATTCCTAAATTTGGGTCTTTCATTGAAATCATTTAGGAGATCTGACGAGCATATACATCAAATACAACTGGCATAATTAGATTTACAACGAAAGGAAGCTGGTCCTTAGAGACAGACAGGGAGGGGGGGCTCCTCCTTCTTGTTTTTGAGATGAAGAAGAGCTAATTTTAAGACTTGGTCTCTGAAAGTAGGACCAAGAAATAAAGCAAAAAAAATGTCAACTCAAGTTCATAGATCTACTTGTTTTTAATGACCAGAAAGTCAGTAAATTAAGTCATGTGGGGGATAAGGTCATGGCCTGTGGAGTTCTGCATCTTTCACTACATGCAGATACAGTTCAACTGTTTGAGTGGTTATGTAATGGGCTTAACATTAATAACATTTGGTTTTGTGGTTCAGGTAACTGAAAAGTGGCAAGTGCGATAAAACTGACCGCATTGGCCTTTGTTACTTCATCTTTTTTTATCATGTTTAAACTCAGCATCCCATTTCTTGACCATGTTGTAATAAAGGACACTTTTCTCAGTGTTGTCTATATGTCTTCAATACTTCGATTGGTTAGCCCTTGAGACAGAGGGAGCTTCAAATCCTTAAATTTAATCCCCACTATTTGTCATCATGCCTTTTTTTATTGCATTAACCATATGAACCAGATACTGTGGCTGGAGCAGGTAAATTGTTCACACATATTTGAATTATATGCTGTTATTGAAGCACACTTTGTAACATGATCTATTTGGAACCAAAGTTTCCTACAAATGGTAAAACTTTCTAAAGCCTGAAAAAGTGGCTCTGGTTAAACAAGTAAACAACCAACACTTTAACCAAGAACTGATAAAATAGTTCTAACTGTGGCAACCAGAGGTTCAGTTTCATGAAAAATTCTCTCTTTCTCTCTTATCTCTTTCTCCCTATCCTGTACCATTTTTGTTTGGCCTTTGTCTAATACCACTTCAAGTTGTTTGATCTAAATCACCTCATGAATAGTTCCTCTGTGCCTACCAGCCAGTTATGAAAGAAGTGTTCAGATATTTTACTTGAGTAAGTGTAGATATACTAAATATTTAAAATATTCTGACATGCAAAAGTCCTACATCCAAAGTCTTATTTAAATACAGCTTAAAGCATTTGTATCTACCAAAGGTTAAAGTATGTATTAGATAATAGTCATTTTTTAAAGGATAAACCTGCATTGCTTTCATAGTTTAGCAGGAATAGGTGGAGGTAACTTATTATTATTCATATATCAAGTTGTTTTTATTTTGCATTAATAATTTAATTTTGCAAAATAATTCATAATGAAGGCTGTCAAATGTAGTTGAGTAAAAAGAAAATAATATATATTTCTGTGGGTCTACAAATTCTCAAAGGACATCTTGTTAGTTTCTGCTCATCCTCTGCAGTTTTAAATCAGCTATCAGTGTTTACAGCTCCTCTTCAAACACACACACACCCATATACACACTATCCAGTAAAAATGACTGCAGATGTGGCTGATCGACCACACTCCACTGCCTAACTCAGCAAGAAAAAATCAGAAAATAATGATCTACAAACATTAGAGAAGTGGCACTAAAATATACAGCTTCAACACGTAGGCCTGCCTCAGAATCTAACCTAATGTAAACATTATAAGACAGTGTGAACCATAACTATTAGCTTTTGTGCAGGGGACACAGAATCACATGTAAAATCCCACAGCTAAAATAGTTCAAGTTAAAGGTACTCTGCACATTTTTAATGTCCTTTTTGGTGCAAAAATAACAGATGATGATTATAATGTGTTTTATATAATATGTACTAATAATAACAAATGGACGAACAAAAAAGAAAAAGCAAACTAACAAATACAAAACATTTAAAACACAGACTTTGCTAATGTTGACAAGGATTCACACAAAGGATTTCATAAAAAAATAGTTATATAAATAAATTATGAGTATTTGTGGTGAAAATCCACAGTGTACCTTTTAAATGACCTTGGGGGAAGGATCACTTTTGTTGTTGTTGTTGTTGTTGAGTTGTTGTAGTCATAGAAACCCATATTGATTGACCTTATTGTGAGGGTTGTGTAATAGTTGTATAATGGTGCCACTGTTGTTGCATTGTTTTTACAACTGTGCAAGAGGAATTGTAAAATTGTATCTCAATGTTGTGTAATCAGATTTGCAAAGGTATACAGTAAGAAAACAAAATGTCCAAATATGTATTGAGATTTGTGAGTGGACAAATCTGTAAATACATGCACAGATCTAATAAAGGCAGAATATGCAGCATTTCCCGTTTGGAAAAATTCCATATTGGCCCCCTCCTCCTTGACCAAATGACAGCAGAACCACAGATCTCTTGCCGGACACATTCACCCACCTGCAGCTTCCTGCCGAGGGACCACAGAGGAGTGTACATTTAGTTTCGAACAGTCGGCCCAGATGTGGTAGCCTGTGCTAACCACAGTGGCTTATGTGTTTGACAGAAAATTATTCAAAGCTAGTCAGCACCACAGATCACTAGGGTTATTTTGTAAGAACATAAAATTATTAACATTGTTTGAAAGTAGAACTTGGTGTGTGCATTACATACGAGGTAAGCTAAGCAGGAACTTTACATTTGTTGCAACAGAAATGCTAATACATTTGCAGGCTAATTAGGCCAATTAGACTAATCCCTAGCACTGACATGTCCAACAGAAAACAAGCCAACTCCACTTTCTCTCTGGTTTAAAAACAACTTTGGTCCACTCTGCGTTTCGCCTCACTTTAATTTCGTTTCTTGTTGTGTCTGCTGTTATCATATCTTCTGCTACGTGACTGGTCACAACTTATTCATGAAGTCCTGTGCACTGCCATTGGCTGAGGGGGGGCTGCACCGCTCTACCCAAAGGTTTCTACCCAGAAACGTTCCGAAAACAGCAAAACAACAAGAAAATGAAAAGGCAGAGGGCAGTATCTCTGCAGAAAAAACACACCACCACACACTTCTAGAGGGTCATCAAAGATGATTGAGAAGGATTATCATTTTTGTGAGTCTATTCATTGTTTTTTAATAAAATTTGGCATATTATACCTTAAAGCTCTTAAACACTTAAGAGCATCCTATTAGTCATTCACACAACTATAGATTATTCCTCTCTCCCATGTTACATATTTCATTATGTTTTTTTTTTTTGTATGAAGAGTTATTTTCTTCTTTTTTCATTCACTTGTAATCATAAATTACTTCTAAATCAAGTAGGATAATTTCACCATGAACTCATTTGCAAAATGTGTCATATTGTTTTGTTTGTAGGAAAAAAGAGACAAACCCAATGAAAAATGGCATTACATTACACAGTGGTGGGAAAATTAGTGGGCCAGATCTTTGGCTCAGTCCAGCAATAACAGCCAGCTCTTTCAACTTCCAAACAGCTTTTCATTACTACCATTTCTGGCTTTTATAATCCAGGCAAATTTATGTTTCCATTTATTATTTGGAACATGTGCACTTAAATTATTTGTTTTAGGCTAATTACACTGAACCTCATAACTTCCAAAATATCATATTTACATTACATTTGGTATAACAATATTGTAAAAAGAATGTCAAACCATTAAACAATATCAGGCATAAGTATTTATATATATTTATTTTTTATATTGACCCTTGTATGTAGGAAACCAGCACAAATCAAGCTTATATTTACCAAGTAAGACATTTGTGGATAATGTTTGACAAATATATTGTAGGATCGTATTATTATTTTGTCTTGTTTTAATTTATAAAGACATGGGCTCTCAGTTGGGGGCAAACTCCCATCATTCACTTAAAGGAACTGGCTCATAGAACAGACAAATGACACTTCACTACATTAAGCTTTACATTAAAATTCATGACCTATGCAGGTTTTTATGTTATTTTATTTCCAAGTAGTTCGATCAAGCTTGAATTTTCTTTATATGATTGTCACCACTCTTTTGTGCTCTGACTTGATGTCACTTTGTGCTCTTGTTCCTTTGTCCTGCTTTGATCTTGACAACCTTCAGCTCTATTAGTGCAACTTGTATCAGTGCTGATCTGGCCCTTCCTGGCTTCTCATTTGATCTGCCTTGACCTTGGACTCTGTTGTCTCACTCATGAAGACCACGATGGCCAAGGTGCTTTGGTTTTAATCGTTTCGTGTCCTTAAAAAAGACTCTTATTTCTTATCAACAGCAGACAGTCTCAGACCTTCTTTGGGGTGAATCAGTTTTTAGAAAGAACATGAGCAGGATACGGGGAAATTTGCAGAGTACAGATTTTGAAAGCTGATACAAAATGATTCATAGACAAATAGCTGTAGTTGCTATCAAAGGTGACTACTAATTATTGACCTAAACAGGTTGATAAAAAACTTTAATATCAGGTATACTAATAATAAAGGAATCATTCTTTTGTCTTATCTGTCAATAATTTGAATTACCAGACTTGGGTTTAGGTTAAGGTTTGGAAATGTTTTTTTTAATTTTTCCCTGTCATTATATGATTAAACCCAGAAGCAGGACAGCTGATACTGATACAATTCTTACCATTTGAGTTTATAACACTGGAAATTTTATATTTGGTGATTAGCACTTAACACGTAGATACAGAATACAGACGTCAATCATTTTTAGATATTTAGTCATAAAACAGAGTATTTCAAAGTTATAGGTTCACTAAAAAAATACAGTAAATTCTGACACGTGAATGTCTATAGCAAATGTTTTGGCTATTATTCTAATGAAGACTCTTCTCTCCTTATGGTGGCATTTGAGAAAAAAGAATAGGGGATCACAGAGGTCATGAAAAATCTCAGAATTCATTCCCCTAATATCTGACCCATTAATGTTGTAGAAGTTTAGATAATTGACAGGATGAAAGGTGAAACACTTCTGTATACTTGAGGGCTGCTTATGTATCAAATCTAACAATTATTCCAGTGGTTTTTTTTTTTCTTACCTTAGAGTAATTCAGGTAGACTAGACGAGTCCAAAGATTTCCTGTAATTTCTGACCTGGTATCACACAGTGCATGAAGAAGGCAGGAGAGACTTTTAATCCTCTTGGCAATGAACTCTTTTGTTTATAATAATGATTAGAATGTCCCAAAATTAATGAGGTGATGACTTATTGATGGGCAGCATGATGACTCAGTGGTTCATTGCCTCACATTGAGAGGGTCATGTTTTGTAACCTGATCGTGACCTTTGTGTGGTGTTCATGTTTTTCTGAATCCATGTTTTATCTCGTACGTGCAGGTCAGATGGGTTACAAGTCCAAGCATCCCTTAAGGATGAATGTGATGTCTGTTTTTACCTGTATAATCGAGGTAGTGTAGGTGTTTATTCTACCTCCTTCACATGACCTTTGAGAGGAAGAGCAGAGTTCAGGAAATGGATGAACTGATGTCATGTGGATGGTAAAGGTAAAATCTGTGTACAACCAAATACTTTGGCCACCTGGAGCTTCATTTTCAGTTACACACAGTCTAATGTTTGCATTTCATTTCATTTGTTTGGTCTTTGTTAAATGTTAAAAAAAAAAAAACCCTGTGGTGAAAACAACTTTGGCCCAAATTCCTTTTTGAAGACTGTAGCTTTGTTTGTAAGACTGATGTACCAAAAAAAACACACACACAAAAAAAACAACAAAAAACTAAACAAACAAAAAACCAAACAATCTCTTGAGTGGTGAACATATGCAGCAATTATGTTTCCTTAAAAACACATTTGGCAAAGCAGTTTATTTTTGGAGGACAGGTTTTAGGAGACAATTTTAGGAGACACTTAATTTTCCAGTTACTTTAGTTTCTGACAAACTTGTCATATTAATTTGGAAAATAGTTTCTACACAAATCATCAATATCTGTTGCAATCATAGATGCCGAAATACAGATGCCTATTAAAAACAAAATCAGGACTCTGTCTTGCACTCAGTCACTTCACTAGGGTAAATATATATTTATATTATGGATCATATTTTCTACAGAACTATTCTACCAATGTAATATTTCTTACAGGGGTACAAGATGTTTTTCAGCCTCTTTCACCCACTGAAGGATTTGTGTCATTCTTTCACTGACAACATGCTTTACACAACCTGGTATGCTTTTTATTATAACAATGAAAAAGAATCTGGCTCTCCCTGAATTGCCATCATGCAAAGGGCTCTGAAATCCTTTGCTTTGTGTACAGTCACGTAAGAAAAGCTGGACAAGCATTGTGATGAAAAATTCACATCAGCCACAGAATGATGCAGACCAAGAGTGACAAAAAGAGAGCCTGAAAGATAGAAACAGCAAGAAAAGGACAGAGAGACGGACTGAGCACAGACAGAGACACAAAGGTGCAGACATATTTTGCTCGACAGAAAAATTTATTTTTTGTAAAAAAGGTGAAACTCAAAGTGTGCTGCATTTTCTCTTTTTTCACTATTGGCATCAAATTAATATGTCTATGATGCCTTTCTTGACAATGCTGCAAAGTTCATTTTAATCGACTTGTTTTTTTCTAGTAACATAAAATATTAAAGCTGCCAACTGAAAGACTCTCATTCTCAGCTCATCCAATGCTGATACTTTGTTTTGCCCCTTGGTCACTCATACAGGTCCACTCCAGTCACTGAAGGAAACTCAAGATACTAGTTTAGTTTGTTTTAACCACACCACATACATTTGTTACCTTAACCTAACAAAACTGCTACTGTTGCACGACAGCCACTGTTTCCCACTATGTAACCAGATGTTCAAAGGGCAGGAAGGCTTTGCACACTGGACACAGGTACTCAAGTATACTCTGTGCATCATTATGATATGCAAGAGGCTAATGAAACCTGTAATATTTGACCACTTCTGTGTATTTGTCATTCCAACGCACAAAAAAACATGCCAGTAACATCAGTACAATATGTATTATAACAATGTTTCAGTGCACTAAATTGAAACCTACAGTCAGTGGTCAGTAAAGTCAGAGTAACACAGCTGCTAGAAAAAGAGGACAGAGTTAGCCCGGATTCATTCAAAGGTAACAAAATCTGCCTAGATTTGCCAGCATTGTTGAAGTTCACAAATTAACACATGATAGATTATCTGTTAATTCTATAGAAAAAAAAACTGTGTAAAATGGTGTGATATGCCAGACTAATATCTTGGCTTTGTGCATAAGCATGTGTCTGGCTCTGAGACGTTCCCCTCTTTCTCTCTGCTGGCGATAACCCCAAATTTACTATACAGTCATTAGAGTGGTACTAAACAACCAAAATCAACTTCTGTGACAACATGCTTTTTGTCCCTGTTTTGTGGGTGTATAAACAGATTTTTTTGTCCTTACAATGCGGTTGATGCAAGTGCAAACACAGTGACATGCAAAGCTGAATGATGTCTCAGACCTTATGATAAAGTGAAAAGTATCAAACAGCCTGCAGCCATTACTGCAGTACAAAGATACATAGCATACTGTCAAACATAAAACATCCATCCCTTAAATAAAATGACTTACAGTGCATAGCCATAAAATTTAATCAGTCAAGAAATGTGCTGAGTGTGACCCAAGCTTGAAGTCTTTATTTTAAAATAAAGCAGAATCAAACTGAATTTTCTGACAGGATTGAGTCTTGTCAGGATCAGTTCAAGTTGCAGACAAATGACTTTGGTTATACTTGAGCAGCTGCAAATGAAAATGTATTCATAACTGCAAAGCAGCATGTCACAGAGAGAGAAAAAAAAAGCAGGCATGTTCAGTCATCCTCCTTTAGGTACATTTATTAAAACTTGACATCGTTTGTCAGGATTTTAATTTTTGAAGAGCTTTGCCCATGAAGCATCTTTGTCTTTGGTATGGAATTATAAGCGATAAGGAGGAACAGAAACAGGCTGACGGAGTAGGAATACAGTATGAGTGAGGGAGAGAGGACAGGAGCCTGCAGACAAAACCCAGTGACTGTAATAGTGTCTGCTTGTGGAGTGATAAGTCAGACAGCTCTCAAGTCTGCTGATCCACTGGCAGCCTTGGCCATTTGTCAGAGCTGACTCGCAACTCCCGGTGGCCATTGCACTCTTCTGTATGCAGCTTCACATGGCGGGATCACACTTGACAGGTGAAATCATTATAGACAGTCCTGCTACCATTAATGGCCAGCTGGTCCTGGTGTGTGTGTGTGTTTGTGTGTGTGTGTGGGTGGGTGTGTGTACATCTGCAAGAAGAGATGTCAAATACATGTAAAATGTGAAAAGATAGACACAGAACACAGAAAACAACTCACAGGTTTTTTTTGTTTTCACTTGTTAAAAAAGCAGAGGAGAAGTAAAGGGGGTTTGCTGTGTGCGTGGGTGTGAGGATGAAAGCATTCAACAGGCATTAGGATATATATATATGATGCAAATGATATTATCTGTTATGTTTCAATGTCTATTTAAAACTATAGAAATGAAAGTACTCATTACCTGTTCTTGAAAATGAATTCCTATCTGTGCTGTGTACCTATGGATGCATACCTTTATATGAGTGTAATGTTTATTTCTGTGTTGATGTGGATGAGATATAAAAACAAACAGAAACAGCAGAGAGGAGATAGAATAACCTGTAAAAAGGTAGAGAAAAGAGACGTTTGAAACCTATTCTAGGGGCCTAGTTAAAGTTAGATGGATACAAAAATAGGAAAAAAAATTCTTGACACTGGCAACTATTCTTGAGACCTAACATAATGAGATGCTATGCATAAGGTGTGGTAAGTATGTGAGGTAAGCAGTCACTCAGCTACCATTTTATCCTTTATAATGATCTGGTAATAACTTCAGTTCCTTTTATAATCGCGCCACTAAAGAAGGCAGTTTTAAGAGCAGTTAAAATGTCGAGCTGCATCGCAGAGATCTTATTCTGATTCCTTTAATTAAGCTGTCTAGTGGTTAATGATGGAATGTCCAGCAGAATGTCTTACTGCAGGAAGTTCACTTTGCCTTCTGTCTGGCATGTCTGGAAGTTGATTTCACAGACTTCAGCTTGAATGTCTTATTTCTGTCTTAGTGCTCGTCAATGTTAAACACAGCTGGGTGGCTATGGAAACACACATCTGTATCCAATAGAAGCTAAACTGATGCATTAAGTGTTCTATAAGTGTGGTATATAATTCTCCCAGTTTATTTAGTCACTTAAGTCAAGATTTCTCATGAAGACATGGTCTACTAAAAAAGCCAATTATCATTCATGATTACCACAACATGTTTGATGCTTTTCTTGAAATGACAAAGATCACAAAATTCAGTAAACTGCCTCGAAAGCTATGGTGAGAAGAGTGTGTTGCGGTAATATACTTAGTTTCATATTTTGTGATCTTAAAGCGTCACACACCTCATCAAAATCAAAGCTTCATTTTCAAATGTACCATATATAGCCATTTGAAAATAAGACTGTTTACTTAGCGTTTTGGGTGCGTAATGCCTAAAATCCATAATATTATTTCAAAGAGACTGTTTGAAGTTGTTGGGGTGGCACTGTTGCTTTAAGAGCGGCACACAGCTAGGCACACGGCTAGACCCACGGTAGAACAGAGTTCTCATGAGACTGTCATCATACTAGGGATAAAAATACAAAATGGCCATAAAATGTTCAAAAACAGAGGTGTTTATTTTTGTCTGAACCTGGGAAAATATGCGTATAAACATTGATGTCACCCAAAAATTGTCAACAGTGTCAGTGAATGAGGTTATATTAAAGTTAGCCGTGAAAGGTTGATGAGTGATGATTTTGTCCTGACAATTTTTTAAGGACTTTAAGATGTATTGATTGTGTTGTATCTCAACCACGCTGAGAAAAACTGAGCAGCGGAACAGCATAAGTGTTTGTTTATTACACTAGTGGGTGAAAATAAAACTATTTAGTGCTGTTATGCTGTTTAATTAAAGGGCTAATTTGCAGTGTTGAGTTTCAGGTACTTGTGTGTCTAAGCATGCAGGCTACATAATGGAGAGAAAGTGAGTTTTTTAATTTTTTTGTAAACTGCATTTTAAACTCATAAGAGTGTTTGCACTGTACAGTTTACATTATTTTGTTTACAAATGCACTGTATATTTCTACTGGAGCAATACACTTTATTGAGTTCACCAGAGTGACTGAAAAAATTTGTGACTCATGAAATATATTTCTTTTTCTGTATTTGTCTTTTCTCTGCTTAGAAACGAGCCACTACTGTTGTCTAGAGTACGTAGCTCTGTTACCATTAAGCCTGCTTTGCTGAATGTTTGCATTTGGCCACTGTTGTTTATTCTGACAGTGAGTTAGACAGTCAATGTTAAAGGGGTATTAAATATATTATACATTTGCAGAAACAGTGTACTATATTAATAATCATACTGTATTCTAAATATGAGAGTTGTCATGTTTTCTAATTACCTTTAAATGTGTCTGTAACATCTACAGAGGGAGCAGGTCTTCTTTGACAAAGTTCACCATGTTGCACTATATTGCTTTATATCAGATATGACAAACCAAACACTACAGATAGGACCTTTTGCATTTTACATCAGTTTTACAGCCGCTGACAACTTTCTGTGAAAGACTGGGGGGTGAGGGGGAGGACTGGCTATAATTGGCAAACAACACACAAGTTTTTGTCCTCATTTGGATCGCAGCTACTTCTTTCTGTTCTCTACCATTGACTTTAGTCCCAAGGCCCAACATAGTTTTTGATCATACCTTGAAAAAGGTGAGATAAAAGGAAAAAAAAATCAATAAAATCAAAAACTTCCTTTTACAGTAAATGTCATCTGCTTCTCAGCATTAATCGTCTTCATGATTAGCTTTTTCAACAAAATTAGCTTGACTGATCTCGAGATAGAACCTTATACCTGGCAGCAAAAGTGACCCTGTAATTGCACTGACAACAGCTATGAGTACCGGACAGCCACAGAGCACAAAGCTAATTGGTTTTTTGCCTCACCATTATCTTTTAAATACCAATTCAGATTGCAATCCTGTTAAGTCGGCATCCAATACGGCTCTCCTTCAGTGTAGTTAACCTCTGGAGAATAACGTGTCAACTCACCAGACATCGGACAATGTGAAGTCTTCATCTTGAGCAAAGAACTAAAATACTCTACTGTATTGAGGTTTGTAAACAAGTCAATCCATCCCACAAGGTCGCAGAGTCTCATCTGTGCATGAATACACCCTGAAGCGGAACACCAGGCAAACATTTTAGAAGGAATATATGCAGTGACATGACTCAGCATATATTAATCAGTATATTTATCATCATCTCTTAAAACTGCAAGTACAGTAATCAGACACATTTTAGGATGGCAAAAACCTGACTGTTACATTGCAAATAATTGGACTAGATGGTTCTGCTTCATGACTCTATATTTAAAAGTAGGCAACCAGAAGAGCTATTGGGTCGTGTAGCACCAACCCATATTTTTTTTGTCATTTGGTTCAGTAGTTGACCCTTCAAAAGTGAACCCTAGTAGAAGGATGTAAATTTTAATCATGCCATCTTTTACTGATTATGTGTACATTTCGCCCCACTGATTCAAATGTGTTATGAAATATTGCAAGCTATGCAACAGTTATTTGTTACAGAATATCAAGCTTACAAAATAATAATTACTGCAAAACAACAGCAAGTGAAATGCAAAGTAATCCAATATTATAGGAACATCTTGAAAAATTATGATTTCTAATTACACCCGGTACAGATGACTTTAGACATCTTGTGATACAGGTAAAAAAAAAAAAAAACTAAGTAAGCTCCTTATAAGCCTTCCGTAAGCTAACTGATGCATCAAACTTACCTATTTCAGCCAAGAATTTAAAACCCACTCTTTTAACACTTCTGTACCATAGGGCTGTATCATCTGCTCCTTCCTGTTTTACATTCCCCATAAATTACCCTGTTAATGTCTGACGATTGCATTCTACATGTATGTTTGTAAGGGTATTGTGAACCGGGGAAGATCAAAAAATAAAATGAAATTAAAAAAAAAAACAAACTTAAAATTTAATCCTAATTGTGATTTTATCTGTTTCCCGTTTAGTAGCAAAGGAGTGTTGAACATTTCAGCTGCAGCTGGAAATATAACATGTATAGAGCCAATGTTGTCTTCCAAAAAATATGTAACAGGATCTTTCTTTCTTTCTTTTTTTTTTTTGAAGCCGTTTGCTGCTTTTTTATTCTCACAGAATATTAAAGAGCTACCACAGAGCAAAATATACATCACTAAGAATTTTATGCTTCTATTGGATTTTCAGGTCTGTTTGTTATTGTGAGTCATCGTTGTTTTAACACTGCAATATGATTGTTTTTTTTTAATCAGTGTCTACCATGCATTACACTGCCTTGACTGGTAATCACCTGGCATTTTGTTAAGAAAAGGGGCTGTGTCCTCACCAGTGTAGTGTAACATCCATCCTCTTTCAACATTGCATAACGTAAGCTCCCTAAATCTGCTGAAGTCATTACTGCAGTCCTGCTACCTGACCTCCTGGATGAAAAATGGATGATCAAAGCTTAGTTAGACTAGCTCAATACCGAAACTTTTGTTGAAAAATGTGATGTGTGGTTTCTGTAAAGTGGTTTGGCATTGCTCACAGCCAACTGACTTCTCGTGCACTAAAGCAGAAAACATTGTCCCCAGGTATTATTTGAATCTCATCAATAACACAAAGCAGTGCAGGCACGTTGCCTAAAAGCCAATAACTAGTGCCAGCACACCACAGCCCTGTGCACTGAATGAATGAATGGTGGTGGATGATGTGTGGCCCTCACTGCTTTTCCCCTGGTTTCTGGGTCAGGTGCTGGGAGCAATGAGGTGCAAGGCTAATGGATGGACTCTTCACAGCAGAATGGAGACGGAGAAGCTTGAGGAGTTTAGTGCAATTCTATTGCCTATTAAGGAGAACAAAGCTGCAGAGATGGAAATTGTTTGCCACAGATATGAAGAGGAATTGAAGATGTCAGAGTGTTTTACAGTAAAGATGAAAGGCATGGTGGAGTGTAAAAGACTGTGGGTTGAAGGAGAGAGGAGGACAATTGGTGTAGTGTGGAGGTGTGGCAGCCAGATTAAACGAAATAATCAATCAACCTTCTCTTCCTCTTCTGGTCAATGTGCAGCACTACTCACTGACTTGGAAAATTCCTCCCTTTTAAAAGGGTTTTGTTTTTACACATCAGTAAACTCTCTCAATAAGACAGAGCATGTAATGTGGATTCTTAGTCAACATACCTTTAGAAACAAAATGTCAGAGACAAAAGTGCTGCACTGCATTAGTAGGCCATGTGCCTTTAAATTGCAGGCATTTTAATTTATGATAGCTGACAGTGTGGAATGATTGTGAGAAAACTTTTAAATATCATTACTTGTTTTAAACTCTTGTAGAAATTACAGTGACAAGAAAGGTGTGTTATGTAAAGGCATTACGTGGAACCACATAAAGGTCATTTTGGCATTTCCCATTGTCTTTTTTGTTCTATAAGGATCCTTATGTCTTGTCTTATATTTCCCCTCCAGTCAGCAGTCACCATAGACAGACAGGCTCATTACAAACACCCGACAGCATACGTCTGCGGTCGTTGCCTTGCTGCTTCCAATGGTGAAGATAAATCCACTTTTTAAACACAAAAGTTTGAAAAATAGTCTCTGTACTCCAGATGCTTAAACCTCTAGAAGCCTCGCTGATAAGTTAAATATTTTCAACTCAGACAAATGTATGTGTGACACAAATTTCAGATTTTCATTTTGTATACACTTCATATTTCATATCATTGAATGGCAACAGCCCCGGCTGGAGGCATTGTGTTCACTGGTTTACAATCTGTTTATTCATATGCATGTCTCTTTCTTCAGAATGAGATATCTTAAAAATGAGTTTCTTCAGGTTAACACAGAAGTCCATTGAGACTCAAGGTTGATCTGATTCGATTTTGGTGACCAAAGGTCAAGGATCAATGTCACTGTTACCAGTACTTCAAAGATTCTATTTAATGCAGTATAATATATGAGTCTGGGTAGCCATGGACATGAAATGAAGCTTGAATGGTTGGCAGAGGTATAGAACCGCAATGCGGTTAGCCTAGTTGTAGCTGTTTTCTCTTCAGCATACAATATTCTAAGTAATTATGGGAGATCATTATCCTACAAGTGAGAAAATCAGGATTTGCTGCAGCTCTAAGGGTAGATGATTACCCATGCAGGTCAACACTGTCAGCTCTGTTTACTATGCTTTTGGTTCAAGGTTTATTTATTTTTCAGTCTACAATTCAGAGTTGTACAAGGAAATGCAAGCTGTTGGACATTGATACTAGAAACAAAACAAGAAACCATAATTTATGGTGGAGTATGGAGGATGAACTGTTACAGCCTAAGGAAAGAAGCTGCCCTGTATTCTGATGGTACGGCACTGATTTTTGTCTGTACCTCCTGCCAAACAGCAGGTTGAACAGGATGTAGCGGGGGTAGGACTTGTTTTTTTATAACCTTTGGGTTCTGCAGAGGCACCTCACTGATATCACTGATGCTTGGTGGATGGGTACTGATGAAATTCTGTGTGGTTCAACCCTTGCAGGTGCTGAGCAGCAGGTGAGGTCTGTAGCTTATTCAGAAAACAAGATTTCTTTTGGGCCTATTTAGCTTTAGTGTCAGATCTTAACTTTATTAATCATAATATTTCAATCACTCTTTGTCCCACACATTTGCAGTCCCTCTGCAATGGCTTTGACAACTGTTTATCTTGTTAAACCCAGATTTATCTCTCATTCATGTTTACAGTCTGATGATTGGGGTTAAGGTTTTGATCATTTAACCAGGTACATTTGTTGAGTTCAGGGTATTGTTTATAATTAAATTCCAGTTTCCTCATGAACAAAAACACTTTAGGGTGTGATCTTATTTCTTCTTCAAGTCCAGATCTGTTGGGATATTTAGCCAGAATTTCCACTGCTGGATTTGTAAAACTCAAAAGGTCCTGACTATGGTAAAAGTGACTTTGTGTACATAGGCCGCAGGAAAACAAGTAGCCATTGTTGGCCCATTATGTCTCAGTTACTTTTGAGCTTACTGTGCGACTGACCTATTTAAAAAGCAACAACTTGAACTTCTGCATTTCTATTTCACATTACCTGAATTGTAGAAAGAGGTATATATTTATGCATATTTTGACTATTCATTTAATGCAATTTTTTTCCAGGTGATTTCCACGTTAAAAACTTTCCTACAACCAGTCAAGACTATACTTAATTTGATGTTTTGAGAATACTCTGGCTTAATTTTTCCTTTTACTCTTGAAAAAATCTGTAGATTTCTGTTTGCTGAATAATTTTCACCCTTGTTGCTCCTTTTTTGCCAATCACACAGAAGAAGACACTGTGAAATTATCCCTTGCAGAAAAATAAAATGTGGTTCCCTTCTTCTTATGAAACAAAACTTATTTGTTGGTCAAGTTTTACAAATTTATGAATCTATTAATTTTCCTGAAAAGATCTCTCCTCTCTTGTTCTCACTTACATACACTCACACTTCCTCTGAGAACCTTTGTTTGCAAAACAGTTTTAAAGTATGCAGTGTTAAAGTGCTGTTAAAAACACATTTACATACCCCAAAGTGAAGCATCCCACCACATGAATATCAGTTGGTCACTTTAACAAGGTTTCTCTGATAATCCAACAGCCAGCTCAATGATAGAGCAGAGGGACTTCAATAAAACAGCAAATCCGAATTTTATTGTTAAAAAAAAAAAACAAAAAAAACTTCTGATGAAATATGAAAGTCTCAGCCATTTTTAAGACAGTAACTGATGTTCAAGGGGGAAAAAAAGGTAAAAAGCAGAGTAAAATAATACATATAAAGTATCTGGTTTATATTAAAAAGTAATATTATTTCCATCAATCTAGTGCAGCTCTACCACCACTTATGTTGTGCTGTTAATCAATGAATTGCATGTCGAGCTTTTTGAATGTGCATAATTCACTTTCCAATCATTATTTAAATGGCCTAAGCTGTCACGCATAAATAGCCTTAACCTTTTAAGCAGGCGATGCCGTGTGACAGTCCATGGCTTTGCTCGACTGGGTAGAGCACTAAAGAAGCAGATAACCAAAGAATTCTTTCCCCTTTAAGAGCAGTAGCTCCTGCACTATCATGTGCCTTATTCACAACCAATTCAATAAACAAGAGTCATCTTAATTTTTTATTTCTTTATCATTTTTTATGATAAAATGAATTAGAGGGTTTCATTAAAAATGTATAGTTAATTACATCTGTAATTGGGATAAAATATGCAGGACATCCACCGAAACCGTCTGTGGGATTTCCAGATATTGCCCTCCATTTCCGTTGTGCTTAAACCTTTCTGAGCTAACAAAAACACAAGTGTAATTTCATTTCAAATGACACCAACATTATAGTGAATGAGGAAATTATTGAGACACCTCTTGTTGCACTGTTCAGTTGATCTCTGCATGGCTGGGTTCATGTTGAGCCACAAAAATAGCAACCCAACTTAAGCATGGACAAACTCCTTCACACTGTACCAAATCACAAATGCTCTTGGATCTGGTCTAAGCATCTGAAATAGGGCTTGATATCTCAACTGCTGCTATCCGAATCTTTGAGTAGGTGCGTGTGTTAAAAGCTTGCCAGCTGCCTTGACACCTGAAATATTCTAAAATAATTAATTTCCAGAAGTCTCTCATAGAGACAATTCTCTATTACAATTTTTTTAATCCACTCAAAAAGGAACTAAATCGAGTTTTTTTTTTCTTTTTTTTTCTACTCTCTGACTATCTAATACATTAGCTCACTATTTTAGATTAGTCAACTCTCTTGCCTGTCATGATGACAACATTCATCTGTCTTGCTTGACTTGGGATCTGGATTAAATTGCAGGGCGACTCAGCAGGGAGTAAGCTGTCTAAACACCTGAGTATATTACCCCTGTCTCCCCGGCCTTTTGAGATAACAAAAGCATTACAAAAGTCTGTTGTGCTCTGTCTGGCAGGGCAAGATGCACAAGACCATCAGCAAGTCAACCTCTATTATGTGGATGTTTTTATTGTGCCATGGAAAGAAGGCTTGTATAAAGAGATATGGTTAGTATACCCATCCACACTGTAAATTCTCCTGGTTATGAAGAGGATGTTCTCTTATTACTTTGTTTTATAGTTCTCATAAGCTTGAAACCCATATATTTTAACAACTTTGTGTGTAGAGAGGGTGTGCACTGTGTTATTTCTTTCTTTCACAGATGATGCAAAGTTTAAGTACAACCTTGGTATTTTAAAGTTTGTTGTTTAAAAAGCTCCGGAGACCCACATTTCATATACTCATTATGGTGAGGCAAAACTTATCTTTCTCATGCACTTGATTACAAGAATGTAAATTACATTTTTCACTCTTTGCTTGAAGCGTTAATTCCCATTTGACCTGTCCTCCAAGGCTGTGTTGATGAAATTTGATTGATATCGTTTCCTTGAGTCAAAGCCATATGTTAGATACTGTTTTTTGTATTTTTTTTTCAAATGTAACAGATACCTTTTCTCCCCCTGCCCTCCTGTCTCACTAATTTGTTTGTGAGCGTACACAAATCAGCCGATGTTTGTGAAACTTCGCCGGGAACAGACTTGGTCTGCCTTGTAAGCAGAAGAGAAAGGATGTTTATGTTGGAATGGAATGGTTGGAGGCGCAGATAAAGCTATGATAATGTCAGACATCGTTTAATTAGTTCTTTTCATATCATGCAAAGAAGTTGAAGCTGTTTTTTTTTCTTCTTTTCTGTAAAATCTACATCGAAAACACATTGACTTTTATTCGGTAGAAGACAAATCTCCCTCCAACGACAACAGCAGCATTTAGCAGCTGTCATTTCCAATCTGACCTTGTGTCACTCCCAAATCTCAAATTTCTACCAACCATTTGTAAACACAATTATTTCTGCCACTAAGAAAAACAATAGCCCCTCTGCAATTTCTTTAGCTGTTTTTCTGAGGCTGTGTAGGCGTGAGCGAAGGGTTGAAATTTCAGGCCAACAGGGTTTTGCAGACATCTAACACAATACTTGGCACTTTGATGTGTCTCGTCTCTCTGCCCTGACATCTATGGGACTTCTATCTAACAAGGACCATTTCGGGGGAAGAATGTGAAAGAAAGATAACAGAGAAGCTTACAGTATTTAACACAGTATTCACAGGGTGATTGTACATCAAATGGTCAGAGCCTGGGGTATTATTGGATAACGTGTGTTTGTGTGTTAATATGCTTAGTAGGGCAATGCTTTAGTGGAGAAATGCTCCAAGAGAATACATGTTGGGCAGTTCTGTTTGACACTCTGAGTGATTCAGCTTTAAAAACACTCAGACAGCCTGCTCATTATGCATCCATAAAAGTGCTTCACATTCTCAGGCCATCAATGCTCCATCCCACTGGTGATGGATGTTCTTTCAAAAGCCCACTATTAGTCCTACAGTGTCTATAAATCTGCATTTTCAGTGCAGACTCAAATCAATAAATGTTTTTTTTTACCTTATCTAAGTTATGTTGTTCCAGATTTCAGCTCAATGAGCTGCATCATTTAATACACAACATCTTGTAGTACAAATAAATAGCGGATTTTTGCTCAGGATATTTTGGGGCAATGTATTAATTGAATTACAACCCAATTATGCATGCTTGCCCTGCAGGTGCAGTAAACATATCTTGAAGAAACTGTGGTGTTTTTCTTTTTCTCTCTCTACCCAGCAGGACTCTATTTATCTGCCCTGTGCAGATCATAATAGCTTAACCCGTGCATGTCTTTTGGGCAAATATCGAAGGATGCACTCACCAGCTGCAAATTACATTCAAACCACAGCCCTCCCTTATTTCTTATTCTGGATGCACATGTTGGATCAGAAATGGCCTGAAGCTAAGAGAGGAATGAAGGTACCTCCACATGAGACAAGAGTATAATTATCCAGTCCGTCTTCCATTACCTGTGTTTGAATTTCACGCTCTTTAAGCTCTTTATTGGAAAGAGAAAGCTACTCTGAGTCTTGTGGCACACCATTTTTTATTTCGGGATGATATTGGCACCCTTGTGGCTAGTTAAAATGTTATGCTGAGTTTACAGATTGTATGAGGGGTAACTCTTATCTATCCCACTGAGTTTTATGAATTGCAGGTTTGCGACATAATCAGTCACTGGCCTTGTTGTCTTTTCTTGCTGGTTCCACACTTTTCTGCAGTATAAATGAGTTTTTTTCAGGAGCCAGAACTGTATAACTTATTACTAACTTAGATTTCTGGAAAATATCTACTAACAGGTGTGAGTTGCATGGTTGGATATTTGTCCTATGTTACAAAGGCCTTAAGCAACATTCAGATTCTGACTGCCTGTTTAAGTTTACCTAACATTTATTACAACTTCACATTTTCATTACTTTAGGGAACAGTTTAATGGATAATAATAACTTTGTAACCCAAAAAATCCAAACAACAAAATCGAATCTGACAGGTGATGGACAAGCCAATAGTTTAGACCAGTTATCTTCATCACTTTTTTTCTGATAGAAAAACAAATATAAGTGGAGCTGAAAATCAAAGGAGGCCATTCTTTAAATTGTGATTGGATATTTTCAAGCACAATCATGTTTTTTTTGTTAAGGATGAAGCTAACAGCTGGGGACTGTAAGCTAAGCATAGACTGGAAACTGAGAGAAAAACTGGAACCTTGTGCTTTGTCTCAATTTGAATGGTTTTATATTAACACTACACTATATAATAACATTACACTTGCTTTTTCATCGCAGAATTGTGATACATTGACAACTAGGAAAAATGAAGCACACTTCAGGTCGCCTGATGTTGTGCACACATCCCACTGACATCAGGGCTTACAAAACCAGCTCTGACCCACAATGAAGATAGTAAAAATATATCTTTTTAGTCCAAACCACAGATACTTTAAAAAGAATACTTGATACAGCCTCGGAGGCTGATCTCCGTTCATTCCTATGAGAGCTGCTCAGTGGTGCACAAAACTAAAAAAGTTCTGAAAAAAAGACCTTCGAGTAAAGATAAAAATCTTCCACATGCTTCCACATTTTTGGGCCCAAGAAGCATAAGCACTAGAGAGTCCTGCCAGTCGAGGCAGCTAACCTCCCATTGAGCCCTCTGCTTATTTAAACAGGGAAATTTTTGACTGGATGTTCACCACTGGGGCATTGTTAGCTCCATAGCTGATGGTTTAATTTACCTTTATAGGATACTCATTTAATTATTTCTTAGCTATGTGTCAGTATGAAAACAATGTGCAGCACTTAACATGGCCAAAAAAAAAAAAAAAAAAACTACAACAACTGTAAATCATGCACACTACAGACTTTAACATTTTACAAGCCTGTACAAGTGCAGTCCCAGCTGTAGAGCCAAACAAAGACTATATGTACACAAAAATCGGTATTTAATGTTTTTATGGGCCATAACTAACTACTTTTTTGAGGAAACAGGACAGAATCTTTGGGGTAAACTTTATGACAACTACTCTGAAGCTCACTAGAATTTTCAGAGACATTTGGTTATTCTGTATTTAACAGACAGATACGAGTGCTATCAATTATCTAATCTAACTCATAAAAGTCCAGCTATTTTTTTTAACTCCACATTCCTCTGCCTCTCTTTGTTGCTTTTTATTCTGATGTAGTGTATATTTATGCCCAAATAAAGTCACCATTGGTCAGATTTCCACAAAACATTTGACACACATTGAACCTCCCTCAGAGTCTGGACCTTTGCCTTGTTGGTTATTCCGCCTTTGTAAGCTGCACACTAAGTATCTTAGAAATGAGGCGAAGCAAAATTTCAATTCAGATGAGATATCAGACAAGTGGTTTAAGACAGAACACACTGAGATATCCTGCATTTCAAAGGTGGTGCTTGGCAGCACAGTGAGATTCAAAAGGCCGTGTCCTTGGTGAACAATGGGAGTGGAATATTGAGTTTGGCCCCATTACAAATTCCACCTTTTTTCTTCTTCTTTTTTTCCTTTTTTTTTTACTGCTATAGATAATGCTCATTGATCTGTGAAATTATGAGCTACCATTAGAAAGGCCTGACACATAATTCAGCCTGGCTGAACTCTCAATCACTCACCTGAAAACCTAAAGCCCAAACGATAATTTACATCACAATGTACTGCATTGATTTAGATGGAGAGGTGTGTTAAGAGATTCTTAACAACTGTGGATGCCCTCAGGTCTATAATAGGTATTATGATTAAAAATGCCCAGGAAATTTGATCTCAGCAGAATGGTCTCATGCCAATCAATGCATACATCTTTAAAATTAAATCTAAAATGTTATTGTCTGGGAGCAACTGGTCAAAGTAGGACTTCTGCCATTTATAATGCAAGACAGATACCAATGCTGGGAATATGAGCTGCAAAGAGTTCCAGTAGAATTAAATGGAAGATATTCATCACCCATTGACTTTGAAAACAGATTGTATCATAGAATCTGAATACCTGTGTCTGCTAGGGAATACATAAGAGGGGCTGATAAAAGAAGTTCATCCCACAAAGAATCAGTGAGGACTGATGAATCTTTGAAAGTTTGTTGATGAAGTGCTGTAAGTCCAAAAATTTACATTTGAGATACATGTGAGGAAAGGCACGGCATAATTAAATGGGCTGAAAAGTTGAATGGAATTGGCCATCGTCCTCTCTCAGCCAGAGCGGCACTGCGTCAGGTGCCAAGCAGATTCCTGAAGTCTCCTTGAACCTCAGCAGACTCACTTATATCCTGATAAGTGCCGAGATTGATCCGGAGTTCATTTCCTCGCCGTCGCCACCCTTCCAGCGATCCCCATAATTGCTGCAGGGGTACAAAATTATATTTGGACAACATCCAGTTAGGGAACTTGCGATATCTACCATGCCTTGCATTTTTAATATGACCCCTGTAGGATTTTGTCGAGTCCTCACATTAAGCCCGTTTGCTCTTTATCGACACACAAATTGAAAACATTGATTAGGGACTGAGGTCAGAGGGGATGACAAATAGCTTTTTCCTAAACACCTCATGACTTTACTCTTATAATGTTTTTAATCCTCATCATTAGCAAGCAGAGGATGAAAATCAATACATTCTACATTTACATGTTCAGCCTTTTGTCTATGTGAAGTGTGCATACAGCTGAATAAACGGGCCACTTTATGAGATCGTCTACACTGTAGGCAAGCCTGCGTGCTCTGCTATTGGCGACACAGGAATTCCTCCTCCTAATAAAATCATCTCACAGAACCATTGCCAGTCAGTTTTAGTGTAATTAAATGTTGGAAAGGTATCTTTTGTTATAATATTTGGGTCACAATAAGGACTTATTGCCCAGTTTGTGCAGCCTGTGCAGACGGCCCTTTGATGAATGAAAGTCAACCGAATTGTGGCAGACTGCCAGAATGAATAGGAGTGCAAATACCATTAGAGTTAGTACAAGCAGAGTATGCCTACTCCAATAAGTGCAAAAAATGTAGAAGCTTAATTTTGGGCAGCTCTTACTTCAGACTCATACGTGAAAGAAAAAAAAGAAAGAAAGAAAGAAAAAAGGAGAAAGGAAGAAAGAAAGAATTCTAATTAAATAACAGTATGGTAGATATATTTAAATAGGAGTCCATGGCCATGCATGCATTCTATCAAGATTTGGCAGCATTAATGTTTCTTGGTTTATCATGTAAACATTTGGCAATCACCATAGAATTAAACAGGAAGTGCTCAAACTGATGAGAATGTCACTAAGTTTAGATATATTTGGTAAAAAAAAGTATTGATGAAAATGTGATAGGATCATCAGATATTTGAAAATCATCCTGAGGAGGCATGAATAATCAGGTCAGATTTCATAGCAATCCATCAAATAGTTGTTGGGAAATTTCAATTAAAACCACAAGTGTCAGCTGTAAGGTTGCCCTATCTCAGTCATCACTGTACGTCATCTCCGGACCATAAATATCTTTACCGCAAATTTGTCTGAATCAATCTGTGTGGAGCTATCTCACTGAATGAGTAAAGCTTCAACCTGTTAGACTTCTCTTTAATAACCACCAAAGTCACGGGATAATCCTAATGAGAGGACAGGAATCTTTGTACAAAATTTAATGGCGATCCACAGTGATGCTGAACAGTGTTAAAGTGTAAAAATGCCATTTTTCAAATATGTCTGATGTTTTTTTTTCTGTCTTTTTTTTAATATTTCATTGATTAGTTTGCTTTCAAACAATTTGTTAATTTAAGCTTTTATAGAAAGAATCTGAAACAAACCTAAATTGGATTTGTCCTGTCAGATCTATGAGGGATTCCAAACATCTCCTCTGCTTGCTTTGCAGGTAATACAATGCAATTGATTTCTCCTCCGTCTTGTTAGATTAAGTAGATAATTGAATTGCTTTAAAACAGACTTACTTCAATATCTGTGTCAGTGAGTTGTGAAATTAATTGCATTAGTGGTGAGCAGATGGACTAGTCAATATTTGTGTTTTTTATGTCCTTCTGTCTGTTTATCCCAGTACAGAGTTTTCATTAATGTCTACAGAATTCAATGTGGCAAAAATGTCAAGGTAAAAACTCTCCAACCTTGAGAGTTATTAACACTGAAAATATCAAATATTCAGTAAATTAAATGAAAAATCTAAGCATCACATTAATGCTTTCATCATCATGTAGATGATATATCCCATTAGACTTGTTGATTGCTGTCATGAAGACTATTTTTGATTTTCATGTTAATTTCTATTTTTTTCAATATCATTTTTATTTTTATATGTCAGGATAAATTTAGGTTGAATTCAGTACACTTTCATTTAAACTCAACCATATGTCTCAAGTAGTTGCATCACAAAAATCTCATGGCATCTACATGTTTTTCTTGGGTTACATGAAAATCAGATTGCTAGGCTAGATGGGTGATACTAAAGCTCCTGAAGCTCTTTGGCAATTTCCAAAACAACAGATCAAGTATAATGTGCACTTTTCAACCCTTCTAACTCGTAGGTCATCTGGTTGTCAAATATCACAGCTTTTCTCACACTCCTTGGCAAATGATACAGAGGCGCAAGGTACTATTCGGGTATGCATCTAATGCACAAAGCTTTACTGCTTTGCTCAGCTTTTAAAACACATTTTCCATGGCAAAACAGTCAGAGTTTTGGTAGGTTAGGAAAAAAAAAATCGGGTTATGCTTGGAAAATGATCTATGCAAGGTTAGGGTTGCACACACAAACCCCATGGTAAGTTTTAAGAAAAGACTGTTAGTTTAACCCCTCAGTTTTACTTTGGGCTTGCATGGGTCTCAAACTATGGTTCCCTGGACAACAGTCATGTGTGAGACTTGTAACTTGTGACCCTGACCTCCATCCTCCAGAATGTAGCTGTTCTTTCTGCTACACTGGGTAAAGTGGTTGCTCTGAGCATCTAATATTGATGCATTTACATTGGAGTTTGCCTAAAGCCTGGTGTATCTCATATAAACACTAGAGAATGGTAAGAAAGTATCAGTATTTGACAGCTGGGAATGAGACCAGGCTGAAAAGAAGTATCTTTCTAGCAATACCCAAAAATGTATCCGGACGGCCTCATACACATAAAAAAAAAAACGGTGCTCAGATCAGTGCTCAATTTCAGAATAATGACATCAGCCTATCATGAGTTTAAGCAAAGTTTTTTGTTTACTTAGCTTATACTGTACAGTGCGGTATTTTTTGACAACTGAGACTATGCATGAAAGTATATTATCACAACACATTTTGTGAGATTTTGTTCTGTTGTTGTGTTGAAGTATGTGAACTTGTTTCGCAGTGCCTTTCAGACACAACATTCTCACTTTCTACACCAATGATTTAGGTCCAGTTAAGTTTGGGTAACTTTGGAAAGATCTTTGTTCTGTGTAAAATAATGGAAAATCTATTGTTGGGTGAGGTTTTGTGGAATTATACACAAAACTTCCAACTTTTCTGTTGAGAGAAAGACAATAATATATGAAAAAAAATGTCAGTCGGTACATGTACCTCGTGAGAAGTTCCTCATCAGGAAATATAAAACAAGTCCTTACAAAAATAAAAAATTCAAAAGTTTGAACACACAAGTCTGTAGTGTTGAGATTGTGAACATACCTAAAGGCAGAATATCTGGTGTTACCCAAATAGTGCTTATCAGTAATTTCTAGTATTAGTTCTAAAAACATTTTGTACCATACGATTCAGGAAAAAACCTTCAATTTTTCATCTATATGGCACCTGTTACCTTGAATATATTCTGTGCGGAGCAGCTTGAAGTTCATGTACTCTCTTACACTGAATGGTTTGACCTATGTCAATTTAAAGGGAAAAAAATGATGTCAGTAAAAAAAAAAATCAAATTAACATTAAAACTAATATCAGTAATTTAGCGTAAGGTTTCTAAACATTGTTCCATCAAAAGTCAGTGTCCTTCATGTAGTTTGACTCTACCAATGTCATCATTAATAATACACAGGCTGAATCATCTCAGGCTCGTCTTCATTAATATTTGATGTCGATTTTTATCAGCAGTAGGCTTCCCCTAACCTTTCACTTCTTTGCAGTGAGCATCAATTACTGCAGATGAAAGGAACGGACATGAAAATCTCATTAATTTATCTTTATGTGCTGTAGATCACAGGGACAGGACACAGATGTCGATATTACCTGGCAGCAAAAAGAGTTCGCATGTCAGTCAGTGGTCAAATGGCTGCTGGTTAAATCTTCGTTTAGGACAGTCGTCCTCTGAACAAGGGAACATAACCTCAGATACAAGGACCCACTTGGAGATGGAAAATAAAACCATTTCTCAGCTGCTGAAACAGATATTTCTCTACCAATTACTGTGTAGGTTCTCAATTGATAAGACAAATTACGGCATATGTTATGTACTTTTAAGATGTTCTGGTCGCAATAATGGGGTTGTATAAAGTCCAGACACAGTCACTGCTAATATCTAATGAATAAAAGATGGTCATACTATCAGATTCTGTTGCAGTGTAACTACATTGGCATTTACAGTAAAGGACACTGTGGTGGCATCTAAGTACTGTAAGTAAGTATCTGTCTGCCATAATATTTTATGGTAATTTTGCATATTTAGATCAACTCTTTCACTTTAAATAGCAGTTTCTTTTTTATGTCCCTCATGAAAATTGATGTGTGCATTATAAACATAAGAGTGCATTGTGCATTATGATAACATTGTGTATTATAAGTGTAAGAGTACATTAGTAATTATAACTATGTGTGTTTGCCACGTTTTCTGCTTCGACTGCGCTATACACAGATTGTTGGTGATCTATCTATACTCCACATGAATGTCAGGCTGTGAATTTCTGTGAGTGTTAAGCAAAATTAAAACACATTATTAAGCCACTAAGGACATTAAACTGTGGCTGACAGATTTTAACACTTAGAAATCACCATTCATCACCAGGGAGAAAGCAGCAGCTGTTATGTTATTCAGCTCTCTAAGAAATGTTAACATTCTGGACTTGCTTTCTAACACAGTTTTAGGTACAATAATGTTCTGCAAGTTCATGTAGAGACAATGCACTTGCACACAAAATATACTCCCAATTCTAATGTTACGGTAAAGTTAGCAATTTTGCATCGGCACATTCTGTCCATACAACTGTCCCACATTGTGTTTGCTCATTTCGTTAATTTTAGTGATCTGATTATCAGAGTATAAAAATTGAACATTAAACTCTTCATGCTGGAGCTCCAAATATCTGTGGCATGACTGAGCATAAAGACTTACACCTGGGAGATGATGGGGCTCTGATTTTATTCCATTCACAACACATTATATATACTGAACCTTCAGTCTACAGCTACGGCTAGGACCGACCTTTATTTTGTGAAATTGAAAAAGCCCAAGGAAACCAATTCAAGCAGGTAAGGGAGGTGGGGGAGTGACGACCGTGTTAAGAAAAACTTGTGTGTTTCCAATTTGCTTTGAGCATATAGTTCTTTGGGAAAGTTTATCTTCACGGACAAGATTCCATGCACATTTTTTTTTATTAGCATCTACTGGACAACATTCAACATTGGACAACACAAGCTACCATACATTAGCTTAAAATGAGCCAATACTTGTTAGCTATGCAGCTTGCCAATGTTACGCCTCTTCAGCTTTACTGGTTGATCCAAATCTGATGGCAAAACATTGAAGCACTTACTCTTCTCTTTGACTTTCTGTAAATAAACCCATATGTACTCCTGTAAGTTTCTGTCATTCCATAGAGAATATGGTGATACATTGCTAAGTATAGGTTGCTTTAAAGCTTTGAATAATGAATAATGAATAACAAAAGAGAATATGGATAAAAATAATGACCTTGAATTCAAAGTAACCTCAGTGGCATGATCAAAGCATCCCTTCTTACTTTCTTTAGAGTCGGGGTGTGTTTTAAAGGTTTTGCATAATCACTGAGCACCGAACTCCCACTGGGCGAGAGATTCTCACTTAATCTCCAAACTGAAAATGTGCTCCTGCCACCTTGTCTACCTCCACCTCCTCCTCGACTGAAATAATAAAACAATTGATAAGGTCATTTGGGAGTGTTTAGTCACTGCTGAACACCTTTAGGAGGCTGGAGAAATAGAACTGTCTTGGAGAGTCATGGCAGCGTGTCGCGGTGCACCAGCAGTCAAAGGGAGCTCAGGCGAGACGAGCTGTAAGTGGATCCTCCACCTGATGTCCACATCAGTTTCGTCTGAATGACTTCTGTCTTCACTGGTCCCAGTCGACAGGCTGAGGGGGGCAACGGGGCACTTGGTCATCACTGCCAGATGGCCACAGCCAATTCATACTTGGCAAGCTCTTTCTTGTGTTTCACTTCCTGGTGATTCATTGACTGTCTGCGCTCTGGTTCCTCAGGTTTGGACCTGTGGTCTTGAAAGTGTAACTTTTTGGACTCAGCTGTACACTGGTGCCATCAGCGTCAAAAACAGTTGCTTTCTTTGCTTTCTTGTGTGGCAGTCTTCAAGTTACTTTAAAACAATAAGCAGTTGTTTGTGACACTTTTATTCCACTCTAGTAGCACTCTCAAAACAGTGATACTAACTTTTTTTGGCTTTATAGGCATAAAATGCATCATATGGGGGAAAACTATGTAATCTTTTACATAGTCTTTGGATCTTGTACAAGTGCAACACCAGACAATAAAACTAGTAAACAATAACTCTCTGTATGGTCCACTAAGAGGTGCACAGAGTTGCCTGTCGTTCCATCTGTCCTCTCTTGTCGGCTGAAGGTGACAAGTTTGTATTGATCAATTTAACATGATGTGTCAGCCAGAAAAATGGGATGCCAGGAGTGTAGTTTGGGTTTCCACAAGGGGGGAGATTGAATATAAATTTCTAAATTGCCTTGTGTGCTTTTCAACTCCGACCTGTCACTCAGTCTGTTCCATGCTTCGCCTTGGTGGATCCAGCTCTTTCTTTCTCGCTCTCCAAGCAAGAGATACTAGGTTTGTTTTTTTTACTTCCATTCTTTCCATTTTGTTGTTCTTATACTCAGAAGTGGAAAAAAAGAAGAGATTCTGGCATTTCAAGTGCTCCACATAAAGGACTGAAGAGGAGGAGCGGAGGGCTGGTGATGGCAGTTGTGGCAGTGGCGGGAGAAGGAGGGGGGTTGCAGAGTTCTCATCAGCAAGCTGCCATGACGAACTGCCATAGCTGTCAGAGACTATGAGAGATCTTTTGCCAAGGTAAGGCAAATTCCTCCTCATTCAGGCCTAATAGGACTGTCAGGCCTTCAGAACAGCGAGGGAATGTAGTGAGCCTGGAGCTCAGAGCTCTCTTCAGGACTGCCGCACTGAGGCTACCTCATGGCACATGCAACAAAGGCCCCTCAGTGAGACACACAGGCCAACACAGAGAACTCATGACAGGCTTCACTGTAATGCATCAACAGGGGTCTGCAGCAGCTGTACCATAGTTGAAAATAGCCCTAAGGCCATCAGCGTGTCTCAAACTATGTAACTTGTTATAACATTCACACTCTTCACTCGCTACTTTAGTTTGTTTCCACTGTTGTCGTATGCTTTTTATCTACTTTGCTTTTACACACAGCAACCCAGTGGTGTGTATTTATTCAGCTGAATCACAAAGTGTGCACTTATTTTGAAAACCAGAGATTTCATACTTCAAAACGTGTTCTTTATAATGGGCATTGCCTCTAAGTGTATTTGCATTCTTTAATTGCCTGTCTACATGGGATGTCTCATTGTTAGGGCTTTAGTTTGTTTGCCCTGTGAAAGAATCAAACCGGTCATTCGTTCACAATGAAATCACAGGAATCAGAGCTGAAAAGCTGTCCATGCATGCATTTCACACAGAGCAGGTGACAACATTTGATCATGAGTTTCATTATATCTCACTGAATGAACCTGTTCACTTTCTTCTTTAGTCCTCTGGTTTAAAACAGAGTAAAGTGAGGAATTATCACAGCACACGATTTGATTACCTGTATTGCGGTGATGTGTGAAGAACTTACCAGTCCGCTGGTGTTGGATTACACCTCATTGTTTGCAATGCAGTACTTGCATACATATAAATATCATGGAAATTATTTTCTGTGATAGTTTTCTGAAACATTTTCATTTTTATTTGATCCAATGGTTCATATTCTAATGCCAAGACAGCCACTTAAGGGTATTACTTAGCTAAATTGAAGGCCACAACACTTTACTCCTATACTAGCAAAAATCATGCCATCTTGCTTAAGAAAAAGTAAATAAAAAGCGATGCCCTTGGACAATTACTCCTGCTGTATTATTGTATAGGGAGCATTTCACTCTATAAATACTTAATATTGAGCTAATTTGAACTATTTTATACTGTTCAATGGCTTGATATAAAGCAATACACCATATTATATAAAATCATCACTTTTGTATGTGAGAACCATGATAACATGTTGTGCATAAGGTGGATCAGATAAACAGACTGCTTTCAGGTTTACAGTGACACATTTTGCGGGTAACCAAGGCTAATTTTTAAGATGTTATTTAACTTATAAAAGTCAGATATTTTCAAATGCAAGATCACAAACTCTTGAGATATGTCAGACAAATGTATTGCAGAAGTATGACGTTGCATTAAAAAAAAAAAAAAAAAACTCAAGTTAAATACAGGTACCTCGAATTTGTACTTAAGTTCAGAACTTAAGTAAATGTACTTACCTAAATTCCACACATGCTACAAAAGGATTCTAACTGCAATACTATTCATGTAGCATGCTGCCTACAGTGGCTATTTTTATGCAGAGAAAACAAAATGAAAACTCAGAGCGGACTGTCAGGCACAAAAATGGAATTTGAATTGGAAATGAAGACTCTTCCACAACCAAGCATTAGAAACAGCACCACGGCTGTAACCTGGATTTACTGAAAGCAGTTGGCATGGAGGCCTATAGAAATGTCTAAGAGTGGAGGAGATAAACCAAAAAAAGTATTCCAAAGACTTTGATCTTTTAGTTAAGGGCCATTAGGAGAAAAGAAGACTTAATGTCCCTTGAATGAAGAACTGGACTAGATTCGGCACCTGTAAATATATTGTTGTCACGGGATGACCCCACTCCCCCTCTGTCTCCTCCATTTTATCCTCTCCACACTGAAATCTGTCTCCTTTAATATACCTTAATTACATATTGGAACTAAATAATAATCTTTGCTTGTCGCATATGTATGTATGTATCACAGCATTTAGGACTGCTGCATTTTAATAGTCATCTACTATTTTAAAAAAGAAGCTGACTTAACAGACTGATTGTTGAAGATATATAAAATAACAATGATCAGTTATCTTTAAAAAGATCTCAAATACATCCATGAAAGTTTTACTATTGTACTCAAATAGTAGAGTCCTTGAACATTTACAATTTAGGGGGCTTAAGCCCAAGTTTGTCTGAGCTGGAGATACTGTTTGACCGCACTAACAACCTGACCATTTTCTTGCAGACATCCTTCCTTCTCTAAATACCTTGAATTCTGTCTACTTACACACTGTTCAAAATAATCAGTGTCTACTTTGGGGTGTCTTTATCTGCTGCTTCATTGTCCCAAAGTGCACATTGTTAAAGTCATGCATAACAACAGTGAATAATTACCAGCGATCATTAAATTTCTTCAACCGAAGTGACTACATCTACTTACCACTTCTTTTTCACTGCAATATGCCAAAACCATGGAGTGGAAAATTCTTCTGCAACAATACACAGAGTTGATGTGAGGTTTTTAAAGTTGATCCTTAACTAATTGACAGTCAATACAGCTTGTTTCTATGTGTCTTGATAAAGAGTGTAAGTTGAAACACTTGGGCACTAAGACCATAGATTAAAGACTTTCATAAATACTTGCAAAGTAGTAAGTTTTTTTTGTGTTTGTTTGTTTATGACTTATTGATCGCCAGGCCAGAGTCTGACCTCTGTCTTCATTTTCTTGTCAAGCCCTTTTAGGGTGTTTTGTGAAGCTATGAAAAATGTATTAATTATTCATCTCACTCTGGGGTTCTGACCTGCTCAAATAGTAGCAAATGCAAGACTTCTATTTGGATGTTGCTGTATGTGTTTCTTTATCAGTATCATGGGAAAACAAACTGTAACTTACGTGCCCTAAGTTTTACTTTCACTTGTACAAAATTTTAAGTTTTTTTTTTTTGATCAGAATGTGTAATGTGTAACTATTAACCACTGAACCAGTGCGGCTTTAAAACAAATCTTTTTGTACAATGTTATCTCACATTATATGTGCCATTAAAAGAAATTTAGCATTTATATCCAAGAATTTTAACAAATATATCATGGCAGCAGTTTTTCATGCTCTAATATAATTACAACATGCAAATGCTGTAGAACTTACTTAAATTTAAGAATAACTTATATTAAGAATTTTATTATATTTCTTTATATACTTAATAGTGATTGTATTACAGAGTTCTTACTGGTAATACCTAGATTCCTTTGTTTTTCTTTTTTACAATGACTCATGGCTAGTCACTGTTAGTAGCAGTGCACTTTCAGTTGTTAAACTAAGTTCTGCAATATTGTAAAAGGAGAAACTGAAAAACTTCAACCACAAAAGAGTAACTTTCAAAGTATCAAACCAAAGGAGTTGTATAGTGCTAATTTAACAGTGAGGTCACAGGTAAATAAGGGTATAAGCAATGACTGGGCACAACTTCGATCCCAGTAACATAAAGGGGCTATTTGATTTCCAGTGGTTACTCCTCTGTGTAATCATCACGGTGCCCCTCCACACATACAAAGAGTTGGATTAGCTGAGCAGCACAAGAGGAGTCATGTCCAATTTCTCTTTCATATAGCTTTTGAGCCACTGGAATGCGACCGTGTTTCCAGCTGACAATAGATTGCACACTCATCCTCAAGTTCAGGTTGAATGAGTTTCAATTTAAGGTTTGCATTATTGATCCGAAGGGGAACACAGTGCCTCCAAAGTCCAGCTCTTTGCCAATTATCACATTTATCAGCTTGTTTCCGCTTGTGATGGGGCAAGGTTCCCCTCGAGTTGCTCGCTAAAGCACCTTAATGTTAAACACAAGCACATGAGGTGGCAGGATGAAACAAGGACAGCAAAAAAGGTGCTGCGGAGGGTTAACTTTGCGACAGCTTAACCCATGCAACAGTGAAATTGAGAGAGAATTAAATTAGTTTACTTCCAGACTGTACAGTATGTCTAATCCCAAAGCTTGTATTCAGCTCAACCTTCCAGAAAATTATTTTACACAAAACATTACTGAGGGACCAGTTTGGTTCTAAGTTAAGTTGGCTGTGGGTGCAGACTGCCACAGGCAATCAGTCTCTGCACACTGTAAGTCATGTTCATTGTCAGACTGTCTGAGGACATTAGTTTGAGCTCAACACAGATAGAGGAAATGCACTCTCACTCAAATCCAAGTGGTTACACCAGTTTTCTGTAGATCCGCTCTGCAGATTTTACTACAAAATGCCAACCTGTATACACTCATATTTTTGCATCAGACACTGCATGTAAGTTTGCAGATGAATTTCTTGTTTTTGTGTTGTCAAGAAACATTGCCATGTCTAATGGAATCACATTTTTTTTTTGTCCCATGTTTATAGATGAGCTGTTTAACAGTGCTAAGCCCGTATCCATGCTTCTGTCAGTGAGGAATTCACAAAACAAAGCACAGAGTAACAAAAAAATATATGTGACTTTAAATAAAGCAGCGAAGCAATTCTGGCGGTTTGTGTGTAAACAAACAAAGACAGCACAAGATCAGCTGCAATACATGAAATCCAAAGCAGCTTTGCAGGAGATTAGAAGCAGGCCTGAATTATAGCACAGACAAAAAAAAAAAAGAAAAACTCAAAGAATGAGACAAATGTGCTAATTACTTTTCACTCTGATTCCATTGTGTTGGATTGAGCTAACCCTTGGCATGAGGAAGCAAGAGTTTGAGATGAAAAAATGTGTAACACCTGTCGAGACATAGAGACATTGAACTAAACTCTGCAGTGTCTCCAATTAACATCTGAACCTTTAGAGTAAATGCTTACTTTGTTGTTTCATTCCCTTTAAACTGCCTGTTTTGCATATTTTCATCTATTAATACTCTTTTGCATTTGATATTCGTCTGGCACAGAGTGAAAGAGTCAGAGACATCAGAGTCTGTTTGAAACTGCTAATAAGCCAAAATAAAATGGAGGAAAACTGTAATCACACACTTGTCATCAGAAATTCCTCCCACATGTGAATAAATCACCAAAATTCTGACAAACATTGTTGTTAAACTGGAATGAAGTCTGAATCTTTACCAGTAACTCAAGTTAACAGGCAATAAGAACATTTTTGATGAAATTGTGCAGTGAACAAACACCATAATCGTGTGCACACTTGTGTTAAGGTGTCATTTAAAGTGTGTATGTGTGTGTTTATTGGAGGGTGATTGTGCAGTGTTGTGCTTCTGTGCCTCTCTAAAGAAGCAGAAGTGAAACAGTCACCCTCAGAGGGAATTTCTCTCACCAGTTTTCCAAGTCCGACCCCTCTGATTCAGCAGTGCTCAGAGGTTTAAATGGCACTAAATCAAAGAATAATGCTGCCAAAACTATTTTCCCTAATGTTTTTATTAGCTTGTCTTAAGAAATCTGTCCAGTGACATGATAATGTGGACAGGACAATGTCTCACCGGTTGCAGGATGTGGTGGGTGGTGAGAGAACAAGAGGAACTCCTCAAGCATACAGAAATTATTAAAATTGTTTGTTTTTCTTGCAAAAAAAAATCTAATTGACAGAGGAAACATTGACTAATCTTTCAATTTCTCTTGACGTGCTGGGCTTAAGAATGGCTCCACATTAAAGTGGTTTTACAATCTTTATAATCTCTCTTCCATATATATTCGTGCATTCTGATACTCCACTTATCACTCAGACCCATCAGCTAACCAAAAAAATACCTGACACCTACTGATACTGTTGGCATTTCTGGAAGGGGAAATGGATGAGACAGCCATGATGGCTGTGAATTGTTAGTCGAGACTGCAGGGTCTTGTGCGTGGAGGTGAATCTGCAAATCTCTGCAGCTGCCTCATTTGTGTAGGGCAGGGAACATGTTGTGCATAAGGTGGAGACAAACCCCCCAGAGGACCACCAGCTGCACACAACATATGCCACATGCCTCATACAGAACATGCATCTAAAATGACACTTTCTTTTGGAACATATAACTCATATCAGGGAAAAGAGTGCACGTTAACATCGTTTTTAAACGCCTCAAGTGGACTGTCATGATTTTATCTCTGGGTACTTTCTGTATTCATGTATTTTTGGAAGTGTAATGGTTCAGTGGTTTTTGCTGTTGGCTCATCACAAGAAGGTCCTAAGATCTAAGCCTTGGACCTTTCTGTGTGAAATTGCATGGGCTACTTTTTTTTCCGAGTCGTTTGCCTCCAGTTGTTCCAATTTCCTCCCGCAGCTAAAAGACATGTTTGGTAATTGTTACTGGCCTTGACCAAGGTGCTGGCCTCAGAACAGAGTTGGTCCCCAGTTGCTGCATAATAGCTGCCCACTGCTCCTAAGACCGGACAGAAAATAGAAAAAAAAAAGAAAAAGGATTTAACAGTCCTGTTTCATATTTTGTTGATTTCTCCAGATGTACTCTCAATTTGAAAATAAGAATTTTGATTTTTTTGATAGAATATTATCAAGAGGGCAATTAAAAATAAATAAATACACATTATGGTTTGTTTTGTGCATCACAACTTAACCTCTTCAAGCCCTGTTCATTTGAGTATTTGCAACACAAAATCTTAACTCACTCTGAAAGATCATTCTTGTAATGCACTGGCTCACCATATGATCATTATGTTCTGTGATAATGACATATCTCAAATGAAAGTATTGTTATTGATAAATACTAAATTAGTTGTACAGCAACATCAGTGAGTAGAGTTTGATTTTTCTCAAAAAATTTGAAATAAAAAGAAGAGCCAGCCATGTTAGGTATTCTTTGAAACTGTACTTTGCTTTGAGTGCTTCGAGCTAAATGTTAATGTTAACATGCTAATGTCTAAATGACAAATATATAGTGATTCTATGTAGGAAGGCTTTTTTTTTTGTTTTGTATTTTTACCATGTAAACCACTTTTTTTTTCATAGTTTGCATACTGAGATTTCCTAATTAGCACCAAAGTAAGCCACAGTTTAGGATGCAGATGTTTGTTCAAAAACTAAAATGTTGGAGCCTGATAAAAAGTTGGAATCACTACAGCATGTACTCTAAGGGGAACATCAGTGTCTGACCCAAATTTGGGTCATGGCAATCCATCAACCAGTTATTGAGTTATTTCTATCTGGACCAAATTGTTGAGCCGACAGACCATCATTGCCGTCTCAACAGCTTTGCAGCTGGCATAGCTAAAAAATACCAGTTAGAGTCTTTTGAAAACATGTTCTGTATAACTATAAGGCATAGGCTCAATGTCATTTTAATCAGCTCAAACAAAGAGTTTCACAAGTTAAAATTTAAAACAAAATCTTATTTGAACATTTACTAAAGGGTTTTTTTAAAAATGTTCAATTAGTGTCCATTTAAATGACACTAAAGCTGTGAGAAAAACAGACCATATCCTCTTTGGAAGATTTTTCTGTATTTTGTATATTAAAGTAATATTGCTGACGCTCGTTTGTTTCAGCTCAGTTCCTCCACAGGCAGCAGCTGAAAAACAGCCAAGTTACCCTCAAGAGGGAAGCTGTTTTATTAATTGAAGATACTTAGAAAAAAAGTAGTTCAAACTGCTGTGCTGGAGAAAAAAAACAAAAAACACATTTGGATTTGCAGTATCATATTACAGAAAATCAAATAACACACAGACTTATACCACTGAATAGGATATTTACAAATATTCCAGTAATTTGAGGCTGGATTCGGAGGAATAATGTTTGTCAGGCCCACTACCTGAGTCAGTTAGCTCATGTCAGTCATTTAATATTTACAATTTTGATCCTGAACAATCAGAACTATACAAAAGTTGACTTTTCTTTAATTATGTTTGCAAACATTTTGTTGATTTGTTGTTTCTAAAAAACACAAATTTGAATTAAGTCAAAATTTTTCAAAAAAAACTCTCTACTTCTCCCTTTATAGTCATACTTAGAAGGAGTGAAATTACTATTATTGTTATATTTGCAGCAATACACTGATAGAAGCATGACCAAGAGTCCAGCGCTGAACTGAAACTCCTTGCATTTTCAGGAGTGTGTGTGAGGTTGTGCAAAAGCAGCTAAGATCTGTGGGTAAAAACTAATGAGTCCGCTTGGGCAACATATCTTGAGCTGTCCTCTCTCGCACCAGCTGCTAGATGTAGGCCTAATTAATAAGCGGAGAAACCTGTTATGGTATAATGTGATCGCCATCCAGTCAGGAAAAGAAATAAATAAGTATAAGTAGTCCCAACCTGCCTGCCTCCAGAGCTGAGAGACACTGAGGCGAAACAGAAATTGCAGTCAGAGTTGCTATCTTTTTGTTACTCTGTTTATATTGATGAGATTAATATATAAACAAGACAAAAAACACTAATAGGAACAACAACAAAATATTCCTGTTTGCCCTTTACATGTATTTCAATGATGTTCTTTCTTAGAAAAAAGAGAGAGCTATACCAGTGACAGTAAATGACTTTGGTTTACTGAGATTCCCAAAGACTTGCTATCAAACTAGCTGGACCTTATTTTAGGTTCCACAAACAGCTAAAAACACTGAAACCTGCAACAGAAGTCAACATGTTTATGAAGTGTCAGGCAAAAAAAAAAAAAAAAACGCCATTGGGAGGAATGCAGTATTTACTAATATCATGCTCTGCAGGTGAAATAGACATGACAGTTCTAAATTTACAGTAAAAAGCAAAGGAACTGATCAAAAGTGCACAGATTCATCCTGGTCAAAATTCATCATAGGGAAAAAAATATAACTTTCATTCCTCTAATTCATACATTAACTTTTGCAGACATTTGGAACTGGTTTGGATAACATGATTTCTTTGCTGGCACTTCCAAAGGCCAGCCAATGAGGAGCTGAGCCTGGCACGACTTCCTGCAGTAATCTCACTTTGCATGCCAGAGGAGCATGATGGGAGGTGATGCCTGTGAAGTGTGCCAGAGGCGTAGAGAGAACTTATACCTGGCATGGGAGCAGAGAACAAATCTTTGTCTTCTCCCTAGTGCTGAGTGATACTTCATGGTTCTGGAGCAAATCTGGACTGAGACTAAGGGACACAAATAGAAAGACACATGCAGGAGACACACAGTGCTCCTCAGAGTGTTCATTATTTTTAATGTATATTTTTTTCAAGGAGAGGTTTATATATTTGATACTGTTTCCTTGGCTTCCATTTCATTTGCACTCTGCCTCGAACAAGGCCTTTGTCTGATAGACCTGTTTCATTTTAAAAGCCATAAAGCCACTTTCATGGCCGGTGTAGCAGTCCCCCTTAATGTATCTATCCTGCATCCACACTGCCGAGGCTGAGTCTCTCTCAAATCATGTTTATGTAGAGCTGGCTTGAAGAGAATCAGAGTGTAAAAAAACAAAACATAAAAACTTTTCTGCTGCCTCTGAGATTTTCGGAAAAAAAAAAGAAAGAAAAAAGCTATGGATCATGACACCTGAAGTTCCTCTCCTAGTATTGATTTAATCCCAAAAAAACTCTCCGTTCATCAAAATATTATATTTGAAGTATAGGTGGGAAAGTCAGTGCGTCTTTCTGCACCCACCCCTCTACAGCTCGTCTCAAACCTCACTAGCAGCTATCCGACAAACTGTTCTAAATAAAGTTATTCTTCATTATTCCTCACCGATACTGCCAAACTGTTGAAAATTTGATAAGAAAACGTTAAAAACACAATGGTAAGTGTACACCAGCATTAAAATACTGTAAACTTTCAGTGAACATGTAAGTCCTCCAACTTTTCTTTCAGCAAACTGTATCTTTTTTTTATGTTTTAGTCAACACCGACTGTCTAAGTGGAGCTGAAGCCACAGTTGTCAGTGTTTACCCAAGATGCATTTGGGCACAGCACTGCTGTGCAGGTCAAATTTGTTTCAGTTACAAATGTGAAAGAAGAGAATCAAAGAGAATACAGTCACTTTTTTACTTAATTTGACTAATGTTTCAGAGCCAATTAAACATTTTTAAAGCCACCTCTGTAGCTTTTTGTAGTGGTTTTAGCCATTTTTTCTAGCTCTGAAACATAAGGGTAACACTCTGATTCTTATTTCACCTACAGAAAACTGATTTTTTTTCTGTTTTCATGAGCCAGGGAAACAGCAGTCATTAAGCACATAACAAATATCTTTAAATATTTGAAAAGTCAAATATGTTGGAAGGGATTTAGAAATGTGGAACCATTAAGTTATAAGTTTTTTGAGTCCATTTTTAAAAAAAAAAATGTTTTTAGTCCCTCAAGAACTGGTGACACCACTCTAGAATGATGAAGGTGGATAAAATATCATTTGTTTAAATAAAAAAATGAAAAATCTGATTGAAAAACTTTGCAAAAAGAAAACATTTTAATGACTGAGGAGTATTTATAAAATAAATTCAGAAGTGATTTATCCTGTTTAACCGTGGTATTTGTTATGAAGATACAATACTGCTGAGTTTCTACAAGTAATATATGGACAAATAATTGAATCTCAAAAACCTTGAAGTAAAACTCAAAAAGCTTGAAATGAAATCAACAAAACAAAGTGCATGGCTATGCCAGTGGTAAGTGTCTATGAACAATCTCTTTAAACATTAATACAAGCTCTTACTTATTCAAGTAAGTTGTAGAGCGCACTGCCACAGTTCAGCCTCACAAAGCCACATAGCTTGGGGGTGCTTACAGTGCTCTGACGGCTGCAGGAGTGAGTCTCGAAAGTGTCCCACTAGGTGGCAAAACAAACTCTGGAAGTCAGGTTGAGGAACCCCAAAAACAAATATGGTATGAATGCATTCTTCTCTGAGCAGAAAACATTACAAATGAGCAGTTTATGGTACAGCAGTCTTGCTACTAAAGCAAAACAAAATGCAGAATGAGTTCTCAAACTTGTTAGGTTCACTGCATTGCACTATATTACTCATGCAGCCATACAATGCAGTAGTTAAAAATTTAAATGAATACATAATTTAACACTGTTTGGCTGTCTTTTCCCATAACTTATAGGTGATGCTAATATGAAACAACAATACAGAGTTAGCTACAGGGTTTTGAAAAATGCAGTTTGCGTGTTTGCCTTATTAATATGCTAAAACCTTTTTAGACTTCCATTACATTCATCACTCTTTGAGTCATTAAACTTACAAAATTAACAATATTAATTAAGCATGATTAAGATGAATTTCTGGTAGAGTAATTATTAAGGGTGGTAATAATTACCTGGGTGGTATTGAGATGGCAACTAAAGCTCCTGTGCAGTCAACTGTGGAGTGTCATTTGCTTTGGCATCTTTACTTGTACCTTCAAAAAAAAAAAAAAAAAAAAAAAGCAACTTGGTAGGTGTTTTTAATGTTTTTTAAGAATTTATTATTTTGTGGAAAAAAAACAAAAAAAAAAAAATTGCTCACCCGGCACCCAACAAA
>JAQMCX010000045.1:4870390-4900666 GCA_029814765.1 Acanthurus leucopareius | reverse complement strand
ACAAAGAGATGAAAAAGGAAAGTGCAACATATGTCATAAGCTAATTAGCTGCAAGACAGGTGCAACCATTTTCTTAATAGGTAAAGGAATAAAGTTACTTTTGTTAAATAAACAATTGACCTTCTATTTTTTTTACTATTTTGGGATCAAAATAAGGAATCGTTAGGAACCGGAATCGATAAGCAGAATCGGAATCGGATTCATAAAAACCCTAACGATACCCATCCCTAGTAGAGATTGATGGTCTGTGTGAAGCAAGTACAGATAGGTGTATAGCCTAATTATTATTCATACAACAACATGATGTTAGTGATGATAATAAGAATGTAACAATAGCTAATGGAGCAGACATTGCTATGTGACGTCAGCACAGTCTCATCTTTGCTCATGCTGCTTCCTACACATTGTGTTAAAAATATAGCCATTATCATGCTGGCAGGTTCCTTTCAACTACTCACTTTATGTGATTTATGTATTGTGATCTGGTCTTGTCTTGGTGTTTTCTGGCTTTTTTTTTTTTTTTTTTTTTTGTTCTGTTTGCGTTATGTTTCCTTTGTGCTCCTCCTCAGCCTGTTTGTCCTTATACACCTTCCCTCCACACCTGCCCTACATCAGTGTCAATATCCCTGCCTGTTCTCAGTATTTCCACCAGCCGTTCTTCTCTTTTTTTTGTTTGGTTTTCTCATTTCACTCGCTTGAACATCTCCATCTGCCTCTCATCCCCTCGCTAGTTTGGTTTGTATTTAAAGCCAGTTTTCACTTCAGTTCTTTGAAGGTCTGTTTGGTTTGCCTGTACCCTGCTTCTGGTTTCCACAATAGAAAATCTTGCTTTTGATCCTGCCTACCTGCCTGCCTGCCTGCCTGCTATTTGCGATTTAGTCCACCCACACAAATTGTGACATTATGTCCCTTGAAGGTATTATATGTAACTTTTAACACCAATTACAGAGCAAATTCTTCATATTCTCATCACATTGCTCAAACGTGGATAAAATGTGGCAAATCCACCTCAAACCATGATTACTGATTCATCACAATGTAAAGTCTAGTCTTTATATTGCACTCGTCCCGTTAGGACCAGTGGGAGATTCCTGGAATCACCAAGGCTGCCAGGGTTAAACTTCAGTATTGGGAGCAGTCATTCTTTCAGTTAAGATTCATTAGTCTGCCACACACTTTTATACTTTCATAGCACAATTTAAACTAGAAAATATTCCTGTACATAGACTGTATAAAATAATCTGATCTCTATAAAGAAATTTTACTCTAATTGGTGCAAAAAATGTTACAAAAATCACCTTCAAATATTCAAGTGAAGTAGATAAGGTTTGAGAATGCTAAATATGAAATATATTAAAAGATACAAATACAAAATTCCCTAAAGACTGCAAAAATTATGGATGTCACAAAGTGGCCATCTGTAGAGCTGTCAAAACTGCTAATATGGAGTTCAGGCTGTTAGGAAGATGACTAGTAAGCAATTATGGCACGGTAAACAACAGGACATCACATCACTAGACAGAATGCATGTGACACTTGGGTGTCACATGCATTCGGGGCCATGTATTGACTAGCATGGGCTGTTCCCCAAGGTTACTGTGCTCCTCCACATGCTATACACATTCATGCCAACCTAACAGAAAACAAGCAAACAGACAAAATGACACAACTGAATCACTTATGATCACAACATTACACTGACCAAACTGCAAAAATGACAATCTTGAACTTTGCTGCCGTTTATGCACACTATAAAAGCCTTGCCACTTTTGCTGACACACCACTCCAGCTACCACCTGCTTAGGATTGTTTTTATGTTCTACATGAGGGACATTATGTGCTCCTTAATGTCTAGCTGATATCCACACTGTTCCCAGGGAGTACATAAAAAGCAGGCATATCCACTGCCAAAACCAAAAGTTGCACTGTCACATCAATTTCCCAAATTTTCTTGACCAATATCCAAACTGTTCTGAATGTGCTGTAGTTTTATGATGTTTATGAAACAAGAAACAGCTCAATAACCAGCTTTAGTAAAATGATTACACAACAGACTTGGAAATAATAAGATGTTTTTACTACCAAGTATTGGCTTTCTCTTGGCTGAAAAAAATCCTTCTTGTGCTCAAGGAACAAAATAATAAGAGCAGTCAGCAATGAGAAGTGTGATATTTTGCTGACAAAACTCAGCTTCCCTTTGTTATGGTAAAGGCTTAAATGCACCAGTGATCCATTTGCATCTAACTGATGGTTTTGAAGAGCTTCTTGTTTAACTAATATTGTAATAAGTTAAAACTGGAACAATCAGATAAGTCTCAGCGTGGTTTAAACCAAAAGGGGCTCATTTAATTTCCCAATTAAGAAGAAGAAAATTTATTTTGCTGCCTAGCTTTTTTTTTTTTTGTGGTGGTTTATAGTCAGAGAAAGAAATCGTCTCTGCCTACGAGAGAAGATACCTCAAATCTTAAGAATCAAATCCAGCATCCACCTACAAAGCACAAAAAAAACATGGCTAAACCCCTTCCACACCTCCACCCACACAACTGTAACTACTACAAAGAAGATATTTGAGAGGACTTCACAGTTTATTTCATTATGACTTGTGGGCAATGGAATCTTTCTGTTCATACTGTTGCAACATGCTGACACTTTGTGCTGCCAATGTGTACATTCACATCGAGCAGTAATACGCCAAAAAATTCTATTCTGCACAGGCAAGTCCAGCTGTTCCAACATGATACATGAACAACACTTGGGTGTCACATGCATTCTGGGCCACAGTTTTTCTAGGTTACAGAAAAACATATGGATCAGAAGAAATCAGCTTTTCTCTCGGTTTGGGAAAACAAATCTTCCAGACATGACACCACTGCTACAGCCTGAGGTAATTTCTTTCCAGCCGACCCTATCTGGCTTTACTGAACCGCATGTAACACTATCAGAGTATGTAACCCAAATTTCTGCTCATATTTTCACAAGGAGCATGTTACTGTCCAGACTGCAAAAAAATAAAGAACAACTTTGTGTGTTGCTATCCCTATGTTATTGTATATTGTATCTCTAACTTGATTTTGACTGACAATGCAGTATGCACTTCCTGTTCCAAAAGTTTCTTTCCATATTTTAACCAAACAATCATACAGAATACAAAACAAGCTGAGTTGTAAATACAAGTTGTTCCAAACCTGAACAAGCAACCAAAGTAGTGGTTTTTGGAAATATAAAAAACAAAGAAGTACAACACACAAACTGCCACCAAACAGCTGACAGCAAAACATGGAAGTGTCTGGCTGGTAAACAAAGTGAAGTAATTAAAACCTAAAAGAGGTTTTTCTATGGAAGTTGGTGGAGACCAAAACAAAGCTGAAAGTGGGGGTTAAATTGGACTTACATTGACCTGGTGTACTCAGTTATGTGTAAGTGGGTAACATTTTGTTATAACATTTTCTAACAAGCATTTTTAAAAACATCATTATTATTAAATATTCTAATCATGCCCAAATTTTTGTAAAGTGATATCAGGTTTCTTTTTGTGACAGTTTAGTATGGTATGATAAAATTTTATTAAATGGGATCGTCTGTTGAGAATAGGTACATACTGACGGTTCCTGCTCCCTTTGGAAATGTTATTGTGGCATATCACATTTCCTGACGTGCAGATTCCTATGAGATGGACAAACACCAAGGCTGTTTTAGTTAACTGCTTCTGACAACACTGTGTTGTACTCTAAGCCAACGACAGCTCCAGGAACACTGTCCCTGACAAGCATACAGAGTTTAAAAAAAAAACAAAACAAAAACATTGTTCTTAAACTCCTGCATTAATCCTTTGCTCCCTCTGATTTTCAAAGGGTGAAAGCTCTCAGACTCAAAGTTAAAAGGATTATTTAGACACAGTAGCATGATTTACTTTGTGTGAAAATCAGTATGTAATGATTTTAGTCATAAGAGTCCCTTCATCTAATACTCTAATTCAGATTCTGTGACATGGCGGTTCTCAAATGCCCCCATTCCTATATCAGAATTTTCTGGTCCAATGTTGAAGATGTAAAGATGCAGATGAAGTTCCATTAGTCTCTGATAATCTCATTAATGGGAGTTTTTTTTTTTTGTGTTACAAAGGGTAACCATTGAACCTTCAAACATCAGTCTGGGCAAATATTAGAATGGTAACTACCAGTCTGAGGAATTCTGACTAGCATGAGCATGGATACAGGGCACACTTCAGCTTAATCCATAGGGGTTTCATTAATTATGTTCTGCAAAAAGAGGATCAAGCTAATTTGCCCCCAACGGTCCGACCTCAATGTTCATTAAATGTAGCATCAGAGAGACCAATTAATCACTGTTCCTTTAATCTGTCAAACTGGAATAAAAAAGTAAGTGTCTCCCTCTTCACAGACAGATACGGTCATTAGAGGATTCTGTTTTTTCCATTTTTTTTTTCTTTTTGTATTTATCTTGCTTCTATCCTTGAACATGGGTGACTAGCCAATTTTATGATGTTGCAAATATTAAATATCGGAAGGAGGCTTAATTACTTCTTATCTAATTAAGAACTTTCCCCATGACAGAATACTTTCTAATAATGATTTTAACAAGTATCAGTTAAAGGACAGCTAAGTGATCAGGTAATTCTAAAAATAATAAACCTAGAAAAAGAGGGATTTTTTTTTAAAGAAAACCTGTTTACCTGAATTTTTATGTTAAGCAATTGAAAGGGTTTACTTGAGGGGTTTACTTGAGTAGATTTGTCCATGGGTCAGATTTTTTTAAGAGGGCACTGATGGTGAAACAAAAGGGAAGAATAAAAAGGCCTCTGTAGCTTTCATAAGAAAATATTCTCTTTCTTTGAAAATACGCTCTTTTTAGGAGATTATATTGGTATAAACAGATTCGTAAAAAAACATTCAAAAAAATTGAAAATGCTCTCAAGCCTCCACCAAGGAGGCAATCAGTGCTGAATACAAAACCCGAGTTGAACGACCAAAAACGTAATTGTTATTTATTCATTACCTCCCCTTGCCCAGCCAGTGAACTTCTGCTGCAGGGAATAGCCATCCTGGGACCCAAGCAGTTTGATGGTGGGTCCACAGGAGAAGATACGAGAACAACCGGATTGTGTGGAAAGAGTGAACTGAGTTACAGACTTTTTGACTCGTTGCCAGCGGTTGGCAAGCTGGACACATGAAATAGGCCCCTTTCACTTGTGAGTAACAGTAGATGTGCACATCTTGTCAAATGGCAAGCTTTGCCAGATGTGCCTACAGACCGCCAGTTGAAAATATCTAGTTCACTCACTGCTGAAGAAAAGGAGTTTTTTGTGCTCATCGGCTATAGCTGCCTCTGTCTATGTTGGCCATATGTCTGGTGTTGGTGGGTGGAGTGTGATGTGAGGGGGTTTCAAGACACACATGTAAACAAATCTGAACCATATACCCAATACATACATGAGAGAAGGAATAAAAGTTAAGAGAAGTTTTAGTGCTCTTTCACTGTTTTTGTAGAGGCCCTCTTTTCCTCATTTCTATTTCTTATTTTTTATTCCTTTTTCTTTTTCTCTCTCCCTTTCAGTCATATGGCCTTTGAACATCATTAAATTAACTCCCATTATTAACAGAAACACTGATTAATCAAAATGTCCAATACTCCTCTAATCCTGGTTAAAAGAAGGATTTCCATGAAGCTGATGTGCATCGACCCATCCAGATAAACTTCCACTGCATTACAATGTTACTGCCAATGGGATGTGCTACCCAGAAAGACAGAGAATAGAGATTCTGTAAGCCATTTACAAGTGGTTACTGCATCAGTAAGTAAGTAGGTAAGAAATAATAATAATAATAATAATAATAATAATAATAATAATAATAATAATAATAATAATTTGACAAAATCCAACTCCATATTTTGACTGTTCTGCAAATTGAAATTATTTTACCAAAATCTGGATAATTTCCCCATTTGTTCCTCAATGTTTGTTTGACTGACTGCCAACCTTGGGCTAATATAGAGAGGTAAAGTGAGAAGTATTGATAATGATGAGTAAGGCTTTACAAAATAAAAAGCAACAAAACAACAAACAGAGAATATCTCAGAAAAGTCTGGCCTACTCTCCCACTGCAGCCAGACTGCATAACTTCATTCAACAAGATGTCAGGTCGGGTTGAGGTCATGCTGTGAAATGTAGACAAAAGCATCCAGTGCTAGCATGTGGTACTCTGCTGCTGCGGCTTTGATATTTTTCTGTGTTCAGCCCAGAACTTTAACCTGTGCTTGTCTGTGTCAGACAGCACAACTTCAGGTGAAGAGGGCTTCTCTGACCTTCAGGCAAGCAAACTTAGAAGAGAGGAGCACCCCTACAACATGGCGTTTCTTGTCCTCCTGGAAGGCGTTTATGCCCTCTGTTTGAAAAGATGCTTTACATTTACCGTTGGCTAATGCAGACAGTGACATGAATTGATTCTCTATATCGATCTGGGCCATGCTTACCAGACCTCAACATATTGCTGAGTTATGTTGGAAGTTTTTATAATGAGTTTTCAGCTGGAGCCAAAGAGATCTTCAATAAACATCAGCGTTCATTTAGAGAGGACAGGAAGTGCTGCACCTCTGCATCAACCCGAGGAGATGTTCTTTGAAATAGACAGACATGCCAGCAATGACAAAATAACTGATAGCATTGCATAACAATGAAAAATCCTAGAAACTAGAGATCTTTTTTAAATCCTTTCTGGCTGAGTGAGTTCTGAATGCTGAAAAATGTCAGGCAAAAAGAGCATCATGGAGAACCTGTCAGAAACATCACACATCTCCACCCTAAACAGCCATATTTCTTAAGGAAACTTAAGAAATCAGCCTTTGCAGAGGAATGACAAGAAAAATTCTGATATGGCCGAGGCAAGGAGGACTCTGCAAAGAGATTAAAAAAAAAAAAGCTTACTAGAACATCACTGGTGCCCATATACTAAGGATCAGTGATTGTAAGGTGGGGTGCCAGTGCAGAGCCCAAATGATATTAAAAGACAGTAGTCACTGTGATAGCCTGTCCATCCTGCTACTGTCTGGCAAGGGATACACAGGTATTCAGACACTGTGGTCGAACAATTAGCCTGTACCAGAGCTGTTTAATCACCAACAACAGCTATCACATGTGCAAAACAGACTCACAGTCTGTTGGTTACACACACTCTCATTTTAGCAAAACCCAAGTTACAGTCAATGTACTGGGGGCTATCCATAAGAAGATGTCAAAAAAGACAAGTCAGCTTAGTATTTCCCAGAATGCTTATTTCTCCTTATATGGTGGAGGCTAGCTGCCTCTCCTCACCTTGGGCTACATCACCAAACAGCCCACGTAATTACTTAATTTGAAATGGTAATGGCCTGCAACTCATCACCAAAAAACATCCCAACACATTACTGTAAAATGCTATTGAGTAATGGAGCACTGAACAAACTGCCTGAATCTTCATTCTTCAGTCTCTGAATTATTGTATACTAAACTTTGAGTAAAACAGTTTTACTAAATGTCTATCCACACTGATAACCAGTATTTTGGCATCATCGTTGTGCTTTGTGTTTTATCCTCTGCTGACGCTCTATATGTTGCCATTTCTTTTCTGGCTGCTGACGATACAAATGCAAAAGCAGAATAAAGTTGCCCTTCATAGTCATCCCTTTCAAGAACAAATGTTTTGTTTTCCACTTTTGACATTTGACATTTTTTAATGGCAGTTGTCACTTCACAACACCATCAGTGTATCCTCACTGTTTGCTCAGAGCCATCAACCTGACTGATCATCAAAGCTTTAATGGACTCACATAAGACATGCTAAACATGAGCCAAAAAACAGAGCAGCACTCTGACAGAAACCCACACTTCCTGAGATATAATATATCAACCCAGTTAATTTGTTCCTCTGTGCAATTTATAATATTCATCCTTGCGGATGACTAACTTCACAGAACTCTTCCATTTTTCCAAAGAAGCAATTACCTGATGTCCTAGTATCTGTCATGTCCCAGGCAGTAACAGATTAAACTAATTTCTGAACTGACCTTGATTGTAGGAGCCTTGTGCATTTAGGTGCTAAGCAACTTGCCTCTCCACATATCCGTTAATGAGGTACGAACAGCTAATTATGCAAAATAGGTGTCATAGCAGGAGACTGATATACACATTGCTTGCAATTTCCTTCTCTTACTGTGATGTTCTGGAGAGGCCTTTGAAGGTATTTGTATTCTACTCACATTATGGTGAAGAATTCCACTTTGCAAATGACCTCCTTGGCCTCTTCACAGACACACACACACACACATACACATACACATACACACAAAAATATAATGAGCGATTCTCAATACTTAGCAAACTTTATGATCCTTCAATGGGCAAAATGTAACACAGCATAAAGCAAACACGGAGAAATAGTGTACAGTTCTACAACAGTGGGTTATGAATTTCAGGGTATGATACTAAGTGTGGTCAGTGTTGTGGCACCAGTTATAAGAAAAACGAGAAGCATGAAAGAGAGTATGAACCATGGAGCATCAATGGATCCAAGTCCACTTGGATGGGAAAATAGCCAACATTAATAAGAATACCGCTGAGCCATTAAACGTTTAAAATTGCAGAGCCAGTCGAGAGGGACAAGCAAAGCATTTTAAGGAGGGTTATAAAGCTATCAGCCAAACCATGCATTTCACTTTACTTAGTGCTGAGACTTCTTTGTATGGAAGAACCTGAATATCCCACAATGACTCCTTCGTAAAATGGATTTCATATTCAACAGCAGTGGAGAGAAGAAGGTCACTATTTAAATTACAAATATGTTAGTTTCAGTTTAAATCAGTCGTTTCTTTCCAAAGACTGACAGTGTCAATGTGTGTTGCAAGCATGCTTTTTTGTCACATTAACTGTTCTGTGTGTGTCAATGTGTTTCAGTTTTTAGACTAGTTTCAAGTCATAGTATCCATTGCTATTCATTTCAAACAAAGTCATAATTTTGAGAGAGAGAGCAAAAGCGCCAAAACACAATAATAGAAAATCAATATGTGGCAGGCAATGTTGATTATGTGGAAGACTGCCACAAATTAACGACCGTAGGGGGTCCAGTGTATGCTCACAGTTTAAAGGTATATTCTGAATGAAAACTTTGATACCAAAATGTAATATGGCCTGCACAGTGTCCATGAAATGGCATTTTGGCAAGTAAAAGGATTAAATGTACTGGCACTGACCAGCTGATCGCTAGAGGGCGCTCAGGTGTTGCCCCATCACTCCCCACATTAAGATAAATCACATAGACGTTCACTGAATAAGACTTAACATCACTTTGATGTTGGCACTGACTGATTCAGCTATGTTGTACAATGTATTCACAACTGTAAGCGGTTATTTATATCAAACCTTAAAATGGTCTTAAGTGAGATCTTTGGTGAATAAAAACTTCAAAAAAAGGCAAAGAAAACTGAAGTTGTCACAAAAATATCACATCTGGACTTGCTTGTTAACTTTATTTAGAGGCACTGGCTTTAGGTTTGATTAGATTGTGGGGTAAAAAACCTTAACACTTTAATATGTAAGTGATTTGATGTGACTGATTAGTCCAACTGGACAGTCCACTCTTCAATATGTTGCAAAAAAAAAACAGAGTAGCTTCAGATTCAGCACTCTAGATGGTTGTGACACCTATGAGCATAACCACCTAACAGCATAATCAATATTATTCTTCTTGGATAAGAGAGAAAGAGACTAAGACAGGATTTCATAATGCCACAGAGGACAGAGGACACTTTGCTTATAGCAATGCTAGCAGATGTTGGTCGAATTGTTTGCTGCTTCAACACTTTGGTCGAGATAGAAATATTTCAAAAACTATTTGATAGATTTCTATGGATTCTGGACAAACATTCATCACATTCATGGTCTCCAGAAATAATCTGTTAAGATTTGTGATCCCTGGCTGTTACACTTAACCCAATATAAGGTTTTGGGGCATTTTTTTTTCTGTTTACAATACTAATGCTATAAAAGAATTGGCATTTCCAGCAGCACTTTGTGTTCAGTGAAAAGTTACCAAACCTAAGATAGCGCTAACTATCTTAGGTAACCAAAAATAGCTAGAACTGTTCCTGCTAAACATCACCCTTAACATGTAAGTATGCAAACAATGGCATTTAGCAAATGCACTGCTTTCCCTTGGCACAACCTCCAAGAGCACTTATATTTGGTGGTAGGTGGTAAAGAACCAAAAGAACTATGACAATTGGCCAAATCAAAAAATAGATATGGCTTCTAGACTTTTAAAATTACATCAAATATAGCTTAACTATGATAAATGCTCTGCCTGATGAACAGTAGTGTAGTTAATCAGGGGATTCATAATCTTTCAGTCATTGATTTCTCTCAACAAGAGTCCTAATGCCATAATAATATCCCATCACCTCTGTGTGAATTAATTATCTTATTCTGTAGCATGATGCAATCAGTCACTATTAGTTGAAAAAAAAATGAGCCTGCACTGGGATTTAATAGAACCATATACTGACTGTGACCTGATAAACAATGAAAATGCATACAGTAAGAAAACACTGAAAGAGTCAACTCTGCTATGAGCTCAGCTGGGTCACGGTCGGCTGTTTATTTGTGTTGGTCTGTTTATCTTCTCCCTCTCAGACATCAACCCTACACAGTGTTTGAATGTGACAGTGGAGAAGGATATGAATGTTGGCATGGTCAAAGTCCTATTGTTTCTACAATTTGTGTTTTAAACAATGCACATACACAAAAAAACACACACACATCCATCCAAGTATACACTCAGATTCCAATACTCTTACTTCAGCTTTGATTTGGTAATGTGTGTCATCCAGAACTGTGCTTTCATTAAGTACAGTCAACACAAGGTATTGTTGTCCATCAGTGTCCCTCAAATGCAGCACTTCCTATTATTTTTTACAGTGTGTACAGGAATGTGCATGCCTGTTGTTGCAGACCTTTATCTGCAACTATATTTTTTTTACTGACAGTCTATCAGAACTACTTATAGAGGGATTGCACTAAAGTTTATGAAACAATGACAAATTTTAAATCACAAAACAAAAAATGCAATCCCCAAGCAGAAAACACAACATTTTTCACTTCTGCCAGAGAGACAGAAGTAGATAGAGTTTAGAAAATAATGTCATTCGCTTTGGTCCAAGCAGTTTCCTTTTTTTAAGAAATCTGTCCAATCAGTGATAATCCTCTTCAGGGTTGTGTCTAATCAGCAACAATTCTTGACAACACTGATTGTGCTTTGTTACTTTCTTTATTTATTTCGCTTTTGCGTTTCTTTATTTTGCCTTTGTGTTTTGCGATTTGTTCTTTTTTCTGAGTTGCTGCTGTTGTTGTGGCTTACACTTCAAGGTCACCCGTTTAAGCTCTTCATCTATTGCCATTTTAACTGTCCAATGATGAAATGACAGAAAAAGCAAATGACATCTCCATTAGCTTTAACTGTACTTGTTAAACGCTAAGTGGCAAATGTAAGCATGCTTACATGCCAAATTAAATTGGCTCAACATAGACATATTAACATTCTCATTATGGGCATGCTGTGGTAACCTTAGAGCACTGTTGTAGATAAGAAAAGCATAACAGAATCACTTCTTTGACTGGAAAATGTTTGCCTTGCTTTGTTGTTATGATACAGTCCATTCTACTGTTTACCCCCTTTTTATGATAATATTCAGGCAAAAATGAGAAAACCACAACCCCAGCCCTGCCCCCCCCTGTTTTTTGACTTGGTCTGATCACAATTTCTTTCATTGTTTTCCCTTATACATGCTAATCTGCCTAAGAGCTCAAAGGAATTCTGAAAGGTTTTAAATTACATTAAGGAGTTGGCCAATAAGCATAGCCAAATGAAATTATAAGTCATTTTAAAGCTTGGATCTACATATAGGAAATAATATGACTTTTCCTTTTATTTAATCAGAAATATTTAATTTAGTACAGACTGCTCTATGAATGTTAATGGCCATTAAAAAACAAGAAGTCCCCAGAAAATGGTAGTTTACCATTTCAAGAGGGTTATGCCCCCTCAATGTATTGCAAACTGACTAAGCATAGAGCAAAAGTAGTAGTTAACACAAATTACATGAATCATTAAACACTGAAAAATTAGATGACTTGCGTTATCAATCGATAAATAAGTTTCCCTGACAGGATAATAATCATTGCACTGGATCCTTTATTACATCAGTATGCACAGGCAGTCAAATACTATGCATTCTCCATCACAGACAATTAAGAGGGCCAACGCAACAGCAACCGTGTGGATTCCATGTCATGCAGTAAGATGTGTGCTAACCACTACATGTCACCTGTCTGGAACAATTTATGCACTGTTAATCCAGAGGCTTGACTTGACCTTTGACTTATGCCTGATAAAAAAGCACAGGAGGAAGTTTTTTTTGAGAATATAACAGACTTGGCAGAAAGCAATTTGGGGTGGGGGTCAGGGCTTCTTGTAGTTAATAAGTGGAGGTAATCTAAGTATTACCAGCCCTTGCTCTTCTGAGCATTTTCTCAAACACTCCCTCTTTCCTTAGAGTTGGTAGGTTTTGTCTGTGGGAATACAACAGGAGTCTATCAGTCTGGAATTGAGTGCACTCCATGAAAGATCAGACAACAGATCAATACTCGACATCCTTAAGGATGAGTCTGCTAAGTCAAACAGAAAGAAAAGGAGTGCTTTGATGTACAGGGAAGGTAAGAATAGCAAATCATGCCAGACAACAAGACTAACAAGTCTACCCATCTGTGCTGAGAGGACGATCAATGGGAATAAAATATATGCTGGAATATATTTTTTTGAGCGCAATTTAGCAAAACATTGTTGTTTTGCAAACATGATACAATGCCAGTATCTTCCACATATGGCTACAGAAACACATCAAAATATAAAGCACAACAGTCAACAGTATACAAATATCAAGTGGTTTCATTGTGAATTCTCACATGATTATAACCTCGAGTGTTCCAAACAGCTAAATTGAGGAGTACAGATAGCAACAATGTGGCTGCTGGACTATGAGACTTTTAATTATTATGGTTATGAGATGCATCCTGTAGGAAACAGCAGTGTTATTTGGGTATTACCTCCCCCAATCTGGGAAAACCAGAAGAAAACAATTCATATGACCGTTTTGTATATTCCATTGACTGTTAATAGAGTTCTTTTTTTTTTTCATTTGAGTGGGGATAGAGTGAGCCATTCAGCCAAAATTGTCTGAGCATGGTTATTAACTAATCCCGTCTATTTAAGGGACTGTTGTGATGGCAGTTTCAATTTGACAGCACTATGTTGCACACTGGAGCACTGGGATGGCAAATCAGATCAGCATGTTTTTGAGATTTATTGAGTTGCGGTAGTGCGTTTAGGAGATGAGATTTTTTTTTTTTTTTTCATTTACTGCAGCTCCTTTGGACCACTCAGGTGGTAAGAGGTAACTCTGTAAAAGCCACTACCACTGCTCACTGGTGCTTAAATCACTTCTTCGCAAGCATGTAATTTTCCCGGGTGGCAATGGACTAAATAGAAAAAAAAAAAAAAAGTAGTTTTAATGGGCAAATGCTTTTAGGCATCATTGAGTTCTAGTCTACTGTTTAGCTAAGTCGTTCACAACCTCAAGGAAGAGTGTCTTCACCCTTAAAACCTCAGTAGAGTATATTTACATCAAACAACCTGCACTGTCTCAGGTCTCATTTACAAGCCAAGTGAGATGAATCATAACTATCTCACAAACCTTTTATCCAGCGAGGAACGTCTGTCACTCAGAAAATATATTATGCATTGATTCTGAAACTGAATGGCAAAAAAAAAACAATAATTACATTACTTGAAATTGATCTTGATGAACTAACTTCTCTCACTAAATAATTGTGTCGTATATAAACAGAATTAGGGGACTCTTTTGGATATTGATATAGACTTTTAGTGTCAACTTTAATTTAGATGAAGAGCTGCAGAAAATAGGCTCTTACTACAACCCTGCAAACAGCTCACCTCCAACAGGTAAACAATGTTTCAGGCCCTGCTGTGTGATGGAAAAAAACTTGCTCAAAAATAAAGATTGACTCAGCGCATCATCTGTTAAAGACACATCTCCATATGGGTAGTCCTGATTTGATGATAATGCAAACCCTGCCTTGCTGGGCTGATGGTGGCCAGTCAAAACATGCCAAGTCTGCTCAGCAAATATGGAAAAGTATGGGAATGAAAAAGACCTAGTGTCTACAAACTTAAGTATATATTTCTTCTTACAAAAATCCTATTAATTCTGATTAGCTTCACTATATTTTTTTCACTAGTCGTTCAGCCTCTTTCATCATGACATTAGCAAAGGTGTTCTGATTTCATGTTCAAAGCACTTGTGCGTTTCCTCTCAGTAACAGAGCACATGGAAAGGTGAGTAACCTGTTCCTTAGACTATAGCTGCTCTTCTTTCTTCCACTTTTATCTGTAACACATATAAGCAGTCCACTGCCAATATGCTTTTGTTTCGTACTTGCATATAAAACAAAAGACTGCTGTCAGCACTGGCCTTAGTGACAAGTACATTTTATGATGTGTGACACCTTTGCAATAAAAAGCACTCCTCGTTGCGCTTTTAGTATCTTAATCAATGTAGCCCTGATGAGGCCTCAGACGACAAGACTAATGTCAATGAAGTAAAATTATGAATCCAGCATACACACTTTCCTATGAACACACTTTAATGTTCAGGTCTTCTAGGAAGCTTAAAACAGCTGTGCAGTGCAGCCGACTGCAGCTATCACACATAGTTTGATATGACTCAAGATCAAGTTCACCTTGACGCAACTTCCACTGACGAGTCTTTAGATTTTGACATTTTAACATCATAAAGGTGATTCTTATGGATACCTTCATAGTACATTAACATTTCCCTTAATGTTTAAAAAAGATCCAACAGTGAAGGACTTCAGAACATCACATGTCCTTCAGTTGTATGAAAAATTAAACATCCAAACTTTCCCCTTAGAAAATCTCTGACTCTAACCCCTGAAATGTCCTTCTGTCACCCATTTTTTTTGTCCATTTCAGTCCAAATCAGTCCTATTTTGGTGTCAAACGGAGCATTGTTATCCTTGTCACTACATACTTAGCAATTCTGTATGGTGCAGTTTTTTGTTTATTTATTTCCCTTAGGAGTTTGTGGCACTTTAACTGCAAAAATATTCATTGCTCACAGGACAGGACTACCTACTAAATATCTTGGACATCTGCTCAGGTATGGCAGCCTAATAAAATGCATGAATGTGTTAGATCCTGTGCAAAAGAGGAGCAAAGAGGCACAATGTAGAGGTGTAAACAAAGGCAATAAGTTAATTGTAACTAAAGAGACGAGAAGACAAATGTGCTCCCTTGCTATCCAACCTGAAAGAGTCCCATAGGATGAATCCGATTCACTTAAGAAGCAATGACTTTAATCACTCATTATATAATAATCAGAACGTCTATATAGAAACAAATACAATTACCACCTTCATTGAGACAATTATGTTAATAATGGTTCATGCTCGGGTATCATTTAGCTTTATTTGAATGGGTATCCAGAAAGTAGCTGAACACATTTGTCTGAATACAGAACCTTTCTTGCTTTGATCTCCAGGAGAACCCCTCCTCAGGGAGTCCTTCGGGCCCGCTGTAAATGTCTAACACTTGATCAATCTAATCAAATATTAAGAGAGACTTAAAGAGTTCCAGTGATACCTTAAAACACATCATATTCTGTGTCATGTTTTTATTGGCAACAGGGTGCACTTGGTTGTTTATTTATGCAAAACGCAGCCATTAACACACTCCATTTGGGAAGTCTGTAATGGAAGGTTGATAGCTAATGACGTTCAACAAATGAATATGCACTGCAGAAAAAGCTTCATTAATCTGTATAAGTTCATTTTCATTTTTGGTGTTCTTTTTGGGACAAAAAAAAGGCAAAACCCCACAATAGTATTTGATTAAATGCGCTACTTAACTCTTCAGTTACAATAAGTTTGCCCAATGACCTGCCTTTCTCACAGATTATAGAAAAATTAGAAAGGGTTAACTAAACATGGGAGAATTCAGAAGGGCACATACAACACACTGGACCCACATTAAGCAATACACACCCAGCTGCTGTTACCTTCTCTATCTCTCTCCTGCTCTGTTTCACTCACACACACACATACGCACAAACACCACCTGGTATAACACCACCTGGGGAGCACAAACAGGACTGTCAGTTAAACCCACTGTCTTTATTTGCCTGCAACGATTCATCCGCACTGAATATGCACCGTGCTTTCATTGTCTCAGCCGGAATTAATCAACTCACCATAAATGTCAGTGGGACAACTTTGACCATCCCATTTGTTTTTATTGGCTCTCTTGCACGACATACACTTTAATGATGATTGGATCTTTAAGTGCTTACATATTTTCCTCAAATAATGCATACATACTCTGAATATTCTATTTTTCCACTAAGAGAAGGAAAAAAAAAGTGGCAAAACACTGTAAAAGAGGAACCACAGCAGAACTAGGGCTACTACACCAACTCAAAAACACCCACTATAAAGAAAAAAAAAGAAATATTGCATCCATTTTCCCCCCAGGGCTCTTGTAAAGAAGTGTCTGTTATTCACTCTCCAAGGACACCCAATAACTCATCCATGTGGCACTTAAAGTAACTGCCAGTGAATGGAAAAAGACATAGGCAAATTCTTTAAAGAAAATTGAAGAAATCTGAAACAGATTTTTCTATGTGGCTTCCAGTAGTAAGCAGCTGAATCTGGAGCTTCTAAGTTACAGGAAAAAACTTCTTTTGCACAGGTTTGCACAATTAATACCTGCAGAATTCATTAAGTATAGAAGACTACTGTGTCTTCCGCAAAGTCAAATGGACAATTATAGGGCGGGCTTCTTGTTAGCCTACAAGAAAAATACATATGTGTTTGGATAATTGGTTGTGCTTCTTTTAGATCTATCAAATAACACTCAGTGCATGTTAGTGTGAATCCATTATGCTTCTCCAGAGCAGATAGTTGATAAAATGAACCCCTATGCAACAATTCTCAAATATTTGAAGCATTTATGTCTTTGTGAAATCGTTCAAGTCAAATATGAAGTTAAACTTGACTTAGTAAACAGACAAGAGGAACTGAATTGAAATGAAATACACAGGAACAATTGTTCCAGTAATTGACTGTTATGAGTTAATTGAGTGTTTAGAGTTTATTCCTGCAATATGAATTCATAGTATTCCATTATGTCAAAATTAATTTTTAATGTATAAGACCTTCACAAACAATGAGTGATTACATTTTGATCTAAACTTTTTCACTTTTTACTCCCTCATATAACTTGTTTACTGCAGTTATCTAATAGTCCCAGAAAGTTAGAATAATATTTTAAAATTGAGAATCCAACCATGGCAGATGGTCAGGGATCAGCCCACCCACATTATTTACTGCATGACCTACTCCCTGAACAAGGTGACTTCTGGTCCTCCATTAGTTTCTTGCTGTGGGACGAATTAATTGCAAAAATAAAAAAATCATGTACAACTTTAGCGAACAGTGCTGGCAGTGAAATTAGTACGTTCACATAAGGAACCATTAAATCCCCATCACCTCCCCAGTGTTTATACTGATATCACTTGCCATAATTTTTCTTTTCTGAAAATAATTGTAGTATATATATATATATATTCTATACTCAGCTGTTTGTTGCATTACGTTCATATCAGCGTTTTTTTTTTTTTTTAGATAAACTTCATGAGGCTCCATGAGAGAGATTGCAAAGCTCTTCCTCCTCCTTCTCTCCTCTGATCCTGCCAACACAGGGGGCAAGCAATTAAACTCTTAGTTGGAGTGAGGTTATCTCTGTGTCCATGACACAAGCACAACAAACAGAGTCCCACTGCAGGGCTACATAAACAAGACGTGCCATGGGATGTTTGTTGCCTGTTAGGAAGCAGCTATCAGCACACGGAGGGGATCAGGGGAGACCCACCCCTCTTCTCACATCGCCATGAACAATACAGATTAACCTCAACAACACCCATGGCTGATTAAGTGGCTCTGGAGGGCCTTGTTGCTGTTTTTGGGGGGTGACTGTTCTCGTAAAAGGCACGCCAAAGGGCAGCATTTTAAAAGACTAAATAATGAAGAGCAAACCTGCAGACCTCTCATTACTGCTCCTGTGATTGTGTGGCAATGTGGCACCATGCAGTAGAGCAGCAGTGGGGGTGCCTCTGCTGTTATCAAATGCAAAGATTGGAGCAATTTAGATCCAATCTCTCTCTTGGGGCTCTGACCTATTCGCTGCTCAGCTGGGAGGACATTTTTTTTCTGCTGGAAACTATGACCTGATGATTTCTAATGGCTTCGTGAAACTCAATGATGTATACAAAAAGGAAATCATTTAACATCTGCATTTTCTGCATTTTATTTAAAAAAAAAAAAAAAAAAAAGTAGTGCCCATTCACAAAAAATGTCATTTCCTGCTTGTTTTCTTTGTTTTTTTAAATTGTTTTCAATGCTAGTTTTGTTCACACAGGCCAGACAAATGAACTCAGTCATTTACATTCTCATTCACAATAGAAAAAATGACATTTATCATCCACGGCTGCACACACTGAGTTGCTTAAAAAGATTTTCCCCATCTTTTCCAATATATTATGTTTTTTTAAAATGTTTGTCCCAAATAATAGAGCAACTATCTGTACACCATGGAAAGTTAATTACAATTCATTGCAGTTACCAGCTGTCAAACTCTATAACTGCAGCCAGTGGAGCTAGTTTAATCAGACATTTTTCACCAGCATAAATGATCATTGAATTTTCTATTTTATAATTCAATTCATTATTTATCTGCATTTACAGATTTACTTATTACATAGAATTTATATAATAAGGGAAATGAATTTCACCTCATATAAAAATGAATAAATAATTAGAACCTAGAACTAAGCGCTACTGAACAATTATTAAAAAAAAAACAGAACAATAAAAACAAAAAAAAGCCTTCATCAAGCAATTTACAATGGTGACTTAATCATAACTAAATAAATAAACAATACATTTGGGGTGGCACTGTCTGACCTCTTAGTTATTTTCTCCATTATGAACCAACATCTCTGGCACCATAAGGCGTTCTGTAGATAGCTTTCTTTCAGCAAGCTGCGAGCCAGAGAAAGCCCCATGCTGGCCCATAGTGCTTTTGCTCATGTGTGGTAAAATACCTGGGCCAAATCACACAACAGGGGACTTCACAGCTTCACTCTGCACAACTGCCATATGTGGCTCAGTAATCTGTTCAATTATTTGCTTTATAACTGGTATTTCTTTGTAACTACTCACAGATGCATAATCAGACAGATTTTTGACATGAACCTGGGACACAAATCAAATAAATTTGACTTTTCGGATCACTGTCTTGAAAAAAAAATGGCAGACCTTGTTGTTAGGGGGGTTTTATTTCCTCTGACCTGTGCCAACTTGGTATTTAGTGTGGAATTGGTTGCACCTAAGGAGAGAGAAAGGTGAGGTAGAGGGTATGTCAGGAACAAGCAGTGCAGTGAAGGATTGTGTCAAGGATTAGCACTGAAAGCACGGCAAAAAAAGAAGCACAGCAAAAAGTGCAATCTGCTCCTGTCATAAACAGATTTTAGTCAAAATATCCCCAGTATTTTATGTGGATATTGTGTTGAGCAAGTTACTTTTTAGCAAATCCTTGACCTTGAAGCAAGAAAAAAAGAAAAAAACACTGCATTCTAGCTGTTGTGACTGGTTTTAATGTCAACACAACATCTTGGAAGAATGTCTGAGTTAGGCAGATTCTTGCCATATGTTCCTTGTTAGTGTTAGCAACAAAACATTTATACATTTTCACAGTTCTGATTGGTGAATGGGACCTTTAGTTAGCTGCTCTGATCTTAATGTTTTTTTTTTTTTATTAGAGGCACTTGAACTCTTGGTTTTACTTATTTAGTGTTTTGGCTAAGTATAATGTTTTAAAGGGAAGATTTAAAGGGGCTGTTTTTAAGAAGGATCAAATGAAATAAAATTAATTATATATATATATATATATATATATATATATATATATATATATATAAACGATAATTTTGTTTTGAACAGATCTGTAAAAGTATGTAAAAGAGCTTCTTCTGTTAAACAAGGTACAGACAAGAATTGGGAAAAAAAACAGCTAGGTAATAAAAATAAAGAAATAAAGAAATACAGCAAATGTCAAAAGTGATTAGTTGTCAAACGGTCACTTATGAACACTTCTGGATCAAAGTTCACTAATTTTTCAATTCCTTGCCTGCAGCTTGCTGCCCCTCTTACAGTGCTCTCATAAAGTAATGATAGAGCAAGTGATTTGCTTCAACTTGAAGAAAATGAATTAAAGGTGGTAGCCTCACCTCATATGCTATATTCAGTTAGCTGTCAACCCATAGCTTTAAAAAGATCTACATTACAGCTGAATTTATACCACCTATATTAAATTTGTACTAGAGATGTACTGAAATATATTGAAATGTTGCAGATATTTGGTCTCATACTGAGTTTATACAAAAATTATAGGGTTGCACACTTACAGTAGGAACACTGGACCAAAGTTTGACTCGAGAGTCTGTCAGATATATTTGACACATACAAATGACTGCATAGGTAATGGTCTGAATGTTAATATATTTTAAGGGAATAAATGCAGGCAAATTTGTTTGCAGCCTGTCTGTCAAACTACAAAAATATTGCTGTACACACAAAACCAAAGCAACTTATAAAATATTTTAACATAATAGCACCAAAACTAAAAGAGACAGAGACTGATCAAGACAAAGTCACTCAAACATGGGAAAATTTAGAGGGGCACATACAGCATACTAAACTCATGTAATTGAACACAAATCCTGATGAAGTTTCCTTCGATTTCTCTCACCTGCTCTGTTTCACTCACTCACACATATGCACAAACACCACCTGGTATAACTCTACCTGGGGAGCACAGACAGGACAGGACAGGACCGGGGGGTGGTGGCTTTTTTGTGTGTTACAATTAATCTACACTGAATTTGCTAATCAGAATGTACAGGTGAATATGTATTTTTTTTTTACCATTTATTGTGCTTTTAAGGCATTGAGACAGACAATCTCTAACGCATGGGTACAAAAGTGAATAAAAAGTATACTAAATTAAAAAAACAGCCAAAAAACTTTAGAACTAAGTACTCGTGGGCTATGGGAATACAGACTATGTATCACTTGTTTTTTTTTTTTTTCTATACTTGGCAAACAAGTTAGGAGACATCTTGTTAGGAACTTTCAACCTGCCAAAAAAGAGTGTGAAACCAGTGCAGGAAGGCCCTTAACATAACCCAGAGGGAAGTCCTGACAAATATAGTAATTTTTGCCCAAACAATAAAAACACTGCCAGGAAACAATCAGAACTGAACACAAGTGTGTCTACTTTTTTTGGATTAAGGGCGGTACATCTTCTCAGTTAGTCTCCTTGAAACATTAAACCCAGCCTCGTAGGAGGACTTGTTGCTGGGGTTGCCAGCAGCCTCCTGGCAAAAGGCACTAGCCTTTCTGACATCTCCAGCCAATTTGAGAAAGGACTTTGGTCATTTATGTAGTCTTACTGTTATTTTTCAGCTCCACTTAGAGATCCGATGAATCCTGAACAGTGTTATCCCTGTCCTCCTCCTTCTTTTCCGTCTACGCAAAATTTACAAAGAAGTCTTTCACCACTGGGGGTGAATCATTTTAGAAAAAATGACATGGATATAGAATAGTTAATTTTGCATTTTTTTGTGTAAATGCTCATCCAAATGATTGTTGCATGTACTGTAGAAGTCATTAAAAATCAGTGTTTAAGTGTGAGTGTTGTGGGCGTTTTTCCCAAAACTTTTTTTGTCTTGCCATGACTCGGCTCAGCTCAGCTCAGCTCGTTGGCACGGCATGGTACGGCAATGATTTGTCTTTCCATTGCAGCCAGGGATTCCTGCTTGTGGATGTGTATTTAACAGATGATTTCATGACATTTAAAAGCAGGGGTTTAGTGCTATTTTTCTTAGTGCAGGATCACATCTACAGTGTTCGCATGTATGTGCATAGACATGGTTAACATGTAGCTCCTTTGACAGCTACCAGAAATTTTAAGGTGGAGTGTTTTCATGTCACTCAGTGCATGAGGTGACAGTTGACAGCCAGCTTAAATGTCATAATAAGAACTGACCAATGTGTTTGTTTTGATTGTCGCTTATGCATGACAGACACTTCAGTGATGATCATACCTTAAAGCATTCTAAAAAAGTGTCTGTGAATTTCAAACTGAATATGCAAACTGCAAATATTCCATTTCCTCCCTTGAAGAAAAAAGTCCCAGAGCAGCACTACACCTATGCTTAAAAGCAGCACCTCCTTCTCCCCTGTCTACTATTGCTCTGTGCATCAGTTGCTGGCATCTCTCATGATTGGCTTTCAGGCCGTTGTCTTGATTTTGCTCAGCATCTACCATCATCAGCATCTATCATCTCTGAAACTGAGCAACAAGAGCTTGAGGAAGATGTGACTATAATTTAATATTTTAAAGAAGCCCCCTGACATTACCGAGGCTAGCTTGGAGGTGTCTTGGGCTAACTTTGGCCCCACTTCAGAGAAGATCTTGAGCGCAGCTCAGTCAGCAAGACATGGTAATGGAAAAGCAAATCAGTATCACACATTGCGGCTCAGCATGGTTGAAAGTGCCGATGGAAAAGCCCATGTCTGTGTTTGTGTGTTTGTGTTTGTGTACACTGTACATCTCTCCGTGAGTGAGTCCATAAGTTACAAACAAAATTTTAAAACCTTCAGAAAAATTAAGCCATTATTTAGTTATATTTACATCATAATTAGCTCTATAAAGCTTATTTGACCTGTAAAATAATTTCATTTAGATATAAATATAAATATATATATACTCTGATATGTTTTTATAATAATCTGTTAATTCTTTATTATTCACTGTACTGTAAACCTGCTAAATTGACAAAACAGTCTAAAAGGGAATTAATTTACAGCACAGGCAGCAGCAGCCCATGTGACTGTGGTTGAGAGAGAAGTAAAAGTCTGTGTGTGTTGCCTGTTGACTTCCAATCGGGTTGTTACTATCCAAATACTTACCGCCTCTTAAAAGGCAAGTGTCACTACTACCTTCTACCTTCAGAAGACAGTGACAGGGTCCATGGGTAGAGGTCTCCATCTGTGCTTACAGAGCTAGGGTTACAACAATGCAACCTTCATCCTGTCTCACACAGGCTCTGGCTTATATTAGACCAAATAATACACAGTGTAACATGGGACATTCAGCCCAGCATGTCCAAAAAACAGAACCTTATGAATAGACAGACTGTATTCCACAACCCTGCCGTACACATGTCTTCAAAAGCTTTCCAACCCTACAGGGTCATCGACACTATCATTATAGAATGCACATGGACCACAAGAGATCTTAAAGATGCACTTACAGGGTCAACTGATAATGCATTTCTTGGACAAAGCCCTAGGAGCTATTTGTGTTGATCACTTACACATACGCAGAGTTGAGAACATGAAGAAGGTCAAATAAGACCCTTTGTCCAGCCCAAAAGTAGACTGCTCAAAAATGTCTCTGGGATTGGGGGTTGGGGATGTTACCATCATTTCTTATGCCACTGTGTTCAGATGAAATATTTGAGCCTTGGATTTAATTGTTATGTTCCAAAAGCTGCTGGTAATATCATGACAAGATAGACTCTGTAGGAGCTCAGTAAAAACTTGACATAATACTCCTGCAGATACCAAAAACTATTAGTTGCCGAAGAACATGGAAAGGCAAATGAAGGAAACTTGCAAATAAATAATTTGCAAGATCCTGTCTGATGTCATGATCATGCATGGCAAAAGAATACCGTTCTGGGATCCAAGACAATTTACTCCATTTGTATGCATCAATGTGCAAGTGATGCTCATAAAACCAGTCTACAAACATGTCCACTCCAGCTTTCTTTTTGGCAATATTAGAGTTTCTGGTGAGCAGACAGTGTCATCTGAAATTAGCCCTTCATATTGATTAGGTTGGGAATTAACACAATAATTTGTACATACAGAGTAAACAAGAAGGTTGGACCAACACATCCCTGGGTGGGAGCACCTTAGTGTGAATTGCTATATCAGAAAGTGCTGAATCACATTTACCTTGTTGCAACCCATTGAAAAAAGAAACTACTTTATCAAAAAGGCTATAACCACCTGTACTAATGGTCTGAGATGTCCTATTCTAGATGAATAGAATTAAATGCAGAATGTATTAAAATCAATAAAAAAAAGAATATAGCGTATGTAGCAGGACTTCCTAAGTGCCTTAGGACAATGTGCGGTATTGTGAATTATTGTGGAGCATCATTTGCACTGCCATTCTTCCTATGGGCGATCAAAAGATGGCTACAACTCCCTGAATAGCTCCTCTAATATAATTTCATAACAGTGGAAGTTAAAATTGCTGGCTTGTAGTCATTATCTTCCTGCAGAGAAGAATTTTTAGAGACTGAATTATGATAGATTCGTAGAAGAGCTCTGCCACTATGTGTGTACTTATAGAAAGCTGAGAAAAAAAAAAAGTTGATCCTAGGACAGTGTAAGTTCCTCAGCAAATGTTCTTAGAAAAAAAGCACGCATACCATCTGGTTCCATAGCTTTGTTGGTATTTATAGTTTAATAACCCTGATAACAGTAGATTGATCAATTACCAGTCTGTCATAATGAACATTACAAATTACTTTGTCTAAAACTTCATAAAAAATTTTGATTTGTTTGTTTGTTTGTTTGTTTGCCCTTTAAGTTTTCTTTCTGTAAATACATTCCTTACTACCTTTTGTAGTATGGGGTTTATTACTTGAATGTCTATTTCTGAGTTTTCGGAGGTATGAGGTATGGATAAATCAACACAGAAGCAGATATAAGCAATGATGGATTCTATAGTCATGTCTATATCTGCATCCAAGAAGAAAATATTCTGGTCTGTGCAGAGAAAACACCATCTTAGCTCTGTTGTACTATTGCTGGACCACACATTAATCGTCCTAATTACTGGTTTACTGGACTTAAACACTGACCGATATGTGGGGAGCTGTTGAAAAATGTAGTGGTTAGAATTACCAATGGGGGAGCTGACTCTGGCTGTATAGGCATCATTAATATTGCTATAGCACCTGTCAAAGATATTTCTGTTCCTTGTGCTGCACTTAACATATTGAAAAAGGCCTGGGTGGAATTTCTTCAATCTAAAATGATTAAATCACCAAGGATCTGAGTAGATACATCAGGATTATTATGTAGAGGCAAAAGTTTTGGATATGATTTGCTTCTCTAGTGGCATTCTTATTGAAAATACCATGTTTCCCCAAATATACTGGCAAATTCTCTATAATAAGATGATAAGGTTGCAGTTAAAAACAAACCCTTTCCACTCTTGTTTTAACCTAAGTTCTCAACTCTGTGATGACATAAATGAGAAAATATTGATACAGTATATATTGTATAAGACTGACAGGCACATGGTTACAAAATCATGTTTCCTTCAAAAACCAGCAAGCCAGTCTTACGGTACTAGCTGGTGGCTCCTGCTAGTGTGCAAATTTAACCCAAAATGTTTTTCAAGGATCCGGGATTGCAGACATGTTGTAAACATAGAAAGATTTTATTTGTTTGTTTGTTTGTTTGTTTGTTTGTTTTTCAAAGCAAGACCTTAGCCTACATTGGTTGACCCTGTTAACCTGCAGCCCACAACACAGCATCACCTACAGATTGGGGAATTAAAAGTCTGGTATTTATCCCAACATCATATGCTAGATTTCAAGAAAAATACACACACACAACAAACACAGAAGATTGGTACAACAAAAATAGGAAAACTGTAACTAAAAATAACAATAACCAAAAAAATTTAAAGAACAATATGATATCGAGAGCAAGCAAGAGTGAGAGAGATGAAGAGAGAAATACCTGAAGGACTGACTCCTTAGTCCCTCTGATGTTGTCATGGCTCTGACACCAGTGATCTCCCTTGACCCTGCTCACCATCTTTTAACCTCGAAAATAATGGACTGTAATTATGATGAACTCTGTGTTTGCCCCCACTTTGGCTCAAAGGTCAGTGGTAACAATGTAATCTTTGAACTTTTGAAATTGTTATGTTACTTAATATGCTAGGCCTTTCTTACCTCTGACACAGATGACCAATTTGGAATAATAAGGAAAAAAGCAGTTTAAATAAAAGAGGAAACTAAGAAAACAATGCTCAAAACAAAAAATAAATAAATAAAAAACAAAATATGAGATCAAACAGAACCGGCCCTACCCAAGGTGGCGACCTAGGCGAGATTTTATTTGCCCCCCCCGGGCTTCGGAGGCGCTCCAAGTGGCGCAAGCATGTAGCGAGCTGCGGCTCAAAAACGTTCATCATGTCTCCTTACTAATGTAGGAGTTTTAAGTTCTTTGTTCAGACATAAGGTTTTCCAAAGAACTATATAATAATATATAGTAATAACTAGTTTTAATTTCGTTTTTCCCAATTTTTTGGCGCCCCCTGGAAGCCGCAGCGCCCTTAGAATTTGCCTATACTGCCTATTGGAAGGGCCGGCCCTGAGATCAAATGTATACTACTTAGTGGCCTCCCTAATTGAAAATGCAGAAACTAAGGCAATGATAAAAGGTGATTGAAAAACAATGATGAACATGGACAAACACAGTGCAACATGACATAGACTTAGCTTTAGTAGGTCAATGTAGTTAGCCCAATACTCAGAGGAATTTTACTCCCCCTTACACATTGCTACCCTTTTGTAGGGTTTCTATTTAAGATCAACATTTAACATTACAAAATGAAGGGGTAGTGTAGCCTCACCTACCTGTTTAAGCTCTTAAATCATATTCTTAATTCTCTTAAACCTCTCTTTAACATGGCAATAAACTGTAAATTCATGCAACAGGACATCTCTCTCACCAATGGAGGAGCTCCTAAGCAACATTAATTAGGCTTTGTCCTCTGTCCCAGCAATTACGTTTGTTATTCAAGACTTCACAACAACTGGGACCTGATTTAATGCAAAAGCAGTTATTTCAGATGCCTTTTACCACTTGTCTGTGAGGGTTGTTCCTGAGCCAGGGGTGTTTGTGATAACTGCTTTACATGTCTTATATTCACTGACCATTTTACCATATCCTGTGGTAGAATGCTGTTTTACTCAAATCTGTCTGTGACTCCGCTGTTGGCATTTTAAATTTGTTGGCTGCACCAAGCATCATCGCCCTGGGCCTGCCAAAGAGAGAAACTAAAAAAAGAAAGAAACAAAAAATTACTAGCATTAAGTGTTAAATAAAAGACAAGAGTTCATTCTTATTAAAAAATGCATATTATCATATTATTAATTAAAAAAAACAAACAAAAAAAAAAAACTGCTATGCTTTCTGTGACCCACAGGACCCCTCCAAAATGTCAGTTTCTAATCCATATGACATTTGATCATCACCAAATCTTATAAGCTGGAATTTTATAAGCAACCACAGCTCAATTCAGCTTTGAGCTGTGAAAGTTTGGGTATGTGAGTGGGAGGAAGTGAACTCCACCAAGTATAATGTTGTTGGAAATGATTTATGGGAGTGAGAACACATATTATAGCATGATATATACATTCCCCTCTGGAAAAAAAGACACTATTTTACCATGACCCGCAATGTATCTTTCTGTAACATTTTGACATTTTACTTACATTTTTTTTTTTTTTTTTTTTTTTGAGCCTGTGCATATTTGTGAGCAGACTGAAGTCAGACGTTTGTGCTGTCACAGTGTAGGCTCTGTATGGTTGCAGTGGGAGATATAATTACATAAATGTCATTTATGGACCTTTTTAAAATAAAATAATAGTGTTTGCCTACCTTTCTCTGATATTTTTTTTTAACTCACTTGGTATTATGCATTCGTCTATCAACTTGAAACTGCCTTCGCCTCCATAGAGCTGCCGTGCACAGTTGTCTCTGTCTCTCTTTCTGTGTCCCTCCTCCTCTGTCTTGCTCGTGGCTTAGGAGACATTATGGTTTTGGTACTTGCATGCCATTGAAATTAAAGTGCTATTGCATGCACTCACACCTGCCTGCATGGAGATCAGTCACATTTTAAGACCATGGCAAGAGGTTGTAAATTTGTTGCTTGTTCATCAACACAACATAGACCCAACACTAGTTATTACTGCTGAGTGTGAAACTAGATGAGCTCAGTCAGGCTGTTCATTTGAAAGATATCGTTAGCTGGCTCAAGTTATTAAGCAATCATCTAGGCTACATATCTGATTGCTAACATTTAGATTTGAACCCCCATTTGCAATTATGCTGGCTAGATATAGCTTGCTCAATTTCACAATGAAGACGTCATTTTTTACAGAGAGAGAGAGGCCAGCAGTGATCAACAGGGACAAGGATCTGTGTACAGTTTGAACAGGTTTGTATATAGAAGACAGTTTAATTAGCCATTTGAACCCAATACAATACTCCAAACAAACAAACAACAACAACAACAACATTAATACTAATACTAAAAGTAAAAGATGCCATGGTTTTAGTGGTTCTATTCCTGTATTATCTCTAATATGAGAAATGGAAGCTTAAAGTTTATCTATCCCTTCTATAAGGGAGTGAGATGACTGCCATGGGGTTATATTTATAATTTACTTGTGTCCTTTTATTCCATTTTTTTTCTTTTTTTATTAATTTTTCCACTCCCGCTCTCGTCACCTGAATTGTGCATTAGCAGGATTGCAGCAGATCCCGCAGATCTTACAACTCTGGTCTCTCTATCTTGGGTCTCTTCTGAGAAGAGAGGCAATACAAACTGAAAAAGCGAGCTTCCCCACCACATGCCACAAAAATAGAAAACATGATTATTGATGCTTTTTCATTCTCAATACAAGGTTGACAGTACAGATGTTGCCATTACAAAAGTCCCAGTTTTCTTATGGAGATGCTCCTTGAAATTCTGGAATCTTGCCGCACTGCTGCTCAAGGGAAAATTCAAATTTTGTTCTTTTTTCATAGCTGTCAAAATGCACAAGAGACAATATGGCAAAAGTTGAATGAGAGATAAGAGATTTCTGTCGCAGTGTTCTTGCTCAAATTTGAGGACGTGCTGGTTAAAGCTGCATGAGGGGGTCTTGGTTTAGAGTTTTTATTTTAAATGAGAAAAAAATGCAAAATAAAAAAATAAAACAATCGTTAACTAAGTAAGGCAGGAAAGACCCAAGAATAATTGTTTTAGTACAATGAAAATATTTTATATTTAATAGTTCAAATTCCATCCTCTTACATTCTCTGATAAGTAATACTTATTTATAGTTGGCCTAAATATCACATTGACGGTGGGGTTTTTTTTGTTTTTATGTTTTTCTACAATACACATACTGATTTTAAATAAAACAAGCATCCAACCATTAAGCAGAAGAAGAGACAAGGGTATATCTCCTATTTCTGAACCCCAATTTTGGATGCAGTTGCCTCATCAAACATAAGTTGCAGTGGCTGGCTGGCTGACTGTAGCCAGAAATCTGTTACAAAGGTATAGCTGCTTCTAGTTCCTGTCAAAGCACCATTGGACTTTCTGTATTTCCAGCAGAGGCACAAAGAGTCTAACAGTAGATGCTCATTCATGGCTGGACAAATTACACAAAGTGTTAGTCGGATAGTCTCCACACACTCCTAGTGTCACATACTATAATATCACAAGGCTACACCTCATACAGCTCTCCAGGTATATTTTTTAGCAAATGCTGAAAGGGAGAAATCCTTGCATAATGTAAAGGTTTTCATAAAGTTTATATGATAATTGCATTTTAAAGTATAACATGGAGATTTTAAGCTTTGATTACTGAGAGAGCTAATTTTAATTCATTTGTAGCATGTAATCAGTTAACTACAGCACACTAGCTGGTAGTTTAATTCTTTTAAAAATAATATTTTTCTGCTGTCCGGCAAACACAAGTGAATACCGTATTTTCCACACTATAAGGCGCACCTAAAAGCCTTTAATTTTCTCAAAAACCGACAGTGCGCATTATAATCCGGTGCGCCTTATATATGGATCAATATTGGATAATTATGGCTACCGTAGTCAGGGGGCGTCGCCGAAGTAACAGCGGTAA
>JAQMCX010000045.1:4741033-4863099 GCA_029814765.1 Acanthurus leucopareius | reverse complement strand
TCTATTCTATGCGCCTTATAATGCGGTGCGCCCTATATATGAAAACAGTTTTGAAATAGGCCATTCATTGAAGGTGCACCTTATAATCCGATGCGCCTTATAGTGCGGAAAATACAGTAATTGTTACGGTAAGCTAACATTACACTCAGCAACTGTTATGTTTGCTAACTGTTAACTTGCCTATGTGCCACTTTAAAAATGCTGAAAAAAATTATGTAAAGTCATGTAAGAATAAATAACTAAATATATCCACACATCTTATTTAGAATGAGACCTATCTAAAATAATAATAATAATAATAATAATAATAATAATAATAATAATAATGAGAAACACAGGACTACAATGTACAATTACATATGGAGGAGCAACCTCCCTCACATGGTAATTTGGTGTAAATCATTTCTGAATGCGCTGGTTGTTTACTTGTACTTGTACTTTTTTTTAAGCAAGCTCTCTTTTTATTTAGGCCAAAACACACTTAACATTACTTTGGTTAAATGACACAATCCAGGGGGTTACTGTCCTCCAGCATATAACTTCATGTGGTTTCGCTGGTGCATCCACTGACCAGGTTGTGAGGCTTTTTGCTTGACCTACTTCTTCCTCCTGCCTCAGCCGCTTCAGAGCAGTCTTAATTAAAGGCTAATTGAGAAATTTAACAACATCCTCAGATCATAAAGTGGAAAGTGCTGCAGATATTTAAGTAGTGAAGGCTTTAAACATTTACATGCCACTCAGCTGGAACGCAGTTAGAGAAGGAAGACTGGATGGGGATGTGTCAGACATTTGGGCACTTTGGTGAGCCTGATTGATCTGGGCCTCTGAGAATTTCTGATGTATTTTGGGACTTTCAATACGGTGAGGGCTGTTACATGAAGGCACAGTCACACAGCATCAACAGATGTTCCTTTAGTACTTAGAATCCTCTGTGCAGCAAGACGATGGAAATGGCACTCTTATTTTGTCGAGAGATGCCCCTTTTTCATTGGCATACAATACCCAGCGTGTTCTGAAAGGCAAACTTTAGTATTCAAGAGCAGAACATACATAGGGAAAGAAACACAATATGAAACTTCAGATTTCTATTCCCTGACATGATGTATTAAAATGTCTTCTCCCAGAAATCTTTTTTTTTGCAGCTCGCAGTGTCACATTTGACAGAAAGAGGTAAAATGTCTGTAGTTTCCATTAATGGATCATTTTAAAGCTCTTTACCAGCACAGTCCATGAAGTGTTAAACATTTTTTCAACATCAGAGAGGCTAAAGAAGTAAAAGCAGAAAGTAGACATGGGGGTGTATGTTTTTGTTATTGCAATTAAAAAATAGCTTACAGTGCTCTCCGGAGCTGTTAAAAGGGTTTTATAACAGCATCAGGTCCACCAAAGCAAGTACTTATTAAAAAATGGAAGGTCCTGTTGCTACTTTAAACATTAGGTCTTAATTTTTTTGTCTCTCCTCTTTTTTTTTTTTTTTGATCAAAACTTTACTTACACATACTACCTGCAGTGTTTCAGCAAGACCACCGTACAGGGCATGTACAAGCTGCATTAGCATGTCATTGAAATCAGAAAGTGTTATTTAAGTGGTTTTAATCCAGTTATGTAAAACACTTACGCTATTTGAAAGTGAAAATGAAACTGAATGTTTCCAAAATGCTAATTTTGATCATCCAGAAATGTTAAAATAGCATGCACACACACAACTGCAGTAAGTATGGTTGCTATCTCTTCATTTTTAAATGAAACTTCTAAAAGATGGACTTTTAAAATCTGGCCTATCCGACTGATTAATGGTGTACTGATACTCCATGTAGAGTTGTGGTGTCACATCCTCTATGCTCCTGTATGTTTAGTTGAACAAAGAATAAAAAGTGAGTAAACAAACAAAAAATAATAGGAGTATTTTTTCCTCTGTGGTTATGGTCTGAGTGAAGCCACCGCTGACATCTCCCAAATACGTGCTGTGAAAATCTGCAAGTGTTTGTCACAACAACTAGCTTTCTGTGCAGAAACAAGTGGTCAAAAAATAGAAATACTGGCTGATTAAAATAAAAGTTACTTGGTTCAAGCAAAGGAAACAACCTTTTGGTTGCAAGAACCGACTTTTATAAATGGTAAAAGGTAAAGTAAACCATGGTTTTGCTGTTGAATTTCCAAACATGTATGCGGACTATGACCTCATCCTTAAGACCTTTTGATTATGTCACAGTGTCTGTCTTTACCAGTGAGAGAGGACATTTCTACACACATACCTGTAATAGTCAGTTGTTAGCAATAGGTTAATTTACAGCTTTGAATGAGTGATGCTCTGAATGTTTTTATATGGTCGGATTTAAAATGTAGAATGTTTTCATAAGTAACTGAAACACTGGACAAACTATAAAAATAGACATAAATTTGCCAATAAAAGTCACATATAACATTGCAGTGACTTCACATTAAAGGCCAAGCGCTCACATTCTTTTATGTCCTGTGTCCCACTCTGATATTGAGTTTACTGATGCTTATAATAACTGCCACTCTCCAAGTCTGTCATGTTTTATTTTTTTGGTCAGATATTTCCTGTCGTGTTGTCAAGTTTTGCTCTCCTTGTTGTTTGTTGGTAATTTTCCATCTTTTTTTGATGGTTGTGAGCTTCACCTGTCCTTCTTTGTTTTCTCTCTCTTTTTGTACATAAGTCTGTGATACTTCCCGTTTTTGATCCGTGGTCTGATGTGTATTTCACAATCTGCCCGTGCTCCACGTATAATCCCAATTTGTCGCAAAGTTTCACTTTTCTTTCGTCCTTTTTATTTGTTTTTCTGGTTTCATTTGTTTTAACTTTTTGCTTGGTTTTTGATAAAGACAGTCTAAATGCACAGAAGTGCATACACACGGATACGCTTACAAACACAGCTCAGCACTTCACCTCTGCTCATGTCACACCAACACATCGGTAATGAGGAAGAGATGAACAGTGAAGACACAGCTTGTGTTTCCTTTCTGTTTGAAAGCTCTGGGAGTTTGACCTGGGGGACTTTGATTTGCCTTATTTCAGGCTTTAAGACAACAATCCTTAAAAAAATGAGCTGTAGTTTGGAGTTTTCTGTTTCACTGCATTTGATTTGCTCTGTACACGTCAAATCTGCACGTCATTTCTTGTTCCTCATTTCAGGTGTGGGAAGAGAGAACCAGCAAAAAGTTAAGGGACTTTAAATTGAAGCTCAAGTTACCAGAGGCTAGCATTCCTGAATTTCAGTGAGGTGTCAAACATTTGTAATCAGTTCAGTTATAATGGTCGGGACATCACCGCGGTGTTTGAGACATTTTTAAAACTAACTTTGAATGACTCTAACCTTAAGACATCCCAAGATCATCATCCAGGCTCAGGAGAGAGCCAGGAACCTGACAGAGCAGCAGCGTCAGGCTCTTAGTTTCAAACTGCTCCTCCATGGGAGCTAGTGGCCTCAGGTTTCCTCCTCCGAGCACCTTCTGCCCTGGAAGTGGCTCAGTGAAGTGACAGTAGGTGTCAAGACCGAGTCTCTACTGCTCTGTTCTCCATGCTTCATCAGGTTAACTTCTCCTTCTCCATCAGAGGCAACATAGAAGAAGGTTACGCAGGGTTATGCTTTAAAGGTCTTTGTAAGGAGGCTCAGCTGTTTTGCTTTGTTACAGCAGGAGAAACATGTGCCCTGCTTCAGCCTTAGGCTCACACAAAAGATTTCCCTAAATATGAACACAGTGAACATAACAGCAGGCCAATTAATATGAAGGTTGGTTCAGAAGCCTACACCAGATTTGTTTAAGATGTGAATGAGGAGACTGATCTGAGGAGGACACTTTAACAAACAAAGAGACAACCTATGTAATCCCTCTACCAGCTCATCTGATCTCCAAAGCTGGACTTCCATTCTGAATGGCTTCAGCATTAACATTGTTGAAGCAGAGCAACAGCTCTCACCAAGCCCAGTCAGGTTTTGTTCAGGTGTCATCTCCTCCACCTTCTTTGACACCCTCCCGCCACACGGCAACAGTCCTGGATGATGAGCATAACTGTGAGGAGCCCTTCTTTAGTTTGTGTTAGAAAAGCAATACTGTTATTAAAATTTCTGTTTGATGGTAACATATTGGAAAAATTTTTTAACAACCTCACATCATGGGTCACTGGCTTTGTCTAAGTTAGAGCACTACAACTCCTGCTGGCAGCTAAAGTATGTTTTTTTATTAACCAAACCAAACGGGAAAGGAAGAAAAAAAAATCACACGTATTTCTTTCAATCCACATGTTTTTCATAAAATATCAAGGTTTCATTTTAACAAGCACAAGACAGAAAAAGAAAAAAAATATATTTCAGATGTACTTAAAACATAGCACGGTACCCAGGGTATCCAGGGTCCTGCTGCTGGTGGTGAAAAGGGCTCACACCTAATTTCAACACACACTGTAATCAAGCCAGTCTCTTTCTCCAGCTCCTGCTCAGCTCCTCCTCCAGACCTGCTCCTCACAACAATCATCACCGGCAAGAAATCATGACATAAAAGTGACTTAGAACAAGCAACAGACTTTTATCAAAAAAATACAGCAAAGGTCATTATCAACACCAATGAAAAGAGATGGATGGTGTTATCCATGAACTTACAGACTAGTTTTCTGGAGCCAAGAAGGCTCACAAGGGGGACTACATGAATAGATTAACAACATGTGTATTTGGAAGCCTGTGTATTTGCTGTCACAGACACACAGACATACACACTCACACACACACACCGTGAAATCAGTGAAATATATTTCCATACAAATTCAGAGCTGTGTATATGGTGGCCATATACCAGAGAAATAAATGAACCGCTAACTCAAAGGGACTGTATGTTCAATAGTCTTTTATCACAGGTGATAAAGCAAAAGAGGAATTGTTTTCTGTTGATGCAGAAAAAAAGACAGGCAATTAATTCTCTTCCCTTATATATATTTATATACACATTCTATTAAATATACTGAGGACTGAAATAAATAAAGTAACCACCACTCAATCATTTATATATTAAGTGTTAAACTAGAACATTCCATTGGTGTTCCAATTTTGTGTACTCCATCTATTTAAATGGCTTTATCATTATTATGTGGTTATTATTGCAAAGAAGTGGATGAAAATACAAAAAAAAAACAAAAAAAAAAAACTTGAGTTGTTCAGTTAGTCGGCAATTTAAAAAACTGAACAATTTAGGAACTTTGCCAGGAAATTTTCTTAATCAGCTATCACTCTATTGCACCATCTGGTAGAGTTTGACAATAATTAGCTCTACAATTACCTGTGAATGTATAAGGCTCACTTCATGCCTTGTAGCTGTGATTACCATATTATATTTTTCATTTCTTAACGTTGCTCCTACACATCTGTAGAGAATGACCAGGGAGAACGCAGGATGCTCCACTGAGATTTAACTGGAGATGAGAGAACATCATTTCATTTCAAATTAAATGAATCTTATTTTAACTTAAAGCACAAGTTTATAAACAAAACCAAAACTTTTTTTTTTATTTAGTCAAAACCTGCAGCTGAGCATTTTTTTTCACCTTAAATAAACTTCTGAGTCAAGAGACTTTCATATCCATATGCAATGCTTATTAGATATTAACTGTGAAAAACAGGCCGCTTTTGACCTCAAAAGGCTGTGAATATATTTGAACTACAGTATATGTTTTTACCCTTAGGAGAAGCCTCAAGTGCAGAGCCACTGGAGGGATACAATGAAACATGTGACGCAGAAGCAGCACAAGTTAAGGTGATGTCAAGTTGTAATGCTTTAAGTTCATCAGTGTTATTAGCTCAGGTGCCAATAGTAGTAATTTGGTGGTCCTTATAGGCAAAAATGTTGTTTTCCTGAATTGCAAGGATTGCCTTGTTGAAAGGATAATCACAGCTTGTTAGATTTAGTGTTTTTATTCTGCTGCTCCGGCCATTGTATGATAATAATATGCTGAGATCTGGGAACGGGCTAGTGATGCAAAAGAATAGCTTAAATGTGCTAAAACAGTGCTGCAAAACAGTTTTAAAGGTTGCTAACAACATTCAAGGTCACAGAAAAAAATTGATTCAGAAGAGAAAACAAAGGCGAACTGTAGAAGCAGTAAATCAAACTGTCTGTTGTAAACACTCACAGGGGCAGTTTTCTGCTTCAGCTTTGACACATAACATTAAAACAATATAAAAGAAAAAGATGTTAAAAAGTAGCTTAGAATTAGAAATTGGACATTTCCAAGTACAGAGAGTACACTCCTGAGATCTGTATTTGTTCTTTTAAACCAAACTCTTTGTAAAGTTTCTTAATAACTTTAGCAAAATTATATATATTCATAAATCAGCAATAATACAGCTTAATAAGGAGATTTTGATCTTTGTCTCCCTATCTATCATCAGTAATAAGTCACTATTATAATAAATGATTTAGAATCAAATCATTCTTGAAGTTTGACAGATAACCTGTTCTCATAAACTCCCTTTTTTTTGGCTTATCGCTTTATTTCTTTTAATAAAAGTCAATGAAATATTGCATGCAGGTCATTTTGCTAAATAAAACAATTTAAACGCTTGCATCAGAATTAATTTCAAAAGCTTTATTGACTTTTTTTCCCACCAATTTTGCATTTAACTGTCAAGAGATCCTCAATCAAAGCACTTTCACCAGAGCAGTCGAAAAATAACTTGTGATACCTTTGATTTTCAATTTGTTATTTGATTGGAAAAATGATAAACATTTATTGGAACATGACATATGACGGAAATGTCAATCAATCTGAGGAAATACCATGACTTCCACTAATTCAGTTTAGGCTTCCAAATCGTTTGATATCTTCCAAGACATGATTTAATTTGATGAAACTCTGGTGACATTCTTCCAATATCTTCTCGCTGTATTGGAGCACATACTGTAATTTCTCAATCCTGAGCCTGCCAGTGGACACGGCCCTATTTGAGAGTCTGCTGGTGTGCTGCGTGGTGGTGCTGGGTGTTGGCAGATGCATGAGATGGTGGAGGGCTCTCACTGAGGTGATTAATCAAAGCTGACATTTGGATGGAAATGAGCAAAGTTGGAGGGCTCATCTCAGTAATAACAGAGCGCTGCAGAGCCATTGTCCAATGTACAAAATTTAACTTGCATAAAGTATTCCAATGAAGCCGTGGACGCTCTATATCACTGATAATGTGACAGAGTCATTAGTCCAAACTGCTCATCAGCATTATGAAAAGTAAACTGAACAAACCATTTAAATAGAGTCCCAATTTGGTCCAGAAGTTATTTTTTTTTTATTAAAATGAGATAATTAAAATGTAACTAATCTCTCTCACGAATACTGAAATAGGAGAAGCAGCTGTTTTCTTAATGCATTGTTGTGCTCATTCTACCAAATAATGATCAACAAAACATGTGGATCTATAGTTTTGTTGTAAATAGATTCAAATAATGGATCAAGGTCTTCTAAGCAATAATAAATGTAGATTAATATACAGAATATGGATGTATTACTTAAAGTGCACAAGTAGAATATTAAAAACATTTGACCTGTAAACAGATCATGTAGTCATATCAAATTAATGTAGAACCTTGAATTGGCTGATGTTTATATTTGGCAAGCTCTGCAAAAGTTCTACTTAATGGGATGTAAAGACCTCCTTTTTAATCTATCTATCTATCTATCTATCTATCTATCTATCTATCTATCTATCTATCTATCTATCTATGTGACTTGTTTGTTGTCATAATACTCTATTCTAATAAGTTAATAAGATAATCTAGTAAGATAAGTTGCTTTTTGACCTCTTAATTTTTTCTATTGTGTTACTATTATTATTAATATGATTATTACAATTATTATTCAGTCTTGGCTTTTTTTAAATGCATTGCACTGACATGAATCTTTGTTCTAGGGACCTTTTAAATGCTGCCTCCAACAGTCCCTGATGGACATGCAGAGGGATTAGAATCTAAAACATGGACAAATGGCAATCAAAATGCTTAAAATGAGTTTAAGTGCAAAGGTGCCATGCTAGTCAGGCAGCGCTTGCACTTCTGAAAAGATTGAATTTGCTCCATAGGACCAGGCTGCAGGATATAACTCATATGAAACCCACTTTCCACCTTACATAATCACCACTTGCTTTGCTTTTTCGGGAGGCTATTCTGTGGAGTGACAGAGTAAGTGTCAGAGTCCCCATGACTGCAAAGCAAGGAGGTTATGGGCTTGCTTTGCATACAAAGCGGCGTTCCACTGATCGTAACCCCCCCCCCCCCACACACACACACACACACACACACTCTTGCACTCCATCTCTCCAAACCTAACATTCATGAGAAAAGAACATGCAGAAAAATAATTCTTAATAAATGCAATTACACCTGTGTGCTTGGATCAACAACATACAGCAGAAGCATAAAGTAGCCTTGCCATCAGGCGGGATGTTGATAACAAACCCTGGATTGCAATAAATACTAGTATGTTTCAGATTTTATCCATATATCTTTGTCTCTCAATATACTCTCATGGCAGTGAATGGTTAACATGTGGTAATTAAAACTGCATTGTTTCAGCAAATGATTGCTTTAAATTATGGCACCTTCGTCATTAATTTCCCCAAGGTTGTACTCACATCCACAAACTTTGGAGGGATATTAAATTCAGTTATGTTGAAAAATAAAGCAAAACAAACAAACAAACAAAGTATCCATTGAGGTAAGTATTTTATGATGTTATTACTTACTATCACAAAGACGGTATTACGCTAAACATTCGCACTAAATACAAAAAACTTTTTTTTTTTCCATTATGCTTTGACTTTGTATATAAGTAAGCCATTTTCTGTTTGAGGAGGGGGATTTTTATTTTGGACTTACAGATCAACAGTGACGTGAAATTCTTGTTTCAATTACTTTCTTTTCAAAATAAGGACATTGTAGTGGTTGTTATTCGGTAAGTCACCTCTCAAATGACTCAAGTCAAGTTTAAACTACCTTTGCTTGGTTGATCTCATCCACACTTATCTTTTGTTTGGCATTTTTCTGTTGCTTTTTAGTGTCTCTGGCCTAGGAAAAACCTACCTACATACCCACCCAAGATGTGGACAGAGACTGTAGCAGTGAATCTAGCAGTGGTCACATTGAACTCCTTAAAAGTGAGGCGCAGAAGCTTGGATCCTGGCCAATGAGACACTGAAAGGATTTTACTATTGCTTGAAAAACATCACAGCTGTCAATTACTGCCGTGAGGGACTTTGGATTTTTCTGATAGAAACAACATGGAAATGACCCTGGCGGGGATGTTTTTATTCCAGGCTGTGTGACCTACAATATGCTTCAAACCAAGTGGAATAAAATATTTAAAAAAAACAACAACAACTTGTCCTTAACTGCTTAAATTGCAGTGTTCAAAACAATTCAAAATGGTTTGAAAACTAAAGACTTACATTATTTGTTAGGCTGATTGGTTGAGGTAAGAGCTGAGAAAGTCAGATGCCTCAAAATGGAATATGAGCACTTGAGAAAGGGATACTGGACTGTATTTTAAGTAATGATTAAATGTACACGAAAGTAATTATATACTGCTTTTGGTAAAACATGGTACGAAGAGGAGTTCTCAGAAGTTAATTGTAAATGGACTACATTTATTTAGCACTCTAACAGGCTACCGACCAGTCAAAGTGCTTTACAAACCATGAAACATTTACTACTTTCTATCTCCCTTTCACACACACTCACACACCTGGGAAGCTATTTGGGGTTCAGCAGATTCAGTTCAGGGTTTCAGTATCTTGCCCACAGACAGTTGGACATGTAGACAGAAGTAGCCAGGGACTGAACTACAAACTGTTGATTAGTGGACAATCTGCTCTACCTCATGAGCCACAGCCACCCCAAGAGGTGCAATTACTCGATTCAAACATATCAGCAAAGACATCAGATTGTTGAGCCTCAGAGGGAGTAATCTCCGATCTGTTTGTGTATAAGGAATATGCAGACACTTGCATGTCAATACCATGTACTGTGGATTTAATTCTAGACTCATAATGGCCTTCATCTGACTGAAGCATTTTGGGACGAGCTCTGTGTTCCTGAATTAAAATGATTTTCTGAGTGTTAAAGCAGCATGAAATTGGTTCTGTTTGCAAGCAATTCCTGAGACACATGTTTCTTTAAAAGAGGAGCGCCAAGCAATTTCCAATCAGCAAACTGTATGTACAGCCTCTGTGGAGCAATGGAGATACAAGACAAAGTGGAACGTATTGTTTTTGGCTCAATCGCCCAAAAAAAACAAGCAGTGCTACTAAGACGTCTTTGTGAAGACAGAATATGATGCCAAATCATTGTCAACATGCTGTTTTAGTTTCTCCATATGTGTTAAAAACTAGATACAATTATTTTGAAACAAGATATTTTATCTTCTCCACCATACTGTGGTTTTGAACTTGTAGATGCTTTATTGCACTGCTGTCAGCCTGCTGCATATATTTACAGCATATTGAATGTAATAAAAATGAAATTTGCTCGTGGATTCGTATCGGAGAGGTTAGCACATATTACCATCTTCGAATGCACAAGTGTAACTACATGAAACTGAGGACTCCAAGTCATACACTTTGAGTATTACATTATCAAAGACTCCAAGTCACAAGTTTAATACTTTAAATAATCATTAGCAAACACTGACTATAGAAACTTTCCCCGAGCAACAAAACAAAGCCTGAGCAACTGGCCAGCACAGCTAACTGAAACATGTTAAATATGGTCCTTAATCCCAATGCATTTGGTCGTGCATTTACCTTGTTTTGTACTATTTTACTATTTGAGTGGCAGGATACAGCAATGCACCAGCCAAAGACAGGTAATAAGAGAACTGCAAGACTGATCTAAACAATGTTTAATTTAAAATACTTTAAAAAATGTCTCTGTAAATGTTTAATTTAAATGGAAAATCAACAAATTTCTTGGACATTGGGTCACATGTTTTATTAAGTTACACAAACACGGAGTTTACATTGAGGAGGGAGGAACTTTGTTTTTTTTTTGAAGAAAACTCAAAAGTGTGCTTTTTAAATATAGTTAAGCATACTTGTATTATACTTATGCTCTGACTTTAACAAAGAATTGAGTTTTTGCTGCTAGAGGTCACTCAATCAAAATGATGAAAACAGAAGACAGTTTTTTCATTTTCGAGCAGCCATTGCAAATTAAAATCTGTCTGACTGACTCAGAGGCACAACTGTTCACTGAGAAGGTAATGCATTAACGTTTTATTCACTTTATTTTAATTCACGCCTGCTGTCTTCTTTCCTCACCGTCTGACAGATGTTACCCAGGAAGGTACAAATGGGTGACAAAATGAAATTGCTGATTTCACTGACTTTTGACATTGTTTGAGACATTATGGGTAATGTACATACAAAAAAAATAAAATGTAAGACAAACGTAACTGTTTTTATGCAGAAATGTTACACACTCTTAAGTAACATTTTCAGAGTATGACAAACTTGCTCACGTGCACTGAAGTGTTATGAGAGGTAGTGATCATTTTAAGTAGAATTTTAAATATAAAGCATGATCACTTTTTGGGCTTAAACCAGCCATAACCGGGTCTAAACACAAGGTGCAGACGTAAAACAGCCTGTGCTGCACGATACGGTGCAGCTGGCTAACGTTCTCACACGTTTCCACAGTCACACACACTGTTCCTCTCTGTTTTTGTCACTCAACAGTATAAAATATTTAAGCGTATTAAATATAGTTAGAAGAGTGTCCTTTGAAAGTATTTTGGATCATAAAGTATACATATTGAAGTAAACAGCATGCATATAGGAGTGTGTGTATCTTGCGTTTGTACAAGATGCACACACACCTTTCATTTAAGTGATGCCCCCCCACGTTATTAACAAATAAGAAATTATTGTAATCATAATGCCTAATTAATCTCAATGGACAGGATGGGATCACAGCCGTCAGATCGTTTTTAACAGATCAGTTGCTGACGACCAAAGCAACTTCAGCATTTGTGTAAGCATATTTATTAGATCTAGAAAAACAAGGATTACACAATTATTATCTATAACATGAATCCTGAACCAAACTATCTGTCTCCTCACTGGTAAATCGCCTTTCTTTGTTTGAATTCAATATCAAAAAGTGGCTGAAAGAGAAACAGTCCTCAAACCATTAATCACCATATGTATTCCTTCCACAAAATGGATTCAATTGTTAGTTGTAGGTGCGTGTGTGTGTCTGGGTGCATGCATGATTGCCTTTCTGCGTAAGTGTGTGCGTTTGCCTGTGCAGGCGAAAATGTATGGTGGAAATTGATATGGCAAAATATGGAAATGTTTGCTTTCTAAACGATTTGACTGAAGGTGAAAATTAGCTGAGAGCTGTCTGACACAATACATTTGTTGAGCTTTGTCCCTGTCCAGCTGAGCAACAACATAAATAAATAAATAAATCCTTGTAATTCAGCCGTCTGTTTACATTTGCGCCGGGTGCAAGGTAGCAAAGCCACCTGCGCCACTGGTGCAGGGAGCAACCAGTTCTTTAAGGTAATGAGAGCAGACTCCCTGATTGGTTATTGCATTTTCGGCCAAAGAAACACCCATGAATTGATGAAATTATTGTACACAGCTGATAGGACCATCCGCTGTGCGCCAGTGGCACATTGGGCGGGAAGGAGCAGGATACCTCTGTTGCTCCTGGAACAAGACAGCGAAGGTTGAGCTAGACACTCCCCTGAAAAAAACTAAAACCCCTGCACCGTTTGCCCTGCGCTTGCGTTAGGCGCAAGTGTAAGATAGGTCCCTTGGTGCTCAAACTCTAAAAAGTATTTCAGAGGTCATTCTCAGTTTACCAATGTTTAACTGTCTCTCACTCGTTTGGCAACAAATAACCCTGAAAGCACTGTTTTCAAGAATACACTTACTTAGTACATTCAAGTGGGATTTTTTTGTTAGCTAAACATTTATTTATTTATTTAGCTTTTCGGTTGTGACTAATTTTGTCAGTGTAGATTATTTTCGCCAGTCAACAGCTCTGTGCCGAGGCAAACATGGCAGTTTCTTGATTGATGGAATGCAGCATATGCACAGCCATATTACTGTTGTGACAGCTGGCACAGTTTGAGTAATTGCTTGCTTCTGTATCTTCTTTTATGCATAATTGGAGTATTTCTTTGTCAACAGGGTTCACTTTGCTTCCTTTTTAAGTGTTTGGGTGTGTGTGTGTGTGTGTGTGTGTGTGTGTGTGTGCGTGTGTGTGTAAGTAGGCTGCATGTGTGCAGACATGTATGTTTGGAAAGGATAAATGTGTATGTGTATTTGTGCAGTCTGTGTGTGTGTGTGTGTGTGTGTGTGTGGGTGGGTGTCCTGTCAAAGGAGAATACATTCAACCAACAGATTGTTGTGAGCTGTAACATTATTATTTAATGAAGCTCTCCTCTGGCTGTTCTATTTAACTAATGATGTAATTCCAAAAATAATGCAATATTGAAGCCTGGTAGAAATCTGTTTTGGTATGTGGATGCCTTTGCATTTTCTTTAATTTATGCATTATATAAAAATACAATATGGGCAATTTTTTGAATGGAAATAAAGAAAGATGTTATTTGTTTTGTTTTTTTTTAGATTACTTTCATAGAAATCTAAATCCTGAAAGTCATTACTCACATTAAAATTGGAAATAATCGCATTCCCATGAATCCTTTGAGTAGTAAATGTCAATTACACAAAATAAAAACATATGACCCGAGGCAGTCTGAAATATGGAAATACTTAAATTTCGACTCCCAGTGAAAATGTGTGTATTTGTTTTTATGTGGGAGTATTTCTGCCACTGAAGGCAGATGCGGAACAGCAGCAGCTATAATGAAACTTTACCTGTTTTGATTTCCTATTTAAGCACCAATAGTGGCAGTGGCAGTGGAGGCTCCCTCTGCCTGATCGCCTCATTAAAGAGCCATAAAGCAGTTTGACACTCACAGGATGCCAATCCATCACAGCTAGGCCACTTCTGATGGAGGGAAACCTCTAGGGGAAGCAAGCTGCAATGGCTGGAAGGAAGGAAAAAAAAAAGTCCATGTCAAACTGAGCTGTCGTCTGGTGAGCCGAGATGCCAACACCCCTGAGGCGGCCGAGCTGGATCCAGATCCAGTAGCCGACTAACACATCCCACAAACTCATGAACGAGGCAATTAGCAGGAGCCCCTGTGGATAGCACATTCCTCTCCCAATGGTTATCCCCCCCCCACCCCCCTTCTTTCTCTTTCGTTCTGTCTTTGCTTCTGTTAAAATTCCTCTGCTTGCTTGCCAGTCCGGAGCACAATATTCAGTCATCAACACATTTCAGTGCAGCAGCGATTGTCTGCACAGGCACGGCTGTGTGGCCTGTTCTTGTTAAACAGCAATGTCCCTCATTACTCTAATTACCTCTCCAGAAAATAAGAAGAAATAAAATGTCGTTTGGGAGGCCAATTAAACAAAAACTGGAAGTTAATCTTAAACTGCAGGAAACACAGAGTTAATTGTCAACAACTCATTATTGCCTGCTGGACCAGTCAAAATATGAAGATGAATCATCAAAAAAAAAAAAAAATTGAAAAGGCACAGTAAAGTAGTGAAAACTGCTTTTGATGTGTTGCATTGTTGTATGAGGTGAACCACTGTCTGCTTATCTAGATGATTTTGACAGAAACTGTTCAAAAATTTTGCTACATTTTTTCCAACCTGTCATTTATTTATTTTTCCCCCCTTGGTATTATTTTTTTCTGTGGAAGTGTGTGTTAAAAAATAAATAAAATAAAATAATAATAATAATAATAATAATACAAAGCAAAACACACAAAAAACTTTAAATCTTTGGAAATTACCCATTAGGGCAAAAGAAATACCAAGCGCAATCTCTGCTGCAGCCTCTTATGCTACACACAAAGATCATATAAACAGACTAGAATAGGATAAAGCAAGAGCCATACACGCAGTTTTATATATAAATGTATACACATACAGGTACACACATCAGATATAATTCTTAGATCATTTTTTAAATGTGTATATGTAAACAACATCAACATGATAGTGATGGGTAAATGGCTGACAGCTTTGCATCAAAAGACTGATGTGCTAAGGGCTAACATTGTCCATCACTGGTGTAAAACTGTGTCCTTTTTACCTGTTGGAGTCCTGCGTTCTGTTGGTGCAAAGCACAGTCTGCCCTTCAATTACATCAACTTAACCTGGAATGTTTTAGTGGAGACAGATATCTGCAAAGTTTTAGACATAACAGTTCCAGAGTTTCTCTTACTTTTCCAGCTAAAGTCACATTTTGTTCATTTCACCCTCCTGCAACTTGGCATCAGCCAGAAGCAGTCTTAAGTGTTAGTGTAGAGGGCACTGATCATCTGTCGCTCTTAATCCAAACTAATGTTGACAGGTATATTTCTCTCGTAGGCTATGTTTTAGAAAAATAAATAAAATAACACATTAAATGATACAATTTATCTTGAAGGGACTGCCAGCTGCTGCATCTGCATCTGAAGATCAGCTGTTGAGAAGAGACTGTGTGAATCAGGCTTTTATGGTCAAATTGCTGAAACAGAAACTCCACTGAGGGAGACCAAGAAGAGAATTGCATGGGCCAAAAAACACTAGGAATAATATGAGATTTCTGGTTCCAACAGCTTTGTCTTTGTGAGACACAAAGAGGATAAGTTGTTGTTCCCGCTGTGAAGCATGGAGGAATAGGTCTGATGGTGAGGAGGTTTGCTGTTGACACTGTGGGCGAATTATTTAAAGTTCAAAGCAGACTAAACCACCATGACTACCAACAGCATTCTGCAGTGAAATGCTATCCTATCTGGTTTTTGCTATGTAGGACCATCCTTTTTTAACAGGTTGCTGACCCAAAACACTCCTCCAGGCTACATAGGGCTGTTTGACCAAAAGGGAAAGTGATGCAGTGTAATCAGATGACCTGGTCTCCACAATCACCTGACCCTAATCCGTGTGAGATGGTTTGAGATGAGCTTTACAGCAGAGTGAAGGGAAAGCTTCTGGCAAGTGTTCAGTGTATCTGGGAACTTCTTCAAAACTATTGAAAAAGCACCCCAGGTGACTACCTCACGAAGCTGGTTGAGAGAATGCCAGCAGTGTGCAAAGCTGTCAAAGCAAAAGGTGGCTTTGAAAAAATCTGATATATAAAAGGTACTTAGCCTTGTTTACCACGTACTTTCATTTTTGTTCCTTCGTAGTTTTCATGGTCTTCAGTATCAGTTTATAATGTGCCAAATGGCAAAAGAGAGGGTAAAAAATTGAATAAAAAGGTGAAGATAATCATTAGAATTATGGGGCTCCCATTGGCCCATAGATGGTAATGAAACTTGAGTTTAACTTCAATAAAATTTGCATTTATGGCTTAATATAGTATCCCAATGTTACAGACATTTTAGCATTGGATAAATTAGAGTGTTGGTTTACAGGTAATCATCACTCAGCTGTCCTGCTCAGAGAAAGTTATGGCAAGTTCTCACTTATCGTTAAGGATAACTGACTAACTAACACTATTTTAATGGGATTCTACATGGTAAATTATGTATGTATACAATTTTTTTTGTCTTTCAAACTTTCTCAGATCTGTTTGCAGTAACATAAAGCAGAATTTAGCCAAAAATATTAATACATTTAAAAAAATAATAATAATATGGGATGATTGAAACAATTGTGGCCTACGAAAATAAAGGATGCATGTGTAGTTTGACTGATTATGCAGAAGGTTGCTAATAACTGTTAGAGGCAACAGCTACCATTGAGCAATGTGGTAACTTGTCTAACCCAAACCCACAATGAAGATGGAGCTTAGTGGTCACCATTTTGACAGAGAGTGTTACACCATGACTACTTTTGACCACTTTATTTATGCCCAAGATGCCCACTAATACATTAAAAAATACCTGTATGCATCACATCTGCTAGACTAAATGTTTTAATGTGTAAATCTACAAAATGACTATATTGAAAAAAAACATATGGTAGATTCTCTAAACCTGACTGCTTGTACCTTAGGCCATGATAAAATGATATGCAGCAGCTGTGTATATGTCAGCTTGTGTTGTTAGTGGTCAATCGTAGCTTACATTAATGCAGCTTTGACTTTAATGACTTTAAGACTCAACTACTGTCAGAATAATAACAATATAAGTGAAAGTCAATGCAAAGCCAGTTGCCCCATTAAACCACCAGTATCTAACCTATGTACCATTTTCTTCCCATCAAGAAATGATTAATGAGCGCAGCTTCCACACCATCAGAACAATGGCAAGAAAAACACACACACAAACAAACACACACATCCCTGGGGATAATATTCTCACATCACCCAATGATATTTTGTCATCTGTAACCCCCTAACCAAATAGCCTATATTTTATCTGTGCTGCTCACACTCTCACTATATTAACATCACCTCACCCTATAAGCCTCACATTTCTCCGTAAGCTAAAAATAATGATTGTAATAAATTCACTGGGATGGTGGAGAAACTCTCATGACAGTATGTTTATACAGTTATTGGATATATTGAAAAATGTAGAACGGTTTGTTTATTTGACCTCTGTCAAGCTGGCAATGCCAATGCTATCCAAGGACATTTTCATGTCAGACCAGGCAACAATGAGGGGAAACTGCTAAACAAAAGTAAGACTAGGTGAGGTATGCTATGTCTTGAATGGAGTTAGAATGCAGAGAAATATACTGATTGCAACTAATCCAACACTTTATCCAGTATTTGTCCTAAAAAACATGAAATATAAAAAAAGACAGGTAGAAAGATGAGGGGAGGGGTTAAGTTTGATAGACAAATGTCACAGAACCTGAGAGACAAGCGGTAAATAAGCCCTTTCTGCCTCTCCACGCTGACACTGTAGGATGGCACACAGCTTGGAAAAACAATGAGCGCCCTTTTTTCCCTAGGCCTGCACATGCTGTGATATTAATAAGTGTCCTTCATCATTTCCCCCAGTGGGATCTTGTTAACCTGTGCACCACACTAAATCAATCTTGAGGAAAACAAACTGTGTCACTATCCAAGCACTTTTAGTCATCCTGTAACACTAATAAATGCACAAGTATCAAAATGAATAAATAAGGGCATTAAACATCACTTGGACAGAGAAAATGGAACCAGTGCACCCAAACATGTGATAACACTATGAGCTATCTGTATAAATGCTTTTGCTTACAACATTAACATAATATGTTTAGTGCAAGGATTTAATCAGAAAGTTCAGTTTAGTTGAATTCATGATCAGTATTGCATAGATGTCAGCTGTAGTTTTTTTTTGTTTGTTTGTTTGTTTTTTTTCTAAAACTTGGGAGCAACAGGCCATGAAAACAACCTTTCCATCACAAAAGTGTACAATGACACATTCAATCAACAACAGTAAATGAAGAATATAGCAAGGAACTAAGGCCATGGGATTAAGATTTTTTTTTGTTCTGGTTGGATTTCATTTATACCTGTTTAATCTCGTACCGAAGGTAGAGATTCTGCCCACCAGGTGCAGTGAAAGGAAGCTGTGTTACTGCAGGCTTTGTTGAAGACTTCTAAGGCTCCACTACAACCATCATTGACATCAATAAGTGAGGGAGTTCTTTCTTTGAACATTCTTGCTGGAGGTAAACACATCATGAACAATGAACCAGATATGGTATTATTCAGTTCAAAGTTAGAAAGAAAAAAAAAAAAATTTTATTATTGATGGCTGGTGGAATTTCACTGATGGTATATGCAAAGTAATACTGACAATAAACTGCTATTGAACTGTATTAAAAGTATGTGATGAATTATCTTAAAGGTAACAACCCTTCAAAATACAAATGTTAGTCTTTACAGCAACAGAGTAGAGGAATGGTGTTACTATAATACCAAGAATAATTTTCAATTTTTCTTACTAGTTCCAAAGCCCTGACGCATGCTAACCTTCTGTGACATTTAATGGATTGCAGCCTTTATTAATTACACAGTCACTTAACCTGCCATTAAGACCTTAAATATAGCTTTCTCTCCCACATTGGCCTTTGTTGTAGCGATAACCATTTCATTTATTTTGTTCTGTAAAAAGCTTTAGATGTTAGGGTTAGCTAATAGCCAAGGTAATTTTGGTGGGAAATAAAAATAACCAGCTTAAGTAAGTTTTATTACTCTTTTCTTCACCAACTAAATGTGTTATAAATGAATGAAAGCGTTCTGAAAAAGCCCACCAGCATCCAAAATCCACCGGGTAATAGGCATTTTTTTTTTGAAGTTCAACAAATATAGTCCTTTTTTTTTTCCTTTCTCTACTGTCCAGAGTAAACATTACGATTAAGGTAAGGACCATAAAAAGTTTTACATTGAATACTAAGCTGTTATGCACAAAGTTTCTGTGAAAGGTAATGTGAAATAAATTAAAGAAAAGTCTAATTGCTCAAGCAAACTTGTTTACTCACTGTACCACGCATACTGTATCCCACTTGATTACAGAGCTGCAACAGCACTCATGACCTACAGCAGATTAGATAGAATAATTGCATTTTGGCATTGAGAGCATTTCTATTTAACAGCACACACATCTGCCAGTGAAAATGCAGCTTATTTGGGGTCATCCTGCTCAGCTCCATGGGAAGAGATCTAACTGAATCAGTGATTAAAAAAAAGGAAAAGCAGGAGGAGGATTGGTTCCTACTGACTGAACACAGGGTGATGTATTCATCAATACTGCTGAAACCATGCAAGCAAGGCCGCAGATAGTTTAGCTGTTCTATTCTTGGCGAGGCAGATAGTGCCCCTCTTGTTAAATTCATCTGTCAATGCTGTTAGAGGCGAAGATAAGAAGTGGAGCGACCCCCACATGGAATCAGTCGAACTCATATTGATCACTCTTGCCTTCATTTCAGCAGGATGGTTAAAAATGATTAGAGTTCCGGAACTGAAGTTAATTCTCAGGGATTGGCTCTCTGTAACAAGAGCGTGACATAATCAATGCAAATGATCTCACACTCCTGTGCTATCAAATTCAGCCCCCCTTATGGGCAGAAGCTTAATCAAGGACTATCTGTCATTGTTTAAGATTTGCATTATAGCTGAAAGAAAAAAAAAAAAAAAAACTTAATCCAGTTTGTCTTTACCAGTATTCAATGCTTTTAAATGCTCACCATTAAAAGACTAAACTAATGAGCATCCTCAACTGGACTGGCAAGATTATATATCATGGGCAATATCAGTAATGTTTTCATATAAAGTGTCTAAAATCAATAGTTTTCATATTAACAATGAGCCAAATGACTAGCTCTAAGGAGCTTTATAGCTTTATAGTGTTTCAGCTCTTTGTAGCCTGTTTGCAGCTAAAGCAGACAGCAGGTTTAAGTGCAAAGGCAGATAACCAGCAACTGTATCTGATTAATTGGTCATTAAACACCTAAAGAGCCAAAAATGGAAAAACCTAATGCTCTCTCTCTCTCTCTCTCCCTATACATACATATATCTATATGTCTGTCTATAAACATTTTGATAAAACATATTAGGTAAAGCACTGGCGTAAATAATAAGTCCCTACTATTGTAAGTCAAAAATGCTGGTGTTTTTTTCCTACACTGCCCAGTGTCAACATGTCTGCTATTAAAAAAGACATATTTTTGTACATTTTCACAGTTTTTACAATGTGTATACTGGTCAAATTAAGGAATGATGTGGGATTTATGCTTTTCAATACTCAACACCTGCTGTTAAAACACCAAACCAATATTTGTGGCAGCTCTGTTTCCATGATAGATGGTATGTAGAGAGGAGGTGGCATTTTCACTCGGTGGCCTTGAGTCATTGTAAACATGACTTGTCAGTGTCAGAGGAAAGGCGCAGTGAGGGGATGTGTCACTAACAATAAAGCAACACGGCGCAATTTTGGTGTCTAGGAGCTGTGCAGATATTTTACTTATCATCTGGACTGATGATGAATGAAAGCCACTGAAAACAAAATCAAGCAGCTGCTGCAGCAATCGGATTTCTTCGTTTTTCCTCCCACAATGCATTATTCCATATTTTTTTTTTTCCCTTGAGAGTTGTCATCGCTCTCAACCAGACCTGTTGATCATGCTTCACCGTCTCTTCCTCTTCAGCTCTGCACAACTAGTGAGAGGCACAACTGGGAACATTTAACCTGATAATGCCTTCCAATAAAAGGTCTTTCTCAGGGAAACAAACTTTTGTTTACAGTAAACATTACACTGTAAACATGTTGTGTAGGCGGAGTTCTCTATCACCGTTAATAACACTGATCAAAAGCAGGGAATGGGTGGGTTTTTGACCTCATTCTGCAGTGTGTTATACCTATTTTGTACGCTTGTACTGAATGTCATTATGCAGAGAAACAAAACATCAGAAAATATTTTTGCAGGGTGGGTTGTTCACTTGCTCCCTTGAAGGGTTGATTTCATGAAAGTCTACTTGAGTTTTCAGAGTGATGGTAGACACTTAGGATGTAAGAGGGGCTTACTGAAAGGGAAGCGACTGAGGGAAGACTCAACTAGAGCTTGTTAAACACCTGAAGGGAGGCATCACTGCTTTGTTGGCCTCCAAGTAACTCAGCATTTATTAAGGGAAGAGCAGGAAACTCAGGCATCAAGGCACCTCAATATGTGAAGGGCTGGGCAATGCATAGCAACAGGATTCTTAAAGCATTAAAGAGTTTTTGGAGATGGCTAAAGAAGACTTGGCAATTTGCATTGAAAAATCTCAAGTTATTTCTAAGATTGCTGCTCATTGCAATCCTGGAGAACAGCTTTCAAAATCCATGGTTTGTTTTGTGTTTGGCTTGTGGTTTTTAAATCTTATTTGTAGTTTCATTTGCTTTGTCATTGGCATTCAAAGTTTTGCACAGAAAGAGAAGTTAAAACGTTTTCCTTTTTAAACTGCAGAAATTCAGCTACAATGCTAACCCTATACATCATGGGATTGTTTTGAAATTGCTTAAGCTGAAGTGTGAGTCACCAATAAAATGACAGAATCTTTTCTAAATTTGGACCATTTCTTTTTTTCATTAACAGTTACTCTGCTCTGTCACTTCTACCAGCAGCTGAGAATCACACAACTGGCTGAAGACAGCCAAAATGCATTGGGGATAATAAGGTAGTGCCTAATTAGAAGCAAGTAAGACAGGGGAGCAAAGGACTGCATGTGGGAAAAACACAATGGGAGACTAAGGGACTTCTACTTAGCGCTTCTGCTGTGTGTTGCATCTCAATTCAAAAGCTGCATCCTGCCACAGTCCACTTTTCAAAATTTGGCCTTGCATACTTAAAACCTGCACATCACAAAGTGTTGTATCCTTTGCAACCTGGTGCACAATGGTCAAACACGTAATGGTGCAATTATGAGCCATTTTTCAACACAGACAAGTCTGAAAATAATATGTCTTTTGTTTATGTGACAGTATTGTTAGTTTGTATTATATGTGCTATCAACAACAACAACAAAAAAAAGCAAAATAAAGAAAATAAAACTAAGTGCCATCAACCCCTCATGATGTTTTTAAAGCCTAAAAACAGGAAAAACAGAACTCCCTGTTTCTCTGTGCAGTTAGCTAGCTGTATGGGTAACAGGGCTAAGAAACATACATAGTATCAAGATAACTCTATAAGTCACAGAAAAGACAGGGCAGAACATGGAGAACATCAGATGCAAAACCAAGAAAAATTTTCTCCATTAAGTATGATGCAGTTCAAAAGTACATTGTGTAATGTAGGGTTTCCTGGCCTAAACTTAAACTTGTTTCCAAGAGGTGGAAGTTAATGGTGACATATGTAGAATTACCCCATTTTATCATTTGATAAAGCAAACTGTCAGCGCTCACAACCCAAAATTAGACAGTAGAGAGTTCACCTCTATTTCCTACTGGTATAAACCACCTTTTCAGGCTTTCAGACCATATGAGCCAGTACTTCTTTCTCTTGTTGAAGATCAAAATGGCAACATTCTGCACTTCCATAAAAAAGACACTAAATATATTTGTGAGGAGTTTCTGTAGTGCAAGGGCTGTCTTGCATAATGGAACAAAAAATTTTCAGCAAAGCTTTTATAGAAAATAAAAAAGAAGGTTCGATTTGGTTAGCCTGTAAATCAAGCTCCCAACTGTTATTTATATTCCTGGTTATCCATCCATTGCCACATGTACATACTTTACTTCTCGAAACAAAATTACCAAAAATCATCGTCCTTGCCCTGAGCACCCTTGACTGTGCTTTGTGCTATGTCCTGCTGCCCTGTGAAAAGGGTTCTTCATCAAAAGGGACTATTTATTACTAAAATAGAACATAGAATAGAGCTGAAAAACCACTTACCCCAAGCAAATCAACCAGTTATACAGAAAAACAAATGACAAGAACATTTAATATACAACACAGACCTTGTATACCATACCTTAGCAATTCTAATGAAATTTCAGATCACTTCTCTTTATGTCCTGAATATATTATCCATATGGTAAAGCACAATAAGAGGTTTCTTGGTAAAATCTTTTTTTTTCTAACATGCTAGTGATTGTTTTATCCTGCTGCCGTCTAATAATACACCTACATGACTTCAAGTGGTTTTCAGTTCGAGCAAACAAGGTTACAGACAGACTGTTTGATGTGAAGCTCTGTAGGCAAGAATCCAGCTCTGTAAGTGGAAGGACATAATGTGATAAGTTGATATTCAGAGTGTGACAATGTAAAGGAAGCACCACCCGACTCTCCCATCACCACCAGCCCTTCAGGCCCTTTCAGACTCCTCTTGATAGTGGTGTCAGCCAATGATTGACATTTGCTAATTTCCCACTTCTGCCTGGGCTGTTTAAGGACAGTTAAAGGCTTGAGGCTCTGAGCAGGAGTCCATGTTAATGACAGCCCTCGCTGTGACATACCCAGTCTTAGAAAAGTTCATGTTGGCTCCGTCTTACCAATCAGGACTCCACAGAGTGCAATTGAGGGAAATAAAAGTACGAGACAAGCAATATACCTCTGGGTTCACCTCCAATTTCACTGTTTGTGGCCAATTTCCCTAATTGCTGTGATCAAAATTTTCTACTGTGTACTGGCTAATTGGGATTAATATGTCTTGACAGCATAAACCTCTTTCAGGCCTTGTGGTTATCTTCATTGTTGTAACCACAGATGGAGCAAACCTGACGGATCAACAAGGTGCAACATAAAAATATTAGCAACTAATTTGGATCTTTTATTGAGACTTTAGACCTCATCCTCTAAGCATAAATAAATCTATAACTTAATTATGTAAGCCTTATGGAATTATACTAACAACTCTTTAAGAACATGGAAACTACCTATTAGATTAATTCCCAGGGTTAAACATAGCCTCACATAATACCCAAATAATTTAAACCTAATAGCTTTCAGAAAAAAACGGAAAAAAAAACAACAGCAGCAAAAGAAAGTTATTCTCAAAACTTTGGAGGGAGCAATTACATTAAAAATGATTAAATAAAGGGTGAAAACATAGAATCACATCAAGTTTCTTTTTTTAACACAAATTTCAGTCAGTAACAAAGCATCATTTTCCTAGAGATGAGACGGTAGCTGCAGTACCAGCTCAAATTTTGAGGCTCCATTTTTTTTTTTTTTTTTTTTTTTTTTTATACTCTTACACTCAAGCACTGAAAGTTATTTGGTCTCCAATCCTATTTATAGTGAGTAACAGCGGAAGACATCACTCATAAGACTGACAGCTGTGGTTGTAGCGAGTTCATAACTCAGTGGCACCTGTACTCTTTCCTATAAACCTGCTGCTTCCTGTTTGAAAAGAGCGTGGTGCTCTTACTTTGCCCTCCTGCTGTTTGTTTTCAAAAGAAACTGAAAAGACAGCCATTATGGATTCGGTCCAGGAAGGCTAACGTGAGGCCAAAACTCAACATAAATAATTTAGCCAAATCTTATGAAAAAAAAGAGCAATGTATTGCCTGCAAAATAAAAGAAACTCCCATTTTATGTCAACTGTCAAACACAAGCAGAAGTAAAATGTAGACTTCAGTGGCAGTGCAGCCAGTCTTATTAATAATCATTTTAGTTGTGGCAATCATGATTATTCTTCACTTACAAACACCAACTCTTGCATAAATTTGCTGTGGAGTCTTTTCCTCCCTGTTGCCCTTCGAATTATTTGCTGGTATTTACTAAGGAGCAGCAGCTTGCTTTACATAAAACAACATTTAAAAAAAGAAAAAAAAAAACCATCATCATTAAAATCCAACAGATTCTCATATCAGTTCTCTACAAGAAATAAGGTGTGGCCAACAGGATGACCTCTATAAAGAAAATGTTGAAAAATTCAATAATAATTGCTGAAAGTTGACCAACTGCTCAAATGCAAGACCAAAAATCACCAAAAATACTGATTCCAATACTCAATTTGAAAGAATAACAGAAAAAAAAAACAAAAAAAAAACTGTTAAGCAAATTTTAAATATAAGAGCAGAATTGCATAGATATTGTTTTTGCTATGTTAAATAAATTTATTCCAAGCCAAAACACCAGGCAATTACATGTTACATTTGAGATAATGGAACTAAGATCAGAATTTTAAAGTGGCCTCTCTCCACTGATTGCAGGGCCACAATGCATGATTGTAAATCCCAGGCTTTAGGTGTTCAAAAAGCACAGATGTGTTACCAAAACCATTGCTTTAGAAGAAAACTGAAAAAAACTATTCAAATGTTAAAATCTGGAGCAGTTCTTAAATTGCAAAGATTTTGATTTTATTGTCTAAGTTTCGTATGTATGTTTTGTATTTTGAATTTTGTATAATGAGGATATGAATATTAAATATGTTAAGAACTAAGAAATGTTCATAGCTAAATAAAAGCAGAATTAGATAAGTTGGACTAATTTTTTTCTGAGTTTTACAACCCACTCACAAACACTGCTTTGTTTTGACCAAAGTAATCATTTTTGCACTGGAATGTTAATTCTCTATATTTGTTGAATTGGTATCTTTGCTGTTGAAAAATCACATTTTGCACATTTAACTGACCTGCTGTGCAACATCAAAGTCTCTCTAGATGATGCTAGCAAGTACTTGGAATACATTGTTTTTGAAGTGTACCAGTGGGACACTATTTATTTCCCCCCACGGTTTTAATGACAAATGGGCTTTTACAAAAACACTTCCAAAGAATTTATAATGTCATTTTAATTTGTTTCTTGAAAAAAAAGTGTGTCAATTTCATAAAAAGGTACATGAGCTGTTCTAAAAAAGAGCCAAGTTATGTTTTTGTTTACTTAGTATTGTTTGAATGTTGATAACACCTTAACAAAGGCTTGTTGTACCTACTGCATTATTAGTTTCACAATTTTTACGTTATGGAGTTAAAGCTTATCTTGTTTTGGGCTTTATTTAAGCTTAAAATTAATGATAAGATACCTCTTCAGCCTGAACTGAGAACACCTGTCTGGCCCTCAACATGTTGTGCAGTCAGATTAAAACATGCTAGTATTCCCCCGATTAAAGGTTTTTGTAAGAAAAAGTAATATATAGCAGCTTCTTTACAAATCACTCACTGCTGTGACTTTAAATACATTTCAAAACATGTCTTATAAATATTGTATTTCAGTCCCTGGGGAAAAGCTTTGACATCCACAAAGCAATGGCTACTTGTTTACTCACAGCTGGCTGTTAGGGAAAAGAAAGAACCGACCCTTTTGCATATCCATCAAAATCATTTTTAAATAAATATTTTACCCTGCTGCCTTTCGGGCTCTCTTTGCTCTAACACGCAGCATATTGCGAGTGACATTTGCACAAGCTTGTAAGTGAGGCCTAGGTCCAAGATGACTTGCAAATCAATCTTTGTGTTTTAATCTGTGTGCTGTACATGATGGCAGGGATTTACTGCACCAGCACAATTAAGACTGTGTCAGCAAAGTTGACATGTTGTCATTGACATAAATATATACTAAACTGACTTTCAAATACGTTCCTGTTACTGTCAGAAAGCTAATTGCATTGATCTATGGCAAAACCAAACACGGTGGCAAAACAAATAAAACGTATTTGGGATCTGGGTGACTGATACAGAGGATATTGATGTTGTTATTTTAGGACCTAGGCTTTTCAGTTGCCAACATTTTTGTGCTGCTGTTCAATATGTCTAAATATCAACATGGCAACAAAAAAAAAAGTATTGATTGTTCTCTAGAATCGGGCTCTGGTCACGTTGGAAAGAAGGAAATTGTCTCTTTACAGCACGGTGACACATTCCTTTCAGGTGGGACAAATTATGAAAGGAAACAACCATTACATGCATATATTTTAAAAATCAAAAAGAAAATGCAAAGATGACAAACTGTCAAGCACATCTTACTCTTTTTATGCACCAGTGGAGGAAAGAAACCTGTATGTAAGCAAATATTTGTCTAAGCAACGGTACCTTTTGTTGTAGGCAATATAAGGACATTGTCCCGCTAGTTTACCAGTGTCAAACATTTTTAACAGTCTGTACTGATTAACTTGCTAAAAGAAAAATAGCTGGAGGACTAATTAAAGAGAAAACGTGTCCATTGAAAACTGATTATCAAAACAATGCACTCAAAAGGACTAAGAAACCTCAGTATTAGTCAAGCCTTTGGATTTATAGTTCATTTATTTTCTAATGTTATTCAGCCTCCAAATTAGCTAAACCAGTTGTATTTTTTACTTGAAATGTTGTTTCTCTGTGTGGTTGTTCTCAAAGGAAGGAAAAGAAAATCATTAGTGCTAAGGGCAATAAAGAAAATATTGATTAGTGGACTTCTGAGCACGTTAAAAAAAGATATATCTGCAATTTGTTTAGGAGCGTTCCTCCTCCAGAGTTCCCTTCTTTTCAAAGAAGGACTAATGGCAGACATCAATTTACAGTCCTTTACACATAATCCATATGCATCCCAAAGACCTGTGAGTCTATAGTACTACGGAACTGATTAGGTAAGAGGTTATTAAAAGGAGACAGTTCGGTTTACACAGTGAGAGGGGAGGTGTTTATGTCAGCTGACTCATTGAAATCACACACTGACTGGTGGTAACAAAAGACATGTAAGAATAAAACAAACTGGAAAGATCAAGAGCTCATAGATTTCTGTCCCTTCCTGTCCTGTCCTCCCTCAGCCTCCGGCCTGAGCGATGGCTCTCAGTAACTTATGTGACGGTGAGGTTATCGCCATGATTGATGGAGCCCAAAAGAAATCAATAGCATGCATGCCACCGACTGGGGAAAATGCATATATATTTCTTGCCATTAACTGACCACAGTTACCATACTCAGGGCAATGTTTCTCAATTTGACTTGCCTCTTTATATCAGGAGGTAGGCGAGATATGAAATATTAAAGTCAGATACAGAATGGAAAGGGCGCATATCTACTGCTTCTGCTCGCTGTTGAAAGTATCGGGGCCGAGCTGAACGGCCGCTGGTCTGTTTTTCTCAGGTCAAAGGAGATTTGTTAACAGCTTCTGCTAGATCTCTACTATGCCTTTTTAAGTGATAGTGTTTACAGGCAGGCTAGATGATTTATGACCTTGCCTCCCACGATTGTACATCCTATCGCTCACCATTTCTGAGATACCACATGTAAAGCAAAGTCAATTAAATGATTGGATGACATGGTGTTTTATCAGAGGGGGCAACAGCGCAAATGGAAGCACTACCTTGGTCAGTCGTTTGACCTTTAATTATCTTCCCTCAAAACTGGATTAGATAAAGCTTTGCACCCAGTGGAAACATGCTGTTATCTATCCTTTCAATTACTCTAGTCCCTTGATGAAGGGGAGGAGGGATTACATCTGAAAGGGGGATAAAAAAAAGGTTTGGAACTTGCTGAAAGGGAAGGATAAAGGGTGTCATTTTAAACACAATGATTATCTCTGAGGTGGAATTTATGGTTTGTCTCTGATTGATTTTCTGCATTATTATTATTATTTTTTTGCATTTTTTTGTCCATGAGTAGAAACATATCATTTTGTAGTCATTGAATGTTAATCTCCACGGAAAACGGTGCATTGAAGGACTAGTTTGTGAAATATAGGGTGATATTTTAGAAGGATGTGATATAAAATTTTAAAAATTATATTTTCATTAGTGTATAAAACCTAAAAAATAGACATGTTGTACTTTAATCGCTGTTAAATGAGCATACTACATCTGCGGCTGCAGCAGGTCTTCTTCCACAGAGCCCAATGCGTTTGATAGAGCCATATTTCTACAGTAGCCCTAATTGGACAAATTTAACACATACTCTAAAACAGACATTTTACTTTTTTGCAGGCTTTAGTGCCATTTTAAGATCTCACACATGGACAAGGGAGGATTAGTGGAGGAATATTTAATTTTTCAACAAGTGTTTAAATTGAATGTTCCTTATTTTTCATTGTGTTGCATTTAGGTGTTTTGTCTAAAGGATCATCTCTTCATATCACAGGTTCTTGAGTCCTTAAACACAGCTACAGTCTTGGTAAACAGGTGTCAGCATGCTATTATACTTACAATGATTGTTGATAATTAGCATGCTGATGTTTATAGATATGCTTAACATAATCATCATCTCAGTTGAAAGAGTTACCACGCTCAGGGCTCAGTGATGCTTTAACACAGAATACAATCATGGCTGACAGAGATGTCAGTATTGTTTGGTCACTTACTTGTAGACCTATTGGACAAACTGAATTTGGACCAGATGATGGAACCACTCAAGGAGAAGTGAGGGGATCATCAAGGTGATGAATATTCAACCTCAGGGGGACGTAAAATGTCTGCACTCAATTTAATTGTAATTCAAAACCCTAAAACAAGAGTCATCTGTGACCTCTTACTTCAGCAGCAAAAAAATTTTCATTAAGATTACTGAGGGTTTATCTTCTGGGGGCTGTTAATGTCTGTTCAAAATTGTGCGCCCATCCATTCAGTAAATGTTAAGATATTTCAAAGGGAAACTTTTAATGGCACCTTTGGAAAAGTCAGGGGTTCCCAAGTTTATGATAAGGAGTTTACCTCTAATCGTGGATATATGTTGTAAATGTCTTTGCAACCTTCTCTGTCCTAAGTTTTGTGGAAAGATTTGAAATTATACATATTTTTTTTGTTTGTTTTTGTTTTTTGATTGTTTTTTTTTCCTAAGAAGTGAAGCAAAACAAACATCATTGTTATATCCCCTACAGTTTTCCCTAAAAGGTTACTCTGTTACATTGTGATGCTACAGTAAATACACACATACATACACTATTTAATCACCATGGTCCTGCAAATACTTAATCACTGATCATAAAAGAAAATAGCAATACAAATACATGTACATGCTAGCCAGATCAGGATCCTTCACAGTTGAACTGTTTCAGTAAATAAAAGCAGGGTACTGTGGTTTGAAATTTCCTGTCTAGACCTGTAAGTACATGGAAGTCCCAATATTTGCAACACTGAAATTAATCAGAGTATTTTTGTAGAGCAATGATTCCATAAACAGAGCAGGGCAGAGAGCCAATAAGCACAAGTCCAATTGACACTGGGGCATATTTGTCACAATAGACACATACAGAGCAGAATGTTCTTTCCTCTGCATTGTATGTTGTTCTGAGGCCAAACCAGCTGAGGTTCTATTAATTAACTTGGCATTAACAGCATTTGGTTTTTGTTCAGCTCAAGTGCACAAGGGTGTTTTAGGACTGTTAAATTAGGGCTCAGGAGCAGGGAAACGCTTGCACCAGATTCGGGGAAAATTACAGCCAGTCAGACCACAGGGGGGAAAAAAGGCTCTTCTGAAAGCTCTCTGTAATTTAACATAGCTGTCAATCACTGTTTCTAAAGGGCCCCTAAATCCCTTGTCTGTAGTGAGGATAAAACAACAACGCCAGGGATTGGCGACAGCTCTGTTTCTCAGTCAATATACTACAAAACCCTGAAAACAGATGTTCAAAATTCAAACACTAAATAAATGTTGATGGACTAGAGTTTAGCTTGAAACCAAGCCAAATCAGCACGGTTCAGTGTCCCAGGAAAAGCAGATATCTGTGTATGGTATAAAAACACATATATCACTGAGGTAAGCAGCTATATTATGACTGACTTTTAATTTTGGACTTAATAGTTCACTAATGGAAAGAAAAAAGCTTTCAGCAATAATTTTTCCTTCTTTTCAGGTAAATGTTCATTCTTATATATATTCTATAGGTGCTGTACACAGGAATTAACTTATAGTCATTCATTAAACTCCATGTATTTGAAGGTTAAAAGAGGCATCAACTCTCATGTTTTGTTTTGTTTTTTCTTTCTAGTACAGGTGATGATAAGTAAAAAACAAAAAAAAGTTGTTTGTTGAAATAAATTACTTGATTTATTGAAATAGATTTTATAATTTACAATTATTTAAAGGTATGCTGGAGCCCCTTAAACTGATCACTCTCATTTGAATCACTCTCCATTTGTTTTCAGTATTTTTTTTACAATAATAAAGTAGCATGCTCATTCAATCAGCAGTCTCATTGTTTTGGCTTACTCTTTCTTTCTTACTGTTTTCATAGCTGTTTTTTAATTGCAAGAGATAGCTGTTTTTACAGACAGACACATTCAATAACGAGATGGCAAAAAATAAAGGATAATTAAACAGCCAAAGAGCCGGTTTTGTCCCTCTGGAGTTGGTAGAGACCAAAAGCAGAACCTAAAGTGAGTGAAGGTTGGATTTGAAGCAAACAGCAGTCAGATGTAATACTCCAAATTAAAGAAAATAATACTCCATAAGTGCTGAATGTGTAAAGAAAGAAACTTTACCAAAAAGTTTTTCATATCAGTCAAAAAGATGATGACATTTCAGTGTTGTGCTTTGCTCCCAAGTTGCCCCCACGGCACCAAATAGCCCATAAATCAGGTGCTCAGGTTTCAATAAATATTCAGCAACCAAATAAAAATGTACAATTGTGTTTTAATTGCAGTCATTAATACAGTCTTTGTAGTCATTCTTGGAGTATTCACATACGGTATTGAAAACCACGTCTGAGCTGTCAGACTTCTTTCACAACCACTTAATTTCACATATTTAACATTAATTATGACAACTATCAGCTCAGCTGGTAAGAACAGCAACAGCAACGCTTTAGAGAGAAAGTGCCCAGTAACACTCTGTAAGCATTCATCCTATGTAAATAAATAGATAAATAAATAAATTGTTATAATTTCCATAAACATAACGTGTATAAACCGCATTTTTAAAAGCACTAGTCATCTTTCAAAGTTATAAAAAAGGTCAGTATCCACATTCGATAAATATATCTTTTACTCTTTGATTTAACAGCACTGTCTGCAATTTATGCATTCATAGGAAGTCAGATTTTCATTCACTGTATTCAGAATGGCCTGATGCTGGCACTGAATAAAAACCCTGCACAACTGCAACTCATAATAACCCAATAAGTACATAGTGGCTTTCTGGTTAATGTGCCTTCTGCCTACAAACATTGAAACAGTCTGTATCTTGTGTTGCACCATAGTTTACCAAATGAGCCATTACTAAGGTACTGCCTCATTTTACAAGCTACTTAGCTAGTCAGTTCTAGCAAATTTAATAGCTCTTAAACTCGCAAGACCAGTCTAGATGCTAAAGGCCCCTGCTAACAGGATGCTATCTGCCTTTAGTTTAAACCCCAAGCTATGTTTACTATGCCTTGTTAATCCTGCTGGTTTTACTGACAGTCAAACACAGTCACCAGCCTGCCCACTCAGAGGCTTGGAGGGCAAAGGAAGTGTGTCTAAAGATGTTTTATTTCTTCTTTTGAATTTCAAAGAAAAGATTTTCAATTGCAAAAAAAATGACATGATATGATTTTTTTTTTCCTCTGTAGGTATTGAACACAGAATCGTTTCCTTCTCATATTGAATACAGTGAAAAATACATCTTTAAATGGGTTTTCCTCCATTTTCCATTCCATTTCTTCAACCAGTTAGGACCATTTTGATGATTATTTTCAACTTTTGTGCACTAATAGCTACATGTGTGATGCACAGTAAATGTATTTGGGGATTTATGCTGCACAGACACCAGAATAATATCAATTTTCAATGGTCAGAACATGATACGGTTATTATAGGACAAGATTGACCGCAGAGAACAGTAGATGAATACAGGGTTGGGGAATTTTATGGTAGATGTTATGGTATGAATTAAATCACCTGATTTATTTGAATATGTAGTGTGAATGTTATTGTCTGACATGCAAAGTGAAATCATGGATCGAAAACTACTGTTGTCTTGTACATCGACATGCATTTTTAATACAAATACTTATCAAATACTTTCCAAATTTCTGAAATTAAATAAATAAATGAATAAAGTTCTTATCTGTGAGGGCAAGTAAAATTATAAACCACGAAAAATAAACTCTTAAAACTCTAAAATAGCGTCTGTATGAAAAATGTCAGAATTGAGAGGTGTAGCAATACCTGTGACCAATCACATCTGAAGCACTTTTTGCACTTCTACGGGTTTTTCCTTCCTCTAGATTCTTGCTTGTGTTGTGCGTCGCTTTGGACAAAAGCGTCTGCTAAATGAAATTGTAGAATTGTAGAATTGTAAGGGTTTAGGTGCTTTTAATTTGTAAGGTTAATCAGAGGTCTTGGTCGACAGCCAAAGTTCACCAATTTTGTACAATGTTTTGTACACAAAAAGAGATAACAGCCTTCAGCATTAAGCACATGTATTTATTATTTTTATTTATATTCATCTTTATATTTGTTTATTTGTTTGACTGGTTTTGGATACCTACAAATCCCCTTCATATAATATGAAATTAGCAGTCACCCAGTACCTCTTAGGCTTTCCACAAAAGAACTGGCTGTACAGAGAATGATATGGTACCTGTAACATTAAAACCATCAACCATAACTGTTGACATTGTTACAACTTGACACAGAAACAATAAGCAGCAGCAGTAAATTACAGTATTGATTATTCAATCATTACACATATAAAGCTCTTCCGTAACATGCTTTCACAATCACATTCATCCTCTCTTTTAACATTACTTATAAAATGAAAGCTGGAGATTTTGACACCTATAATGCCAGAGGAAGATTCAGCAGTGGACTGGGCAGCCAGTGCACCACCCAGCTCATCCCTGACAAATTAACTGTGGACAACACAGTGCCAAAGCCATCACTGCTTTGACAGCTTAAGTAGTGGTAGGTGTAATAAATGATTCAGTAGTCCCGAGAAGTAGGGTGTCAATTTGTTATGTCCTCCAAAAGCCCAGCCACCTCTGCCTACAGCCACAGAGCTTACAGATTTGTCTGAAACCAGCTGTAAATTTAATTTTAATGGCGCAACAACTTTTGCTGAGTCATGCACTTTTACCCCCTTCTATGCCTTTCTCTGCTTTTCCCAGTGCTGTCACAAAACAGTCTTTCTCTCTGCCTTGTATTATCTCTGTCAGCAGAGGGCCCATGGATCTATCAGGCCAAGCTGAGAAATACAGATAGTGACAGGGGTAATGTGGACCGGGTCACTTCACATGCCTTGGCTTGTCCCAACACTCAATCCTCTGCAAACCACAGGTTGAGAATTTATCTCTTCAACTTCAACTCAGCTTTGTGTCCTTTGTTAAATCTCTTCGCTGGAGCCAAAGTTTGGATAGGAAGAATACACAAGAACATCAAAAGGCAAGAAACCCATTCAATTTTTCCCAAACTCTTCATTTGCAGTGAGGCAGCTTTTTCATGTAAAAACCCACCTCCCAAGATAAATCATAAAGTTTTTCTCCCAATTTCGATGCCATAGATTTATTCCATCTGCCAAATAAAATGCTGATGTCAGTAATAATTTCTTGGAGCAAAATCTCTGCCCTCAGAAACCAACTAAACAGACGCATGACTTTTTATATCACCATCATTTCAAAGACTGGGATAAGGCTTTTTAATGGGCCCTGGCAGAATTAAATCCCAGTAACACACTGAATTAACAATGGCATGATGGTATGTTTTGAAACAATACAAACACTGAAAGTAAGAATGTCCGAACAAGTAAAATCATTGATAACTAGGCATCTAAAGGTAATGACACACTCTAATCTCTTGGTACTGAGACTTTATCCTAATATCCATTAAGAAAGTCAGTTGTCTTTAAGGGTGGAAAGCCTTAACCTGGCAAGACAGCTAGACTGCTGAGATTTCAAGTCTGAAATCTTGCATCTTAAAGCTCCAACTGGATTCATATGTGTTTGGTCAGACTATGACTGGACTAATCAGCGTTCTTTGAGGAGAAAGAGGTTGTGGCTATGGCCGTGGTTTAGTTTTGATGAAATCAAGAAGCAACTGCAAGCTTGTAAACAAAGGCAGCTACTGAGGTGGTTAGTGTGGATGCTGCAACAGCAGCAGTTTTATCAAAACTGGACATCATTTCCTCATTAAAAGTAGAGCAAAGAACAACACTGATGTTTTTCATTCTTCTCCCACCTGACTTTGGCAAGAGCAATGAATGTGACAGATAGAACATTTATCCAGTCACCTTCCAACTTATTTTTTAATTTTTATTTTTTTTTTAATGACCTGCCCCTTGCAGGGCTCCTCCAAATGCTGTCTATGGGTTGTTTCCCAGATGGATATGTGAAATAAATCCCATGGATAAGTCAAACGGGTTAATTGGACAGTGCATTTAATTGCACAAAGGATGTTTTGATGTTATGATTTGTAGGCAAAGAATAGATTTCTGCATTAAGAATGCATGTTGTATCAAAGAGGCATGTGTACACCCAACCTGATTTCTTGGCAAACATAATTACTGACAGAGTGAAATTAAAAAGTAACGTTTAGTGAGGTAAGAATACTGCATTTTTGTATTGCATGCAAGTTGTAGAGGCTGAGTTGGAGGGGGTGTATCGCATGGGTATGCATGACTTTGACAACAGGAACTATTGATGGTCCTTGTTATGCAAAGGTTAAGGTCCAGGGTTTATTTTCCATGTATCTAGATATTTTAGTATTTCTCCACTAGGGAGCATCTCTTTACAGAGAACTATCAGAGTGCCTCTATACAAGATATTTTAACAACCTACAGTTTTTTTTCTGTTTTCAAGTGTTGCACTCCAATATAAGTTAGATTGTATTAAAATATTTTTATAGCGCAGTTGGCATTTACACATTCAATCAATAAGAATTCTCTCTGGTTTTGTTTTGGCAGCTGTATAACCTTTTAGGTTAGTGGATGTTTGATTTCTTCCTATCTGTCTATCAGTAAGCGCTGCCTGCTTGCCTTGAACATCGCTGCTCTTTGTGTACCACTGTTGTTTTTGTACATTGACTAAATCCTTGTCAGATCTCTTGGGCTGCATAAGAATGGTATGCACTAACAAACATGTTTACTATGTGAACCTTTCTTGAATTTGTTTGAATGCAAAAACTCGAATTAATATTTATGGAGCAGCTTTGGACTGATTTGCTAGATTCATCAAGTGAAAGGTTAGAATCCAGTTCTCAGTTTTCTGGACAAATTTTATGTGGAACAGCCACTGGATGCAAGTGCTTGGACATAAACATAGAGATTTTTATGATGCTTAAAAATCCACAAGCACATAAAATGCTGTCACATAACAATGATGAGTTTCTTTTAATATCAGCCATAGACATAAATAATCGTGAACATCATGAAAACCTCTTAAAGCGAAGCCAACACATCTCAATTGCTCCCTTTTATTGGTTGATTTATCCCAAAAAAAGAGGTTGAAATGTTATGACCATCAGCTAAGCTAAACTTCATCTGAGCCAGGCAGGGTGGGACTTAACTGCTGCCTTCACTAGAAGGTGATTAGTAAACAGTCCGACATTCAGCACCACACCTTGTTCCTCTGAACTGTACCAACTGATCCTTCTGTTGCTGTAACATTTTCAGATGCCGTATGCAACCAGGACTCTCTGATTCATGGTTGTCCGACACTGACGTCACTGACTATCAGGGTTTATCAGAGCTGGTTTGAGGCAGCAAATTTAGCCTCCAGGTAGTTGTAAAAAATCATAAAACTCGTAAAGTTTTGATCTCCTCAGAGTTGGTCAGGGTGATGACTAGCCAATGATGGTGTCAGTCATTTCACCCACAGGGCAGAGTTATAGGGTGATTAAAATGTTGTTTGGATCCTTGGGTATGCTTGTTAGTTGGTTAACAAGGTGGGGTTTTTTACTGCAAAACCAATACTTTCCTCATATCTCTCCTCCTTTCTGTGTCCACTCACTTTCTCTCCACTCACTGTCCATTGCACCTACTTCAGTCACTCTCACAGTATTGGCCAGCTGTGTCTCACTGAAGTTAGCAGTATTCGCACTTTATCTGACATTTTCATGTCTGTTTGATCCAGGTGTGTTCATTAAAGTAAGCACATTCCAGGTGCCAAGAGTGAGATCATTTAAGTCTTCTTCTTCTTCTTCTTCTTCTTTATTTTTTGGCTTGACCATAGGTATGGAACCTCAACAATGCCACTGACAGGATGTTTTGAAGCACACAACACTTAGGATATTTTTCTAGCATCATTTTTGCTATGGAGATGGACATTGTGGTCCTGACTAAAACTGCTCAGCTGCTCAGGGTGCTACTGGACCTGACTGCTGCTTTGGCCCAGTGAGAGAACAACCAAAGTCCTAAGCCATTTGTGTTCAGGTCTGCTGCAAATGGTGGCAACATGTTGGTACCTGCTGCTTTGTTGCTCAACCATCACCACAGGAGGCAAGTTGCCATGATTTGCACAGAGAATGTGGATTTTAAGTGGAGGAGACTTGCACACCGTTAGCCTCACGTTCTCAACCAACCCCACCAAGTGGCAAGATGTCGTCACGATGACCAGAGGATAGATGGTCAAAATATATGTAGGTTTCAGTTCCTACATCAGGGTTCCACATGCTACAACTCAGACAAGCTTCTGGGGTTGCAGATTTGTATTTGATAATTATTCCAACTGGTTCAAACTGGTTAAACCTGGTGTGTTCTTATGGTAGTTTCTAGAGGGCAAGCCCAGAAGACCAGAGGCACAACTAACATTTTAGACATTGATTGTTTGATTGATACATCAGTTCAATAATGAACCAACATGGTAATGTTGATCTATATGTTTTCAACATTTCCTTTTGACAGCTGACATTTCTTCTTAAGTGCTACTGACAGTATTGTATTCAATACTGTCATTGAAATACTCTTAGAATTCTAAACCTGACAATAACAGACCCAGATTGAGTCTCATAAGACTATTAAATACACTGAATTGGTAACCTTTGAATGAATAGGCTGTATTTCCTTAATGCAAATGCATTGGTGAATTATTTGAATACATATAAAATATCTCATTGACTTTGATGTGGGTAAAATGATACAATACATGAATTCTGTGCTACGGAACAAAAGAAAATGTAAGTAATAGGTTTGTCTCTATCAGTAGAAACTCAATATAAAGGGAATTGAATCAGAACCGTGAGCTAAAATCCACCACCCAAGGGGACCGCTATTGTCAGGATATTATAGAGCAAAAGATACTGCTGAGGGTCACGGATTTTTGTGCTTTTTGAAATATGAGTCATCTCTTTGGTAAGTTATCCATAGGCTGATTTAGGTTGATAAAGCAGCAGTTCAAAGATGCAACTGATTCCTAGGCACTTAAGTACTCAAAATGAAGTCTGCCCTCTGCTGCTGTGTGGTGCCACTAGAGTGCAAAATAAAACACATATTGTCTTAGACTCATGGTCATGAAACATTTAGATTCAAACACAAACAACATTCTGAGCTGCAGTCTATTTATCACTGTCAATAAAGAATATAACCAGGTGCTATTTGAACAGGTAAGGTGCGGGTAGTGGAGGCACATCGGCTGGGCGGTTAGAGAAAGAATCCCTTTGACTTCATCTTCAACGCTGATGTCTTGGAGGGGGACTTTTCATCCCATGTCTGGAGACAAATTGTGTGTTTGGTCTTTTCTGTCAGTGCACACAAACCACCCCCAAGAAGTAATAGTGTTGATATGAGTTCCCTTGTACAGAGACAAGCTCTGACTGTTGTATTGAAAAGAGGGGGCTGTGTACGCTGGGATGGCCATGGGGGAGTTTTCGCTTTCATCAACGAGGTCAGCCTCTCAGCAAGAGCTTGTTGCTGCCTAGTAGTTTATCTGCAATACATCATTGGTGATGGATGGGTAATGGAGAAGCCATACCATTCTCATTCACAGCACTATATCATTTCTGATAAATCTCCAAGCCATCTGTTCATTGGGTTTCAATGATAGGCTTCCTCCATGGCAGCATACTCTAGGTATGAAGGAACATTGGTCTATCTATATCTGGCCTCTCAATTCTTCCTTTCTTTTTTTTCAGGAGACAAGTGACTGGTAACATCTGCACTGTTAAAATGTCCCATTTTAAAAAACAGATACCAGCTGTGCTTCAAATCGTAAGTGTTATTATTATGATTATTTTAATCATTTTTTAATGCTTTAACATGTCTATCAGGCACGTTAAAATGGAGTATATTTTAGCAACAACGGGGCAGCAATTGCAGCGGGAATTCTTTGTCAAATGTTTATTACAGCTCTGTTTTGTTTGCCAATGAACCAATGAAAAGCTTCACAGAGGTAGTTGTAAGTTCAGTGCCTAACCTCGGGGCACTTTGAATGTAGTTCATATTCAGCTTTTTTTTTTTTTCAGCCTGTCCAGGGATTTGTGTCAATAACTTATTTTTGCCATGAGTTTACTTCTCTAAGCATGGAAAGAAAATACAATTTGAAATACCAGTTATGACTCAAATGCTTACTTGAGCACACTAAAGCCACAGATCTTATGGCTGGGGGGGGATCTCTTTTTTTTTTTTTTATTTCAGAAGAATATCACATTATCTGTATGAGATTTTGAATGCGATCTGTGTTTACTGAAGGGTAGACAAAGCAGCTTACCTTCCTCATCCCCCCTCCGCAGGTGCTTTATCAATCCTACGATCCTACTGAATTAGCGACCGCACTGTTAAGCACTGAAGCTGCCATACCATGATAAATATCTTGAATAACAACACTGATTACTATCAGAGTATTACTTTTGTTGCTTTCAGCGGCAAAACAAGATTATCTCACCTCTGTAACTCTGCCTTCGGTATCATCTTAATTCCTCTTCTCATCAGGGTCATCATTAAGCCTCGCATTGGCCATTACGCAAAGTGTTGTTTATGGCATAATAAGTACAACAGTGGGGTGCATTTAAAAAGTAGTTATGATATTATGAGAAGTTCTGGTAGATTAAAACATTAACCCTGAAGAGTCTCATTAAATCTCTTTTTTTCTTTTTTCAACACCCCCAGTAAGGTGAAATGTCAATGGGGTTGTTCTTCAGATTCTCACGTGTTTAATTAAGGGTAAGTAACGATGACTGCTCAACGCCCTCTTACGAACTGAAGAGGGGAAGCGCTGGAATTTGCTGTGGGATGAGACAAAAAGTTGAATATGCCCCATGAGCAGTTTAAAAGTTCTGTCTGTTCATGAACATTTTGTCCTCGGTATGCAGTGATAAGCATATACTGTACTAAACAGGGTATGATACTGCTGGCACTGGCTTATATTCTAATACCAAATCTGTAGTGGAGCAATAGATAGACGGTAACAGTAGATAGTTTGAGGTAATCTGAATGAAGTATGAGGTATATTCATCCCATGCACCAAGAAATTGTAGCTGTTTTAAATATAGAATAGATAACTGCTGGTCTGATGGTATTCTGGGGAAATGATAGACGGTGAAATGGAGCCGAAATGAACGGGCCCTTAGTTGAACAGACCTAAATTCATTTCACAGGGCCCAGTGAAATGGAGTTATCTGAATCAACTGTCCTCCATGGCTGCCTGAGGGATATTGGAGACAGCTAAGGTCAAATTATAGCAGGGTTCAGCTTGTGTGTGACTCTAGAGCGATTGCTTAAGAATTCGCAGGAGCCTGACAGTCAGCCAGTCCGCTATACATTAAGATCCACTAAGAGGGAGCATAGAATGGGGAGAAATCACAAATCCTTTTAATGCATTAGAGCTGCGATTGTCAAAAATATAAAAATCAAACAAACACGCAAGCGGCAACCAGCAGCTCCCCTTAAAAGGTTATATCTCTGATTCAGGAGTGAATCATCGCTGACATGGACGTGAACTCCTTTCTGAACAGAACGCTGGCATTAGAGAATAAAGAATGACAGTGAAAAAGGCCAAATATAACACATGACAACCCCCTTTTTTTTTTTTTTCATTGGATGAGCATTTTCTGCACCCGTCTAGACAGTCACACAACTAAAATAACTGTGATGCTCTCCAGACACTCCCAGGTCTTCTAATGAGACCGTGCTTAAGGTGTAAATTAGTTACACAGCCTTGCTCATCACCGACACTGGAGCAGCAAATCCACTGGGTTCCTCCAGTTCCACCAGACATGACGGAGATCCATTTCATGAACATCACTCATTAATATGCTAATGGGGGTCATTAATGGTTGATAGCGAATATTAATGGAATTACAGTACTTAGCGGGTCATGGCCAAGAATAAAGGGACACTCTTTTTGATAAAGAGCCATTTCAGGGAAAAAAAAAATCATCTCTGGTGTAATGCTTTTGTCATGCAGAACAGTGAGATAAAGTGGTTAGAAAATGTTGTGTTTAGTTTGCTGTTCGGTAGGGAGAGTACTCTTGGCTCTTGGTAAGACTTTACTTATATAAATGCACTCAATCACCATCCCATAGAGGAATTATTATTTTCTTTTTTTCAAGCTAAAACTTTGAGAATCCCAGGGGCTGCAAATAGCATGAGGCTGCTTGTTCAGAACCATGGACAGCGCCTCATCCATATGCTTAACATCAACAGCAACCACAGAGCCTGATGGGTTTATTATGAAAGATAAATGGACTGGGAAGGGAAACAGCGCTGCATTTTTCTAATGTAGCACACAGATGGATAGATACATTTAAGGAAATGGTTAAATTAATGAGATTTTGCTAACAAGTTGTCACTTTCTGTGGCACTAGCCTGATCAGAATTGACAGTAAAGAATATGAAAGAGAGGCTGTGTAACGCTGAATCTGGCACAAAACTCTGCTGGGATGAGACATAAATAAACTTCAGAACCATGGACAGCTACAGCAGAGCAGAGCATACTAAACGGACGCTGGAACACACAGGGAACTGGGTTAATTAGCACCACACTGAGGCCGCTGCCTGTAGGATTTCCAAGACCTGACAGAATACACACACAGCCCAAAACATACACATTTTATTTTATATGGTCCCAGTGTTTATTAGCGTTTAACATGCTTCCCGCATGCAAATCCTTACTGCAACAAATATTGCATTTTAATATTTTATATTTTATATTCTTGCTATTTATTCACTGTCAGGCACCGTGGACTTAAAACCTACTTAACGTTCAAATAACTGAGGGATTCAAATTGTATTTCAGATGCAATTTAGACAAAAGACCCTCTTTTTTTTCTCACTGAATATTAATTATTCCTGCAGAGCAGTAGAGCCAATAAAAGACAAGGAAACTAGTCAGAGCCTCCACAGTCTGACGCTGGTTTTGATCAGTGCAATCTGAAATGAAATCAGGTGCCCGGGCATACAGTTTAACAGCGCTGATCCCTGTTACTATAATGTGTGCTGTCATAGTCATTATGAAAATGTCAGCATCTATTCATTCACTCAGTGGCTATAGTCTCTGCTGCATGGTGATCTTAGCAGAGCTTGCCTTTGCGGTGCCACTTAATGACTCATGGTTCATGCAGAGGCATGCTCCACAGACAAAACCAAAGAGGATTAGACATTAGGCTCAACACCTTCGCTCTCCTCTGACTAATGTGACAGCTCAGACAGATAAGGACTTAAATGTTGACGTCCTTACTGGAGGCGCTTTTTGGAGTGGACCAGCCAAGCAGTTATGGGGGATATTCAATTACTTTCATTGCCCATGAACTTATAAATAACTGCGGCATTAAAAGAACTATATTAGGGCATATAGTTAATGGCAGAGAGTGTCATCCCGGTTAGTGCACACCACTGATTTCCATTCAAAGTGAGAGGAAGAGAAGGAGACTGTTTCTAAAATGCTTGTTATCATTCTCTCCACGTCGCCTACCTTATTCTACCGTCCTTTGGCAGCTATTACAGAGGGCTTCTTGTGTCTTAAACATGTGACTAAGTGAGAGAGGGGCACGGGGGGGAGAACCGAGGCGCTCATGCCTGTTATCTACTGCTGGGCGCCTACCTACAGTTTCTACAGGATCTGGCTCCTCCGCTCCTGTTCCTCCACACAGCGATGCGGAGTAGGCGGGTCAAGTTGAAGGGGGTGAAAAAACGGCACTGGTGTAAAATTCATAACGGAATATTTAACCATCTTCGTGGGGCGGTTGTCCTCCTCCCGGTAGCCGCATTCCGTCGCATCTGTCCGACGCTGGACCCCGCCGGTTTCTGGCTGGAACAAATGCGCAAACGCGTCTTTTTAATCTTCTAATCGACAGCCCCTTTGCGCTCCTTGAGTCTCTCTCCTCCTCCTCCTCCTCCTCCTCCTTTCTCTCTCCTCCTCTACTCGTCTCTCCTCTTGACTACATCTCCTGCTGGATGATTTCATTTTGTAAAGTCATTATCCCCAGAAAGGTCAAAGCCTCTGTCTCTAGGAACGCTGAATTACATTGGAATAAACCGACTTTTCACCCCCCTGCGAAAGTCAAAGTTTCTCACTGGTGTAGAACCTTGCGGCGGATTGGTCCGGAGCAGCCATCCTTACCGATCACTTTTGCCTCTTGTCGGATCCTTGAGTGTGTGCAGTGTTTTTTGGGGAGTTCTGTTTTTTTTTCTTTTTTTTTCCTTTTTTTTTCTTTTTGTTAAATTTGTTTTCTCTCCTCGGAGTTGCTATTGAACCTTGAAGAACTGAGAAATGAGTTTCTTCACAATTTCGACAGTTGAGAGTCGCCGAGATTCAGCGAGAGAATGGAAAACACTGAGCTGAACTTTATCTGCTGTTCCAAACCGCGGTGAGTTCATGTGAATATGCATTTTATAATGTCAAATATGGATGTAAATATAACGTTCAGTGTCTAAACGTCCTCACAACCTACCTGTGGATATTTTATGCTATTTTTTTCATCTGGAAACATGCTGTGTACAAAGCCTTTCCAGCAGTGTGCTTGGCTGGGATGGCTCTCTAAAATGTGCTGTGCTGATACATGTATGCTCACTGAGGCTTGACCACAATGCAAGCACAAACTCCCACACTTAACACAAATATACACGCACACCTGCACAAACGTGGCTCCAAAAAAACACACCTGCACATGCACATGAACACACACACACATACAGTACACACACACAAACTATCTGCTCTTGGGTAATTGCACATAATATTGCGTTTTATGTCTGGTCAGTGTGCCCATGAACAAAAAATATGATCATCTCCTGCCTTTCTCACTGATCTGCCTCATTCCCACCTCCTTTTACCCACACTGCCATCCTTTTCTCTGTGTTTCCAACAAACATCTCTAATCTATATTCCTTAGGGTGTATTGGCATTCTCGCCTGTAGGGGATCAGATCTCTAACACTGATGTGTGCACAGAGTGCCGTTTGCAAAGCACAAGCGAGGCAAAGAGAAAAAAAAAACAAAAAAAAAAAAACAGCCCGCTCTTGACTTGGAAAAAGAAAAAAAATATAAAAAAGTCCCACTGATTTCATAATTATACATTTCACCCTCAAGCATCACCCCCAAAGAAGACACATGAGTCAGGGCAGTCTTATGGGATCATCAGTGGAGGCTCTGATAATGAGCCACATGCCCTCAAAGAAAACAAATAACATTTCCAATGCAATCATGCTGGCCCAAGGGCAGATGGCATAGGTGTAATTCACAGTATTTAAACTTAAACTTTATATTAAAGCGGTAGCTTAAAATGAATAACCCACTTCTGTTGTAGGAAGGTAGTTTTGTAGCTCAACTTCATGGTAGAAAAAAAATAAAAAAATAAAAGACAGAAAGAAACAGTGAATCACTGCTATAATTCTCGTTGCCACTCGCTAGTGTTAGGCAGAATTGCTAAGCCTCAGACTTTTTTTATAGGGCCACAACAGGGCCACTGTTCAGCAATTTCCTCATCTATCCTGGGAGATTGGTGAACCCGACCGTGTCTAGGCCTGAAAGGCACACTGTCTCCTCCTATGAAAAGAGAGATTTCTCTCCTTTTATTGCTCACCTGCCCCGAAAAAAAAAGAAAGAAGTTAACAGCTCAAAACATTTTTGCATTTTTCTGTCAGGGTGTCCTGCCGGGCTAGATGTTTATATGTCCACTTTTATGCTTGTGAGAGTGTGGATTTGCTTGTTTGACAAGGTGTTGATGATAAGACCAGCTGCCTGTGATGGACTTAGACCTGAAAGGAGTCAAATTGAGCTTGAAAAACACTTTTACATGGCAACTGTGACTGAGCAGGGAGCCATCTATTCTAGACTAACGCCAGCAGAAGGAATTATATGCCTGAAAGGGCGCCTTATTCTTACAGTTTAGTGTTGGCTGCCTGATCGGATTGGGTGAGGTATTGTTCGTAGGTGTGATGGCTGTGGAGAGAATGGGAGAGGAGAAAGGAAAGGAAAAGAACCCTTCCACCCCCCTCCTACGGCCACTGTAAACACACCACAAGGCAATGAGAGGAGTGGAGTAAATGCAGTTTTATTTTGATGCAAAAATCTTTCTCCATCACTTAGCTTTGGGAAAGGGGGTTGGCTGGATGTGGATGTAGAATGCTAACAAGTGTTCGACTTAATAAATGAGGGCCAATGCTGAGGGAAATACCACTGTGTGTATTTGATCATGCCAGCTATTTTCTGGAGGGTGGAAGTTGGAAAAGGGAGATAAACATATGGTCTAATATAGAAAGGGACGCCATGGAAAGAAAAGATGGAGAAAAGAAGAAGAAACAAGGATAGAAAAGAAGAAGAAAAAAGATTGACCTGCAGGTTTGAGTTGTGGGTCAAGTTTTGCCAGGATCTGCTCAATATCCACAGCCCATTATTTTATGGTAATGAGCAAACCGTCAAGTTTGTCTTCAATCTAAAATGATGAAGAGGAGCAGTTGGAGGGAAAGTAGTAGAATGAGGAAGAGATGAGAAGATGAGAATAAAGCAAAAAAAGGGAGGAAATCATAAAAAGGGGAGAAAATTTCCATTTGAGGGATTTGAGACTGACTAGGGCATTAAAATGGAACCTCACAAATGAAGTGCGACTGGGGCTTTAAACTAAAATCTCTCTGTGAGGCAAGTGGTAATTGAATGTTGAGTCTGAGCATATTCTGTAAGAGAACACACTCTCGGACAGACACAAGACTGCTTTTGCAGCAAATTTGCAATCTGTAACGAATAGTATTAATTTTTGCATTGTGTTTTTTTCTTTTTTTTTTTTAAAAAAAGCAAATGCAGACTTCTTTTCACTGAAACAGACAAGTATGGCAGCCATGAACAAAACCATACACTGAGCATTGCAAGGAGAAATAACCACGTAAATATCTCAATCATCTTATCTTGTTTTTTTAATAGGTCAGGTAGGAAGTAAAGTAGTTAAAGTTACACTCAGTATGTGAGTAAAAATGTATTGAGAAGCCTCTAAGTTCCCTTTCAGAAATTTGAAGGACATGCAAAAAGAAGGAAAGGGTTAGAAAAACAAAACTAATTGATAATGATTAAAAACAACAACAACAACAATCTCGGCTTCTGTAATTTTTAAACACCCTCAAAGCTCCTGATTTGATCTTTTAGAAAGTGCCCACTCATGAAGATGTGAATGCTTCATCAGCAGATCAGGTTCAGATGGCTTCTTCTTTTAAACAACATGTGTACAGCTCCACTTATAGCTACCACACATGAAGATAAGCCAAAGTCAAGATAGAGCACAAGGCTCCTGCGCTAGGAGAGCTAAGACACATTGGCTTTATTTGCAGACAGGGATGACGTGTGCTTGACAAACACCTGAAATAGAAATACAATGAGAGTTATTAGCTTCAAACCTTGTGCATTAGAGTCAAACTGCTCTCCAAGTATGTGGCGAGAGCTTGTTACTCATCTCCTTCTACCCTAGGCCACAGGCTTATGATCGCCCCTCTGTAAAACCGCATCAAACGAGACCTTCGAACAGGATGACATGAAAAGTAACGCCGAACTACCTTGCATGCATTCTGCATTTCCTAGCCTGCCTCTACCTTGGGGAAAAAGAAGTTAAGCAGGAATCGTACAGAATCATGTCTGATTTACTCTGTCTGTGCCTATTCAGGAGCAGCAGTAGAAGAAACAAACATAGCAAAGAAATAGCCAGAGAAAAATGTGAAGAAGGAAACAGCCTCTTTAATTTAAGAGTAACCTTTGTTCCTGTTTGCACAAGGCCACCCGCAGAAGAGATCTATTTGTGTTTTACTGTGATTTATAGATGCTTCGATCTCTGTATGTTCTTGGCCACTTGGTGATATGCAGCCATATAAAAAACGTGCAAGTGAAAAGTTTACAGTCAGGGTAGCAATCATTAAGGTGACTTTTCCCCTGCTTGCTTTCAGAGTCAGTTTTTATGTACTATGGCTATACTGATTTACTGCAGCATCCGTGCAGATTAAAAAATTGTACACTTTGGTTTGAATTTGCTAAAAACCCACACATGTATACGTACAGACACCGATAGAGACCCCAAGTGGAGTAATTGATTGAATATATCTAAATAACTAACATTCATGGCCATCAAGAAGGACAAAAATTACATTTAAGTACATTAGTACATTTTGTTTACAATAATACATCAACACACACACATACACACATACACTTCCTGTCTGTACTAACACAGTTATTGATTGTCAGCAGTGGAAAATCAAAGTTTGTTTGGGATTGATTTTGAGGAGCTCGAATAGGCAAGGGGCTTTTTTTTTTTTTTTGGATGAGTTTGTCATCCTTGCATCATGATGTGAACTTTTAACGGCAGCATGTGAGGTTACTTGACACGTCGCCATCCATCTGAAAAATATAGATTGGTATTGTTAAAAAGGGTGAGGTTTGCTGTGTTTGTTATCAATTGATTGCTTGTTGCATCCAAATGCACTTCTTGCTTTTGTAAGAGGAATAATTTGTTGCCCTGGGCCTCATTAGAGAAACCTCCTTAATTTAAAATTCTAATATCAATACATGGTGGCAATAAGGAATTTTGGTGTTATACAAAGGTTTGTTTTCTGACTGTATTAATAAAGTAAAATCCCATCTTAAACACATCTTTCAGTTTGGACAGCTCTTCAGTAATTAAATTCCTATTTCAAGTTAGCAAATTCTAACTTAGGATGGGATAGACTGCCCTAAATCCATAATAACCCCCCAAATTTTAGCATTGTTGTCGAGAAGCTGTAATGCAGTGAAAATTAGGATTGGGATTGACACAAAATCCAAAATATTACGGTTAAAAGGCTTCAAACCTTACATTACAGTTGAAATTTCCTGGATGTATATATGGATATAATATCTAATGAGATGAGGCCTTCAAAGGGTCAGAGGTACTGCATGTGGTTGTAAAGATCACAAATGTCAGTTGTGTCATTGGTGAGTTCTATTATTAGTCCCATCAACCAGTCCTAGTCATTTAATAAGCACTGGTGGAACGACATGGACAATTGCACAATGACTTCCAATCCTCTGTATCACAGCATTTAAAGCTATGGCTGATTTCAGTGCACATCCCTGGAAGTGTCTTTAAAATAACCATGACAGGAAATGTATTCACAAATGAGATTAAACAAAGCAGTACATTCATGCAAACACATAAAAATGCATAGATACACATACACAATTACCCTCTAACCATCCTTACATGTGCCTGCATGATTGATTGGCTGTAAAAAAAGCCTTCGGTTTGAATATGAAGTGCTGCAAATTTAATCTGTTTTTTGCTTCGTAGGAAAGCGAGGTCACATTAAATAAGATTTTATGTTTTTAAATGCAATGTAATTGTCAAAACTTAGCATGTTTGGGTTTTTTTAGGATCTGACAGAGTCACGCAGTCTTATTGGTCCCCTGTCCAGTGTATTTATGGTGTGATTGTATAACCTCTCTGTGGGCTTAGTTAACTTATGAGCTTTTTCATCACAGGCTTGTGTTTCATGCAAACTCTCAGAGGTCACTGAAGATATGATATAATTAATGCCTCTGACTCATCGTAGCTAAAATTGAACACCTTTCTTGAACATTATAGCTAGCAAGTAGGTGACAAATGAAGTCAGACAATTTAAACTCAGATACAGGCACGGTTCACAGTTTAGGAATTTCTTCTGTGTCAGATCTTTGAAGCTGAACTAGGACAAGCAGTTTGGACACTTTCCTATATTGAAGCCCCAGATTTCTTCTTTTTTTCATGCAGGTTTGGAAGATGCTTAAAGTAGAATTTCTCTGCTTTTCTAAGGTTCTATCCTATTGTGTAAATATTGATAGAAAGATCAAATGGGATTTTACAAAGACACCATTTCTTATGTGACATATACTTATGCTTCTTAAATAGAAGGGAGCACTGTAGCAGAATGTACCAGTGTTAAGTCCCTCAGTGTGTTTGTGGCACTCGCTCTTGCCGGTTTATTGGTTTATCCGCTCTCTGGCTCCCTTGTTGATCATTTGCTATCATCGTATATAGGAAAAAAAATCCCAAGCAGTCCAGAATCCCTGACAGTAACAAACAACCTCTAACAATATGAAAAATAGAGCGACCAGATTACCGCAGAATTTAGTCCCCATGGTTATATAGTACATAACACTAATGTTTTTGTTTGGGGTCCTTAGGAGTCAAGGCCATCTTTGACAGTATAATACTTAACATTGTCTAATGAGCTTTTTTTTCTGCATGACTTTGACAAAATTAATGAGAATTGCTTATTAACATGAATGGAATGACTGATAACATATTTCATAAGTAGGCTACAGAAAATTGGGTCATTTTGCTATCAGAGACTAAATTCAGGGATAGCATAAACACAAATTGATGCTCATCCTCTCTGTATTTGTGATCTATGCTGACAATAGCTTTTACAAAGCAGACCTCTCTCAGACATTTCATAACAATGACTCTCATTGACCAAAAACTTATGGAGTGTCACTATGGAAGACAGTATATTTACTTTTTTTTTTCTCCAATAACAGTATAACTGTTCTGCATTAATCGAGAAATGTGAAAACCCTGTTGTGGCAAATGTTTACCACCTCATTACATCTGGTTTTACAAAGGTCAGAAGGAATTTAAAAAATGGTAAAAATGAAAGAAAGTAAAGCATATGTCAGTGACCACAGGTTAAAGAAAGTTACATTTAGTGTTTTTTCCTCTTAAAACCAGGTTTAAATAAACCATATCTCCATATACAGTTGTCTAAATTATCACAGCAGCAGCCCATCCAAGTAACAAATGCAAATACATTTCTTTTGTTGTGTGACTTCACTGACAGTCATTTACATACAAAGAAGATTAAAGGAGATAAAAAAAAAAAAAATGCAGCCAAAATATAAGGAAAAATTTGAAAACAACAATAAAAAAAATGAATGTGCATGACATTACACCTCACTGCGTCTGTTTACAAAATCTAAATTTGGAACCGAAGAGCTCGGCGCTTATTTTTTAAGAAACATGTTTCTGATGTTTGAGAGAAACTTTTTGGTTTTTTCTTTTCTGAAAACCATCACTCACTGAATAAGACCTTCAACATCTCCAAGATGCTCAAGATAAATTTAGCAAGCCAGGAAATGACACCAGCGTAACAGTTGCATGAAGTGCGTAAAAAAAACCAAAAAAAAACCACCCTCACACACCAACGCTGGATACACACTTCTCATTTGACCTTCCCTATAGCAACGTAGCACTGATGTTCATGTAATATTGCTTAAAGTCATGTTGGAAGGTTTGTAGATGCACGTTTGTGGATCTGTACATGAATGTTCACGCTGTCTTTGATGTCGTCTTCCTGGGACACCATGGGAGCTCATCCTTTGTATTTGTTTGTAAGACAGCCGGATGAGAGGAACTGGCAGTCATATATTATAATTTCTCAAAGGCTGTGTTTTACCCCTGGCGCTGGTATGAGAGGTATTGTTGACAGTTGTAGAAGGGAAGATAACTGGGTTAATTAGGGCCAAAAACCTCATTAGTCAGCACAGAGGGGAAGATGTAAAGTTTATCAGTTCCTGTTCCTCTTCTTTGAGGATGGTTTTGGGGTTGGCTCCCAGACAACTTACAAAGTGGATCCTGTTGAAGAAATACTAATGAAATGTTTTAATCAACCCCTCCTAGTCTCAGCACCCCCCCACATAGCGAGCGCATCCCCTCCATCTCTTTTTCTACTATTGTTTTCCTCAAATGTGTTTAAAGTGAGAGATTTGACAAAAAGAGACTCATTTCAATTTGCATACTTGTGGGGCCAACAGACAGGGTCTGCTGTGGTTAGTGTTCCAATCATGAATATGAACACACACCGCTAGAAACCACACACCTGCAATCATCTACACACACACAAAGAGCTCAGGTAGGTGACCGTTAACAGCTCTGGCATCCTACAATAAGCGAGCAGATGTTTAGGGGGCTGAATGCTCTGCTTTGTCCTGCTCTCCAATGAAAACGGCTGCTGAATTTCTCAAGAAAGATTAGGCTTGGGAGTTCCCACATCTCATCACGCTTACTGTATCCTCCAAAAATCCAGGGTTAGAGTCAAGATCCAACACTGCAGTCAGTAGCCAGGCCCATATCTCTGGAGGAAACATGTAATTTCTGGCACAAAGTAACAGGAAGTGCTGAGGCACAGCTTGAAAGACATTCCCCCCCGAAATTTTTTGTGAACGCAGATAAATTCATTCACCACAAATAGCAGATCGGTAAGAGGGGCCGATGAATGAATGTTTGGGATTTGTACTCTTTAGCAAAATCAATTGGGATATTAACTCAAAGTGGCACACTTGCAATTTTCTTAATTCAACTCAAGAAGTCTGTGAATCAATCACATAATTTCATACCAAGTGCCGAATAATACCAATAATATCAGCAATCATGGCTTCTTCTATGAAAATATCTCTTTTACTTAATGACATACGAAACACGCGTCCCTCCCCCCAATGATGCTAATTAAGATTTCAACCCTAGTATCATTGGTGAATCCATTATTTTATATTATGTCATTTGAATGCTTTCTTCTTGATCATTCAGATGAAAAATGAGGGAGAAAAACAAAGAGAGCTGTCATTTCACAGGGAGGTTCCAAACAGCTGGAGGACATGTCCTGCCCATGCTGAGCATGTGTCATACCTAAATGTAACCCCAACTAGTCTTGCTAATGAAATATGCCCTTGACTCACTCTTTCATCACTTGATTTACTTTTTTAACACCGTGCCTCAGGGATGAACATTTTGAGACATGTTTTAAATGAGCATGTTTGTCTTCCAGAACAGTTTATTTTGCAATTATACATTCTTTCTTCATCTAGTCACAGTAGTCCAAAATGCAAATAGCCCCCTGGTTATTAGAGAATTTTAACACCCGTTTCCAATATGTTCATTAAAAATTTTTCAACAAAGGCATGCCTAATGTTTCAATCTAAAAAATAGATGGTATATCACAAAAAAAAGGAAGAAAAATCAGGGATTTGCAGCACTCTTGCTGCTCCGTCATTGATCTGCAAGGCCTTTTGGTCAACTAATGACAAGACATTAAGCTTTGCATATGACTGGAGTCCTTACAGACGACTTGTTAAGTATTTCTGTAGTAGAAATATTTGATATTCAGCTGTGTTTATTAAACGTAGCCTGTTATTATGAAAGGCAGTGGGGATAAAAAGTGTGGTAGAGCTTAATTCACTGTTACATGTGCTCGAGTCAAATCTTGATTGAACTGGCAGACAAAAAAAAACAAAAAACGGATAGTTCTTCCCTGCAAGAATAAATATGTCCTTGTCAAATGTGTCCTATGAAAGATGAAATCACAATCTCTGTGTTTTCCTCTTTTTTCTTCAACTCAAAGAGACATTCATGTTCCCTGTGCAAATGTGTTGGACTTTTTTTTTTTTTTTTTTTAGTATAAAAAAAATATTGTAAGTCTCATGGCAAGGCTAAGGCAATCCTGCATGGGTGCACACACACACTGACTGTCAGTTTCACCAAAGAGCTGTTTCAAAGTCCTGAGGCCCTACTAACATTCTTAAAAAGAAAAAAAAAATAAATAAAAAAATAAAAAAAGATTCAGAAAACACACTGTATTTTATTGTAACTTACAATTATGATTACCTTGTGCTCTGAGAATTTGTCTGTATGGCAATATCTTCATAAAGTAGGAGAGGAACAGAACAGGCACTTGATAACCAAAATCTTCATGGATAATTGGTTGAAAGCTGTATTTGTTTTGTTGCTGCATCTTGCCTTTTGCTGATATTATTCTTGGCATTTGCCTATTCAGGGAACGTAAGTCCTCATTACATTCATGTGTGGGAAATCTATTCCCCCATCATTTTCACTCTCCTCACAATTCCATTGAGAGGACCTCACAGGAACAAACAGAGCTTTCATTTTATACAGAGGTTCCAAACAGCCTCGGGTTATTGCTGGCCCACGTTGTGCAAAATCATATTTGAGTGGATCCACTGGAGCCCCGGTGCTTGTCTGCTGCTTGAATTGAAAATTCCTTCTTGTTGTATGACCTAACATTTGATTTGTTGTTTCAAGATTATGTGAGGGCTTCCTGCCTCAAGGAGGAGCATTTTTTTTAAAAAAAAACATTGTTTGATGAAAAGCTGTGTTTGCATAAGGCTGGAAATGCAACATAATGTCCTTGTAAAGTGAAAATGGCATGTATCTGATGCCACCAAAGCAGCTGATAACAAAAGCTTAGTGGATGGGTTTTTTTTTTAGGGTGATAATGTGATTATAAGGCTGGTGTAGACCTGTTTGGAAACAATGCATGTTTACTGACAAGACTGTCATAGCAAGAACATAAAATAAATAAATATGGAGAATTTTGGAGTTTTTTTGAGAAAGCAGGGGAAGAAGAGAGTGGGTTGTTTGAGGAAGAGGAGACAAAAGAAAAAAAAGACAATGGATGTGGAAGGAAGGAAAAGAGAGCTAGTGGGCAGCAGGGACAGAGACGGTGCAGTGTTTTCCTGCATCAGCTTTTTGGACAGCTGCCTGTTGGATAATAGGATTAAAGAGTCTTTTAATGTGACCCCTGTGCTTGTTTTTGATATTAACACACCATACACTCCCCTCTGAGATAGGTCACTCTATACACAACATCCAGCATGTAAAGCAAGGCAGTAATTCACCTATAATGTTCAGTTAAAGTGGAATCTGAAAGGAGATTTTTGGATTCAGCTAACAAAAGATGCACTTTTAGATCTTTGTTTTTTAAGGCCATTTTTATTGCAGCATAAACACATTGTCACACATCCTCATACAGCAACTTATACTCCAATCTGATACTATATGATAGTAAGCCACAACTTAATGTCAGATTTCATCAAAACGCACACAAAAGTGTGACTCTGCTCGCTGTGTGGCCCTCCACCGCTGCAGGGGGGAAGTGTGATGCTCGAGTTTGAACAGAGATCATGGCAGAAGATAACACAGAAGCTGGAGAGACAGAGGTCCTCTGTCTCACAGCAAATAAACTATTGAACACTGTTGGAATGAGAACAGATATTGCTAAAGGACTCATTAACAGTTTAACTGCATCAAAAATAAAAGAAGTTAAAAGAGAATTTTGGAGAATTTTTCTCTCTTTCAGTGATGGGTATCTCTATTCCTGTCCTTTTTTTTAATTTTACTGTTGATGGCGGCGCTTTGGAAAAATCGTAAAGCATTTGTTGCCCTCAGAGTCCTTTTCATGCTAAACATCAAGTGCAAAATGTACATATCAAAAGGAAACTTTTGAAACTGGAGACTTTGACCTGAATCAGACAAAAAGTACACACACTGCGATCACAGTGGCACTTATGATCTGGCATTGTGACTGCTCAGACCGAGCTGGACTAACTTCATAACAGTGTGTACCATTTGGTGTTTCAAGTTGGTATTTCAAACTCTGATTCCAAAAAGACTTTTTTTTTTGCAATTGCCATTAAAAATATAAATTAAATGGAATGTGATCATTTCAAAAAACAAATCCCTCTGATGTAAACTCAACTGAAAACGACACAGAGAAAATATATTTGTATTACTGCTTTATTTTCATTGCTTTTTCTATTTTGTGTTCACTCTGACTTGGTGCCAGTTACACAACTGAAATTCGTTGGGAGAGAGGCGAGTGAAGACTGGTGTTTTTCCACTTTCCATAACTCTCCCAGTTTTGCAACACTCATCAGGTAAACAGGTTCATTGCCAACAGGTGATAGTTTCCTGATGGGCATCTGTGAAAGACTCTGTTGTCCACCAATTAGGATTGGCCAGGTTCACCTCTTTGTGAAATACAAGATTACATGAGAGTATTACCAAAATCTCGAATGAATGCAGTCTCTTTTTATATCATGTTATACACAGCATCGTCACATCTTTTTAGAAGCAGGGTTTTAAAATAATTGAATGAGAGATTTTTTTTTCACCTGTTATAGTCACCGACCTCCTACCTTATTAATGTAATTTTTACAACCAAGGAAAAAACATCTATTCAGTTCATGAGGCTGCAGTGCAGAGCAACAATCCAGCAAAGTTCACCTCACTTTCATAAAGCTCCTCCATCCGTCTCCACAGAGTCACTGTTTCCCCATCTGGATTCATCCATATGTAGGTCTTTGCAGGCTGGAGTCCCAAAAATGATCATTTAAAACTTGACTTGGACTTGAGGCTTAACCTCTATAAGACTCACCTTGACATATAATAGCTAAAATAATAAGATTCAATTAAAGCAGACACTCAAACTGCAACTCTCCATTCTGTAAAATCATCAAAGAAGTCAGAGAGAATTTCTGCAAATCTTATGAAAGACGTTTCTTTTATCCTTTTTTATTGACTTCATCTTTTGGCTTGATGACATGACACTCGTCTTGAACGTACTCATAAAAAGGAACTCCACCTCTATTTTTTACAGGTCATGTAGAGTACTACATCTGTGGAAAAAAAAAGCAGAATAAAAGCCCAATCGAGTCTGAGGAGCGATGACAGTGATGTCAAACCGAAATCAATTTCAAAATTGCCAGCTCATCTCTTCTTATTAAAGCTACTAAATTAAAGTCCTCCTGCATGCTTCAGCATTCAATAGTCAACCTTCATCTCTGTCTCTCTCTGCAGATGAACATATAAAAGTATTTAATATTGCATTTGGAATCTGTTCCTGCTCTATCTATTCACCTCCAGCTGATGTGTTCTCATGCTGTCTGCTGTGTTGTCTGAGAGTAATGATTTTTGAAACCCACACACATGTGCACACACCCACACTGATGGTCATATGGCTGAGTTAACTTGACAGATTGTCATCAGAATACTGTAATGGGACTCAAACACCCCCACCCCCCCACCCCCCACCCCCCCTCTACACACATACACCAACACATACACATACAGCAAAGGAGTGCGTCACTGCGGGGGAGATGATTGATGGGGCTCGAGATGGTGATGGAGGCTAATGTGAGCCCTGGACAACACTCCGAACAGCGTGAAGTCTGATAAAACACAGCTACTGAGACTTTCCTTTCTATCAAAATAAGTGTGTGTCTGTGTGTGAGTCTATTTCTCCCTTCTTCATTTCACAACTTCTAATAGATCTGTTGCAGCGTTGCATTAAGGATACTTCAGTATGATGAGTATAATTTTGAACAGCAGCACAGCGATCATTCACTTCGTTAAAGGGTATTAATTAGGAATATCATGACTTTTAGAGACATCAGTCAACAAACAAGTTCATCATAATGCTTAAGAAGTTGTATAAGGTGAGAAATTTGTATTAGAATATAAAATCACAAAGTAAGGCCAAAAAAAGAAATGTCTTACTTAACTAATTTAGTCTTCAAAACTTTTCTCTTTTACACTAAATTAAGTTTTTGTATCATTTATAGAAATCCAAACTCACAGGAAGCAATGACTCATAAGCAATTGGAAACACTGTGTCCTAAAAAAATGAGCTAAATTTTTCTCTCTTCAAAGGAAGATGGATTCATTGCACATAGCGGTGCATTTTAGCTAAAAAGCGCTGTAATATTTCTTTATAAATTACTTATTTCCCCACCAGCCCCTGAGAGAAACAATTAGTTTATTAGGATTGGAGAGTTGCAACTGAAGATTTATGTATTATTGATCAGTCTTTCATTTACTTTTACAAACCATCACTTAATGCTCAAATCAAAATTTGTAATTCCAGCAATCTATAATTTACTTATTTTTCTCTTGTGGAGAAGAAGTTTTAATTTCCACAGTTTTACCAAAGTGCTGATTCATGTTTGGTTTAGATTAGCTGACTTAATATTAGTGGTTTGTGTTGATTAATACTGCAGGGTGGAGAGGCACAGAAGCCTCGCAGCATACTGGCATCAAATGCATGCGGTCTAATGTTCTGCATTGTTACTGGAGCTACTCTGTTCTACATCATGTTTCCAACCGTCCACTTTTGCCATCATGACTTAGTTTGTGTGCACAATCTGTGATGTTCTCCCCAATTAGAATATGCAGACTGAAGTGGATCAAAACAAGAGTGAGACCGTACAAGAATCTGAGGCTTGTTGGTTTGAACCCTAACTATTACTCCTCACATGGAGGAATGGAGTTTCTTTAATCAAGATTCAAAGTTTACTGTCAATGATTTGCCTTGTGCAAACATGGCAGCAGGAAAATACTGGGCTGAATTATTTCACATGGACGCAACAAAATGATGATGCATTTCAGAAAGTGTGGATCGTTGTTCGAGTTTTTCTGTCCAGTATAAGCTGTATATAATCAGTAAAGTTAAATATATAAAAAGGCAGCTTTATAGATGCTGCATTCATCAGCTCAGTGGTTATAGGTCAGCAAATCCTCACATTCGAAAAGCTGTGAGTGAGTGTTTATTTCTTGATAAACTAAATAATGAATTTATTGGGAACATTATTGAAAATTAATCTCCTATCAACACAAAATTGATTAATGGTTAGATCATTTCTACAGAACAAAGAACTGTCTAGCTGGCTAATCATGTCACAAAACTTCTGTGTAAAAAAAAAACCTCCCCTGAAAATAATTAAAAATTAAAGCACCTCTATCTTGCTGTCACATAAAACATGTAGAGTTTAAATAATTATCACATCACTATTGTGTTTCTTTGTCCATGTCTGTCTTCTATGCTGGATGTGGGTGTTAGCATGTATCCTTAACCGTGTGTCTTGTTTATTTAAAGGTGTTCCGGGGGCGTTGAGGTGATGCAGGTCCCCTGGTCATCCCAGTGGAGGAGCCAACTAATGACGAGTGGCTTCGGCTGCTGAACGCCCCCCCACCATCACCACCCTTATCCCTCCCTCGCTTCCACCCTCTCTGATGGCTCTATGGGGCGTCGTCAGCCTCAGCCTTCACTGCTGGGTGTGTTTACGGTCTGCAGTAATAGCGGCAGCAGCAACAGCCAGTCTCCCCAATGACAAGCCTGGGGGTCCCCTGGACTGGCTCCTGTCTGATAAAGGGCCTTTCCACCACTCCCCAGAGTACATCGACTTTGTGGAGAAGAACCGGCAAGGTTTCTCCACCAGATACAAGATCTATAGGTGAGTCATAACTGCAGGATGAAGAGGCACTTTACACTATATATGCCACCACTGTACAGTATCCTGATAAATTCCGCATCAGCCACGTCAGACGGTTTCCATGGTTCTTTGAAAGATTAGCTGTGTGTACATTGAGGCCATACATAATGTGATTATGTCTCTGTGTTTACATATTGGAATTAGTTACACTCACAAAGCCACAGTGTTTTGTTCTTAGAGATAACCAAAAGCACTTAGCTGTACTGTATGATTCAGCTTACATACGTAAGCAAACAGTTGAATGATTTTAAGCATTAGCAAAAACTCAAACATATGACGATGTCATCAGCTAGTTTTATTATGTAGCTACAAATTAAACAGCAAGATTATGTATCTATTAGATGAATTGTTCATTATTTGGGTGAGTTACTCCTGACTCATTTGCTTTCTTACCCACATAGAGATGAGAACATCTATACTTTAGTCAAACATATGGCTACTGCAACCAGCAAGTTAGCTTAGCGTGAGCTTTAAAGCTAAAAAAAAACCCCTCCCTATTTATGTCTTGAGCTTTCAAATTAAAACAATATTTCTTGCTTGTTTTATCAATAATATAATTAGTTTGGCACACAATCCCTTTTAAAACACAATTTAAACAACATCATATTTACTGTGCAGATATTAGAAAGGCATTTGTCCTGGAAGGTCAAAGTGTTCCTTTAAATGCAGTTAGCAGAGCCATGACACAGTTAATTGCTTGCAAGCTGCCCAAAGGCTTAGGACCTCCATTACAGCTGTTAGAAAACAGTCAGTGCCATAATTAATCTACTATAAAATCGCAAACATTTTGATTGTGTATGACTTTGTGTTGCTTCGGGGAAAAGATTCTGCATAAAGGATTTTTCTGCACAAATCTTATGATTCAGCATCATACTTGAATGATGGAAGAGAGAACCGCTGCGTATTTTCATTAGAACAGTAACATTTCCTGTAGATACCACAAATCCATACACAGCCAGCTATTATCTAAATTCTGAGTGGGCTTTCTTACTTTATATCTCAGAATGTGCAAGTCCTCACCCGACCCTTATGAAAGAATATGAAAATTATATAGCCTGCAATGAAATGCACTGCAGTCAAACCAAGTGATGTTAAATTGGGCTAAATGAAAGAGATGAGTAGGACGGGAGTAAACCTTCATCTGCCTTGGTTGAATTACCTCACGAATGTTTATCTTGACATCTGTTGTTATATCCCACTTTCGGTACAGCTTATAGTAGAGGACAATGTCATTCCAAGGGCATTTTAACATGCATGTGATAAGGTTATCAGAACCCTGCTGCAGTATGACCGTCGTGTTCACAGCTGCCTTTTATGTGCCGTACATTTTGCAGCCCTCACTAACTTTGTAATTGTAACATTAAAATGATATAGGAGAGAAAATGCAATGCAACTGCATATCTTACATTAATGCACATAGTGGACAATATGCTTTATGACAACCCTATTCATTGTGATTTAGTGGGCGGGCTGCATTATTTTCCCTGTGCTGTCATGCAGAAAAGCTTTTGTGTAATCATTGAACAGCCAGTGTTCTCCAAAATACCTGACACATGCCAGACAGAATTAGGATGCATTTCATGCAGGCTTGTTGCTATCAGCTGGCTGTATATCACATTCTGCTGCCTTCCAAACCCTCAGGGAGTCACCTGATCAGGTGGTCAACTGAAATATGTTGATTAGCACGGGAAGAAAAATGATGATTTGTCCTGACAGCAACACAGTCTGAGGTATCGGCATGCGACCAAATTAGTGGAAATTGTGTCATGAATCATATCCTTCGTCATTTAGGAGGATGTTGTCTGGGCCTCTGGAAATAGATAGACAGGGATCCTGACATCTATGGATCGGTGCGAGGATACTTTATGGCTTCGGTGAACGGTTGCTGCATTAGAGCTTTTTAATATTTCCTTCTCTGGCAAAAGGCAGCGATCCATTGGAGCCGGGCTGCATGGGCGGCAAGATTAATAGTCTTATCATGTGGCCAAGTGATTAGTGAGCTCTTAGTAGTTATTACTCTGCATTATCACAGAATCCCCTGAGAGGGTTCTGTCAGCTGCAAGGTTGTGTTTGAGGCTCTCTAGATTACTACAATGCAGCATTGATTAATCGTGATGATATTAAAAGGAAAAACTAACCTAAAAAGTAAACAGCCTGTAAATCTTCCTAAACTGAAATTTACTTGGATTCAGTCCCATTCGATTTCAGAGAGGAATCCGACAAATACAGGTGGGATACAGCTGTGGGTGAGCTTCCTTTTTTTTCCTGTTTTGGCAAGCAATAGCTCTCTTTACTGCCTCTGTTTGTGAGGTGAAATGTGGTGACGATTTTTTGGAGCTTACACCTGGAGGTGACTCATAAAAAATTCAGTAAGGTTGTTTTATTAAAGGTAGTGGCCCAGTGCAATATTTTTTATGAGGAACCAAATTTCTTAGTTATGCTTCTGAATTTGTAACATATAGCCTTCATTTTAAAAACCAAAGCTCTGACCCTTGTGTATGAATAGGAGAGGAAGTTATTTGGCTGTAATTTTCAAAGTTTCTGTTTTTTGAAAGGCAAAGAAATGTCTATCATCACACCACATCCATGTTGAATCTGGATCAGAGCTCATGCTTTCTTTCAAGAAAGCTAAATTAGATTATTACTGATTGAAAAAAAAATCATATATATTTGATACTGTTACCATTTCACACCATAGTTTTAGGACTCTTATGATGATGTTACTTTCGTTTAACAAAATCCAAATCTCTCATTGTATTGGTGTTGGAACAGGCATGCAAGAAAAACATTTTATTAAAGAATAACACAACTTAGAATAAGAACAAACATTTGATTCCAACTGTTAATGCACAAAACATGTTTATATTTGACATTGTAGATGCATCAAATATTATTGTGTCCTTAGTTAAAGAGCCAGTGTTTGAAAAACATGTTCTCAACTAATTAGACTTATCTTGTGACCAATGTTTTAAATTAATTTATTACTTTAATATCCATTAATTAAGTTAATACTCTGTGGAGCCTCTCAGACATTTCAATAATTAGAAAACATACTTTATAGCTGATTGTTACCCTTTTACACTTTGGAATGAGATGACTTTTGGGTGAGAGTTAGGGACAGATTGTGTTCTAATCAACCAAAATGACTTTTACTTTCTTGTGAGAACAGAAGTGGGCAGGGATGCACTGCGACCACATTGAACACAGCTGTAGGGGCTGTTACAAAGCAAATCAGGCTCTCAGCGATCACCACAGGTGTGGAATTGTCGGCCCGTTTGCATATTCAAATTACCATCTTTCTGTTGCAAATCTACTGTTTTGTCTTCCATAACCTCCTGTAGTTCACAATGCTGCAGTCTTTACAAACTACCCACCTGATTTGGTCTGATTGAAGCCTAAATGCTTTTTAATTCACACACAGGAACTGTTGGCAAAAAGAGTGAAGAAAAACAAATATCTGTGGCTATACGTAGCAAATGGTCACTGCAACTTTCTTCTCCAATGGAATGCTCGAGTACAAGCGCTTGTCTTTTCTGGATTACACGACTCCCAGTCTGCAGCAAGTACCAAAAGTTTGACAGCATATACATTGGTTTGACTGGCAGTACTTATCTGTTAAAAAGAATGTTGTTCTCTGCTTTCATCTTCCACTTTCCACTTGACGAAGGCGGCTTCTCCCCCCCTGCTTTAAAAAAAGTAAAACAAAAGTCTATTCAGTTGTGCAGCCTCTAGGAAGGCTGCCATCTTTTTTGTTTTTGTTTTGTTATTCCTCTGGACAAGTTGAGGGTGTAAGACAACAGGGACAAGAAAAAGAAGCAGAATAGAGTGATCAAATTTCATATTAATGAGTCTAAATGTGATCAGGTTAAATCAGGATTTAATCAGGACATTCTGCCTTTTTGTTATTCAGCTATTTGCATTCAATCACTACATTGAAAAAAATTTTGAGATGTTTGATGACCATGAAATTAATTTGCATTTAATGAGGATTAGTGGAGACTTAAACTGTTGCTAAATGGTAAAATTTTAAGAAAAATCTTAAAAGAACAGAACAAAACTATTTATTTGTTTAATTTATTAAGAAAGGGCGGATGATCAGATGGTAGATGTTGTTTACAAAGTTTCAACATCAGATGGGATAAAATGAGCGGTGATACAATTTAAAACAAGGCTAAAAAGGTCTAGAGTACTACAATAATCAGACATAATTTAAAAGGTTAGTACATTTAAAAATAACAGAACAGAAGGATTTTCTGTCATGAAAACCTTTAACCGTTGTTGCTGTCCTGTCACAAACCTTAAAGGGAAAGTTCACCCAAAGTTATCTTGGGTGAACTTGAGTGAACTTCTAAGTTTTGGGTAAACTTTAAGCCCCCCTTTAAGCTTTTAATACCTACAATTTACATTCATAATCAAATTCATTTCCATAGAAATGGATTTCAGATCATGTATTTAATCGATTTGTCTGAAATGCTCCATTTTGAGAGAGAATAAAAAAACAAAACAAAACAAAAAAAGTGAGAGCTATGAAACAGTTCTAACTTAATGGTTACCCTCTGCTACTATCCAGTAATATACTCAAAGGGGGGATTGGGGGTTGGGTTGATGGCCCCCTCTGCTGCCCCCATGTTAGAAAAAAAACCTGCCAAAAATGCCTTCTTAGGTGCATTTCCATTGGATAAGACGTGATAGAAGTGCCTTCTGGGTGCCAACATCGTGACTCTCTGTATGCAGGTGTCCCACGGCATACACACAGCTGGTGCCCTTTTTATGTTTTTCACCACTCCCCCTCAAACAGCATGATGCACCACTGCTGCTATATTTATTTGTAAATGTCCTTAATAATGTTCATGCATTAAAATTGGGTTCCCCTGTGATTGCTACTTGTTAGAGCCTTCTCCCACGCTAGCAGCAATATATTTAAGTATTTAGTGTTTAAGTATTTTTTTTTATAACATTCTTGATTTATGAGTTAAGTTAAGGCACAGGGTATCTGGAAATATCTTGTTGGCCCTTATGAGTCCCTCTCCAACAGTACTTAATAGATGAACCTTAAAACATGGTAATGATTTGTGTTAAGATTTCCACAGTTTATCCAGTAAAAGGGAGTCATTATGGAATATTTTCGAAGAGAGTGTAATAGAGTGTAATAAAGTATCTAAGACATCCTTGGCAATATTAAGTTAAGATTCAACATTTAAATGTGCTTTGTTCCTACAAAAAGTAATTATACCGCCAGTATTTTAATTAAATGTTAAATGTTTTTCTTAAAGATTCTGTTGAACCTGTACACGGCCCTGTAATATTTCAACCTTTTTGTTTGCTTAACGTGCAACAATCAATAGAAGGTCAGGATTTCAGATTTTTTTTTTTCTTTTTAAGAGCATTTCAAAAGTGAATAGTGTTTCTTCTCTCAGTATGTTTCAAGCCTTTCTTTAACTGTCCAACCTTCAATTCTAAAGTCTTTAGTTATGTTCTAGTTTTTTTACTCGGAGAGAGTTTAGTAATAGTATGCAATAACTACATATCAAGCTTATACTGTATTTGGATGGAATATTAGAAGCAAATACAAATCACTTGAGGTTAACTTGAGATCTGGAGTGTAATAGCCTTTGTATCACATCTAAACGGGCAACCATTTGCAATAGCAAGGTCGCTGAAGCTTCTGTCAACGCAGATGTTAAAATCAATAACAATAAGTATATTGTTTTAAACTCAAATGATGCACGCTCTTGTGTACAGTGCCAGTAAAAATTTTAACAAAATGAATTAAAACAATGGGACACTAATAATCATCTTCAATTAGTTAATTAGTTACTTCTGCAAACCAGAGAAGGCAGGACACCCCCCCCCACCCCCCCCACCCTTTTAGTTGAACTTGATCAAAAGAAAGGTGCTTACTGTTTGATAGAAGAGCCACTTCAAGCAGAATGAACAACAGCAGATTTTCTAAACCACAGGGGAGTCTGCAGGTGCTCTGAAGAGGGTTGAGGTGAGTGTTTTAGAGCAGACTCCCTCAGCGTTTCTTTTCAGCATCCCACTGCCACATTTTTACTGATGTTCTTTGTCTCGTCTCCTCTCCTGAAATTCCCTCTGAGGATTAAGCAACCCCAAGTTGCTGCTTGTGGTAAATAGGCTGGGAAATAACTGTAATAAATAATGGTTTTTCCCCTTAAGACAGCTTTACACTTTCCAAAAATATTAGACAAAAAAAATATAGGCCTTTGCACTTTCTGCTTCATTAACTGCTCCGTTTTTATTTCTCACTTTTAGTGAGTTTAAGTTTAAACATTCATTCAGTTTGTTATAACTGCAGGCAATGGAAGTTTGCACATTTGATTGATTGACTGAAGGTTTGATTAAATAAGGATAATCAAGTGTTAAAAAAAGTGTTAAAAGAGGGAAGCACCATTACACCGTCTTTTCAACCATTATGGATTCACTCCAAATTATTTTTCCACTCATTTTTCTGCCTGTTGCTAATTGAATCTGCCTTTTTGGTTTTAGATGGACCAGTGGCATATATGAGTGTCAGAGTCCACTTTGATTTAGACAAATCTCTGGGAAAATTTTGCTCAGATTGCCATGAAGTTTTGTACTGACATTCATTTTCTCTAGAGATTAAATCCCACTGACAGTGGAGTTTGATTAAAAAATTATACCCACCTCAGGACAAGTTAGTAAAATTTGCTTAAATATCCATTTGAGAACTTTATAAGGTCAAAATTTAATGTTGATATTAACTTTCATTTTCATTACCTCCACTGAACCTTGTGTTTTGTGCTGGTTAGCAAGTGTTAGCATGCCCACACACTTAACTTAGATGGAAAACATGATAAACATTATACTTAATAAACATGACAATATTAGCAAGGCCATTGTGATCATACTATCATGCTTATGTAAACACTTAGATATTTGAGGTCTGCTACTTTTTCACACACAAAAAAAGAAATTACAGGCTCTGTAGTGATTAAAGTTTTCTTTCTTTTCTTGATACAGATTTTTCATACAGTGTTTCATTTAACGTAATGTGACAACAGTTTGAGAAATGTATCTTTAACAGTTATATTGGTGTTAAAGAGCTGCCTTATGTCATAAATTATACAGCCAAACAAGGTACAAACACACTCAAAAAAGTCACACTTACTAAAATGTAATTATCTCAGCAGCTTCTGTGCTGAACACTACACACTGAGTTCCTTGTAATGTGAGGAACTTGCATCAATAAGTGTCAGTGGCCATTGCTCAGATCCAACAATAGTAAGTTGGACAGATGAATCTTAAGCTTGTGTTTGTCATGAATAATCATTTCTGGCAGTCCATGTTTGGTTGAGAGGCTTGCCACCCAAAAAGTGAAAAAAAGAGGGGGATTGAAAGTGACAATATTATTTTCTGGTCTGGTCCTCTTCATGTGTAGTCCGGATCTCTGCGAAATCCTTATAAATGCAGGACAAAATAGATTAAAAGACCCGGTGCTCAGAGTTACAATGTTTGAGCTACCTCAACAATGATGGATTAATGGATTCACACTAAATTATTTCCCTACTCAATTTCCTGACTCTTACTGAATGAATTTGAAATAATTTTTGACAAGTTCTCAGTGGGAAATAAAAGGGAGATTGTATTCTTGTGGATGTGTGAGTGTGTGTTTTGATGATTCACTGGAGAGCATACCCATTGCTTCCAGTGCAAACACAATGTGAGCCTTCCGCCTTACCCACCTGTTCTCAGGAAACACTGCCAAGGGAAAGCAGCCATATTCACCAGGGTGGACACAGGAGTGTTGACATGCATTTGGCTATGTTATAAACATATTGCACTGGGGTGATGCATGTGATTACATTTTATGTGATTAGATTTCATTATAAATAATTTTTTGACCGCAGAGAATTGATTATGCTCTGTAACTGTAGTAAAACTGCTTAAACATTAGGCCACACGCCAGCCAATAAATGTGAATACAAAAAATATGAGAGGCAAAGTACCCTAGATGTATTTGTATATTTTACTTAAGTTAAAGTACCAAAACACCAATTTAAAAATACTGAAATCTAAATAAATGCAAGTTTTGCACTCAAAAACAGCTCATATTTGTATGTATGCACTATTAATTATTTGATACTGACTCACCAATGCACAAGTTGCAGTCTGTTTTTGTAGTTGATTATTTATAGTTCATTTTAGCTTATTTATTCACACTTACTGTAGGTGAAGTCCAGGGGTTTCCAGCCTTAAGTCAAATATAAGTCTAGAGGCTTGTGAGATGATTAATTGTGCATGGAAAAAATGAAAGTTCTGCAACCTAGATTTATATATATGTTGGAGTTTCTACAATCTCAGCATTTCATGAAATATTAGATAGTCTTGCCTTCTCGGACCTAAAAAATAATAATACTTTATGTTACACATTCATGCTCAGTACGACAAAAGTGATGTTGTTTCTCTGCATTCAGCCAATCCCTGAGGAGCGGTGGGGAGGTAACACACGGCACTGAGGACTGTAGCTCTAAGCCATGCCTGGTCAAGGACACTGTGACAGGAGAATTAACCTACATGTGCATGTTTTTAATGGTGGGGGAAAACCAGAGCACCCAGAGGAAACATATGGGAGGAAGAAAGGCCCTGCACCCTGCTCTAAGTACCAAACTCAGAACCTGTACAGTGCCAACCGCAGAGCCGCCGTGCTAACAGTTATGTTAACTGTTACCACCAAAGAGAATTGAAGTTCTCCTGCTCTGAAAGAAAGCAGCAAGAAATAATCTCAGCTGGCTTTATTGTATGGGGACACAATTTAAAAAAGGTTGATAACCACTAACTTTAATTTTTAGACTTACATGTTATTTTTTAAGCTTATTTTTTCGAGTAACCCATTATTAAAGTAGTACTGTAACATAGGAAGGTATTCCAATAAAATGCAAGTCATTTGTAAAATTGTACCCAAGGAAAGTACTTGAGTTGCTTTTCTTCACTGCAAAAATACTGATATGTTGAATCAGGATGAGAAAAAAAAGAGATCCTCCTTAAAGTTTTTCATTTTCATTCACTTTCAAATTCAACTACTCAAACAACTCGGCGGTGATAGCGTCCGTGGAGTTAAAACTGATGAAAATGATGTACCTCGGTGAAAAGTAGCCATGAAATTGATAATAATAATAACTTAGCTGGTTGTGCGGAGGATTGCAGCCCCAAAAATCAACTCTGTGGTGAAACCCATTTCATTTCCTCTTCTCCCCGCAGGACGAACCATTTGGCCTATCGGGGGTTTAAGATAAGACAGGGCTAGCTTATCACAGTCAACGATAACTGAAGAAACGAATGACAGCGGGGATTTGCGAATACTCTTTCTATACCTGTTCTCTGCCCACCCCCTCTCCCTGCTCCCTCCCCGTGTATTTCTCTTTTTCCACAGAACGTGCTGCAGCTTTGAACTAGCGCTCTCAAGCAGCAAAGTGGAACTCGAGAGACACTGTGTCCCATTTGAAGAGGTCATTTATTTGTATGGCATGAAATGAGGTGAAGATTAATAGCTACACTAGATATATCTGAGCAAGAGATTAGTCAAAGGCTTTGTCCGAATACTGCAGTGTCAGCAAAGAGGTCAACATGTACCACATATCCATTTACCATCATTATGTTTACTGCACACACTGGGCTTATAGTTTCTGCTAAATACTGTGTGAATTACTGTCTGGTTTGGTGATTATTCTAGAGAAACTGAAATCCATGTGTGTTGCTAATCTTTGACACCGGCTAATTCAAATTTTTGTGTGCTGCCGTTTAAAATCTTGGGGATTTACACTTTGTATCATTCAAACATCTGGGCGTTCAGGCTTTCCTCATTACTCCTGGTTTAATGTGATATATACCCTTTCAAAAGGCCACACTCCCTCCATCCATCACCGGAAGGCAAGGTTGTTCAACCTGCTCTGATTACAGAACTCAAGCTTTTATTTTGGAGAGTAAAAAGTGCAACATTTGACTGATAGGACAGTGCAGTTCACATAAATTCACAAAATGTTTATTTCCTGCCACACAATGAAAGTTGACAAAAATAATCCCTTAGCCAAGACTATTAATCACGCACATTCCGAAATGGCTCCCTTGTGGTTTTGATGTTCAAAGAATTCTTCTTTGTTTCTTTCTAAAAAAGCAACAGGATATAGCCTGTCAGGAAACTTTTAAAACGAACTGTGTGCAGTAAGAAAAAGGCAAAGGGCTCTTTGAGGAACATTTTTCCCATCCCTTTCTTCTCACATAAGCATGATTATGGAAGTAAATTGGGGGCAGTGCCAGGCGGATTGGAAAAATTGGCACTGTCCTCCCGTTGCCTCCCTGAGAAATTTCAAAGTAATCACAAGCGATCTGTTATAATTACAGCTGTGATATCTGTATGTGACTTCATAACTGTCTCTTTATACATTCATCGCCATGCAGATTTATGATGGAGGGAAAAGTGCTCGCAAATATAAACACAATCTCGCCCCTGGCCTGATATCAGAGTTGTACTTTTTTTGAACATCAAAGAATAGTTGGGGTCTTCAAACAGCGTCTTATTTTTGCAAGTATGTATTTTAATTAGTCCTAGTTAGAGACACTAAAATAGGTTATTTCTCTGTTGGTGGGTTTTCTTATGTGTATCTCTTTTGCTAATTTTCCTTCTACATAATGTTGATTTAAAATAAAATAATGAAAAAAAAACAAGCAATAGCAAAAAAGTAAATAAATAAATAAATCTTTCTTTAAAATTATTCTTGCGATTAGTCTTGCTGCTGTTCTGATTAAGCTTTTTAGGTTTATAAGTGGACACTTCCTTTACAAACAAAAGATTAAATGCAGAAGGTATTAATCTAAAATACTGAAAAGTACCTCTTTTGGGGAGTCAAATAAACTGGTAAACATTTTTATATCAAAATGTAGTATATTATATCCATTGGCTTTTTTTTTTCTATTTGCCTCTAAAAATGAAAAGTTTCACTTTTTCAATCCATCAAAACTTTAAAAATTCTCTACATGCTATAGTAAAAAAAATACTATATTGTTTAATTAGCCAGTTTAGTGGCTAAAAACAAGATGATTGCAATAAATACAAATTTGTTTGTGAATACCACCAAGTAAGAGATAAAGAGTGCTACTCAGATGATATATTTTGTGAGCAAAAATGTGAAGCTTCCTTCCTTTTTATTCTATGTTTTTGCCACACTGCATTCTGTGAAGTAAAATAAAATAAAAATGCCTAAGAATGTTCATATCACATAAAACTTGCAGCATATTGATTTATTTGTGTGTACTTGTAGATTCTTTTAATTTCAAAGGTAAATGATATTTAAAAGGTTAAAAGGTAAATTTACCCATGCAGTTGTTTTTTAGGAGCTTTGGATTGTATCATATGATCTTAAGCAGATACTTTTTTTTCCAGTTGTCCTGTAGTTGTTGATGTTAACCTCTGAACACATCAACTCGTCTTCTAAAGATTTCTCTTTGGACAAAGACTTTCTCACTGTGTTTGATCAAAGCTGAAAATGAAAGAGAACCGTGGTTTGCCAAAGAATCTCACTACAAGGTGAAAAAAAAGCTAAACAACCAGCATTAGATTCTCATCAAAATACTTTATAGCATTATTGACGCCATTAGGGCCTTTAAAAGCCCAAAGCATTAGATTTGTCATTGCTGAACTGAACAGTCAGCTTGAGGAGTATATTTTCTAAATTCTATATTCTGTAAAGCAAACGTTTTGACCTTGCATTTTTGATCTTTTGCTGCCTTAGTCATACAGAGTTTGGCCGTTGGTTCTCTTATCCAATTTGTTCTGACAGCAGGTTAGCGGTGGTCAGAGTACAACTTGTAGCCTCGCCTGCTCAGGGCAAGTGAAAGCACTTTCATCGAAAATTAGTTGAATTTTTCTTTGGGAGGTAGAGTGCTTAACAGCCTGACTTTGCAGTTTACTAGGTATATGTGCAGGCGGCTCGCAACTATGTGTGTGTTTGAAAACTTTATAGATATGGCTGACAGTATCGGTTAGAAAGAAATATTTAAAGAAACTAAGGGCAGGACATTTACAAGGTACATGAATATGTTTGTGTCACCTCAAAGTTAAGTTTTTTTGCAAGTTGCCATGATTTGGATTGAGCCTGCCCTGTGAAGAACACCCCCACAGCCCTCAGGAGGAGTCCTGCAGCATAAACTGGTCCCACTATTGTCTATTGTTAGGATATTACCAAAGGGAATTAAACAACAATAACATTACATATATATGCATTGTAACCTGTTTAGTATAATACACAAGGTGAACATTAAATCCTGCACTCTGCAAAAAAGTCAAAATTTAAATTTGTAATCATTAGGATTAATGTCAGAGAACCTGCATAGAGTCATACCTTTCCATTAATCTCATTACTTTGTGTTGAATGCTCATTAGCATTTATGTTTGATTATACTTCTAAACCAAAGTAAGGTGGTCATTATAGCAAACAAACATAAAGCATTTAATGGACAAGGTGTCATTCTCACATTACAGCCTTACAGAGCTGCTGGCAGAGCTGGAGACTGAGTTCTGTCTCAACAGGTTCTCTTCCTAGCTCATCAATTATCGATGATGCTGCTTTTGTCTCAGCTTTTGGCGTCTCAGAGACACTGACAAGGTACTATAGGACACTAAATTGTCTACGGTCCGAATACATTTCTGATTTACTTGTAAGTTACAAACATCCAGATCCCTCAGGTCATCTGAAAAACAGCCTTTTTGTGTTGTTGTTGTTTTTTTGTTTTTGCCTCTTGCCTGTCAGACTTCCTAAAATCCTAAGGTGTGTGACAACCGTCAGCTCATTTAAATCAGAGCTTTGAAAATTTTTGTTTTTACGTGGCTTTCCAATAAATAAGAGACAAATTTTCTGTTTAATTTGTAACTATTTTGGTACCTACTCTGTATTCAATTATTTTACATGGAGTTATTTTTAATCACAAATGATTTGTTTATCACTTTCTTTGCTTTTAATTGATCATTTTAGTTACAGTTTCTTTCAAACTTTTAATTTAATTTGTTGTTATCATCTTTGAAAAGGCAATTTCAAACTTCAATTTCAAAAACACATAATGTCTCATTTTGATCAATTTTATGCCTTTTTTAAGCACTTTGAATTAGCTTATCTCTGAATGGTGCTGTATAAATAACCTTGTCTTACTTTTTAGTGTCTGTGTGGGTCATGAAATACTATCTTGCCACTAAGTCCATCTAAACATGCGGTTTATTTTGTGAAACTGCCACAGTTCATGTTGTTTTAATAACCAAGTCTACTTAGATAGGTTAAGGATAAGATTGTTGGTTTGACAATTTAGGTTTCACTTTCAGTTTTACAAAGGTCTAAAGCCACAGTCCTCCATGTGACCCACTGCTCATCCCTGACCTCCATCCCTGTTGGAGGGCTTTGTCATTTTTCCATCTTATGAGGTAGAGCAGTTACTTTGAGCATATTTCACAGAGGCAAATAACTTTACAGTGGAGTTTGGTTAAAGCTGGTTGCAGCTGTACGAAATGACAAGGGCTGTGACGAAATATAATGAGACTGCACTGCTTTTTTTTCAAAAGTGACCAGCGTGTAGTAACTCAACTCCAACATTTCAAATCAGAGCTCACCGTTTAGCTTTCAAGTAGATGCTTCACATTTAGTTTTATATTTGCTTTTGCTCTGTGGCTGATTAACTTCCTATTCATGAGGCTTCTGCAAAGCCACGCTGTCATTAGTTTCTCAGATGAAACCTAAAACAATGCAATGATTTACTTCCTGCAATCAACCTCACTCTTACTGAACCGAGAGGGTGCTGATAATCTTCGTTTTAAAGTTGCAGCTGCCAGAACTTTAACATTTCGTTTAAGAGTAGAAAAGAAATAGTGGTTGATGATTTAAATTTCCGTCATCGATCTTTTTCTGAACCAAACAAAAAAACGCATTATTTTAGCAAACTAAAATTTCTTATATTGAGACTTTATAACTGTAATTCAGCTTTACTTTCTCAGATGAGTTATTTGACTTGGCAGAGCTATTCAGATGAAGAATGCCACACACAACTCTCCTCTCAAAACACAATATTCTCAGCCTAGATATTTTTACTGTCTTGCCAAATGTCAGCCGATCTGATTTTAATTTACGGCAAGCTCTAACTTAAGCTCAGTGCAGAACTGCAGGTCAAGGAGTTTGTACAAGTATCCATGAAGGACACTACACATGGAACTCTGCCATTGAACAACTAGAACTTTTGATAGTAGAATAACTTTGTTTAGGGCTATCAGTCAAAGCACTGCCAAATACAACATCGTTTCAAAGAGCTGCGCCTTCGGCAAGTGTTCTCCAAAAAAAGTACCAGAAAGAACACATGCAGAGTGCCAGGATGGTCTTTGTTGATTGGAAATGTGTATCCTTTGGTTTCGTAAGCTTTGCTGCTGCTCAGCTTACCATGCTGCCTTTAGCAAATCTCTTTTCTTTTTTTTTTTTTTTATCCTCCGCAAAATGTTTCTAGTAGTTTTTTTTTTCCATTAAAGTAGAAAGTTAAAGTACCTTAAAAAGAGGAAGATAGGAGAAAAGAGAGTCATGTCTTAACAGTATACAACATTTTATTCAAATTCGTCTCGTTTCCTGCTGCTTGGACTGGCATCCTTGTGTATTTTTGCTTTGTGTTATCACTTAAAGCTGTCAAATCCCCCCCAAACATGTCCGGAGATATTAAAATCAATGAAGCATTAGGGACTCATAAAAAAATAACACAGCTTATAGTTTGCACTCGTATTTGAAGCCAGAAATATTAGTTGTTGGAGGCAAACATCATTGTTCACGATGCTTTCATCATTTTAATGATATTTTTGCTGCCACTTTGTTTCTCTCTCATTACAGAATACATTCACTATTTGAAAAATGAGAGCGTTTCTTGTACAACCTTTTACTTTATTCATTTGGATGCATATCTCTTTCATGATGAAGCTATTTAGGAAAACATCTGTCAGATGTGTTGTAGGAACTCATATCCGTCCCAGGTGACAATCAGATGATAACACGCTTTTGTCTGCGTTCTTGTCTTCTCACTTGCTTTGTCTCTCTTTCCTATTCCCTCTTTCTTTCTCCTTTAATTCACTTTGCCTTTCGTCAGGGCTGTGTTGGCATGGTCGGGTATTTCCTACATCGCAAAAGCACAGTGGGACATAATGAATTAATCCCTCTACTCTCTCTCAGTTTTTTCCTTCTCTATACTTCTTTTCATTTATTGTAGTTGTATTATATTTATTCAGTTTTATACACATATATTCCTATTATATTAGAACACTGCAATGGACATGTTAATTGACTTATCTTTTCCTAATTAAACACCACTTTATTAACAGTGTTTTCCTACATTGGTTTTGTTTCTGATTGTTTTTGTTTGTTTGTTTCTCTTATGATTTCTTCCAGGGAGTTTGGGAGATGGAAGGTAAACAATTTGGCGGTGGAAAGGAGAGATTTCTTGGAGACTCAGTTACCTCTGACTCCTGAGTTCATCAGGAACATTCGACTCCTAGGCCGCAGGCCCACCACCCAGATGATCACTGACAATCTGATCAGAAAATATGGGACTCACTTCCTGTTGTCAGCTACGCTGGGAGGTAAATCAATGAGCTTTTTTCACAGCGTAAACTGGCTTGTTTACTTTGTTCAGATATGTTTAAAATGGCAAACTTTAATCCCCACGCGCTAACTGTTTGAGCATTTAAAAGAACTGGCAAACACATTCAACCAGCTACATTTTGTTTGTTTACTAAGCCAGGCACCCCATAGTCTTTCTTTTCAAGTCTTACATTCTGCTTCGGCGAAAATGCAATTTCCAGAAACAAAGTATGCACATTCAAAAATCCCAGTAATCTTTGGAACAATGGGTTCTTGATTTCAGACAGATGTAGACAAAAGCAATTTTTTTTCTTTTCAACAAACAACTGTCAATTTTGCTGGGTAAAATGGTTACCAGTGCTGGCACATTTAACATCCGTAGCCAATTAGATGATTATGATGAATTCTGTGAGTTGGTTGAAACTCTCTTTTGTAGATTTTTATTTAATGTTTCAACTGATTTGGGAGCCCTGCAAAGGGGCTTTATCAAGGCTGATCATGCAAACTTCATCCGGAAATTCTATAAAGACAGAAAGAAAAGAATTTGGTAAAGTAAATATCCTCCCCAGAGTTTGCAGACAATTAAAGTAAAGAAAAAAAAATGTTGTATTTCAGTGTAGACTCAACTAGCCTGAGTATTAAAGTGCAATATTAAGAAGAAGATGTGCAGCTGGGAAATACTAGGCTTAAATATAGTATTGAGTGTGTGTTGATATAGTCTTTCAGAATTTGCTCTTCCAGGTGTTTCATATAGAAAAAAACAGATGGATATGGCTCAATGATTAGCCCATGAAGTAAGTGAATAACACATCACAACAAAATAATATGTCACTTGCAGCACAGAATCACTCCACAGGAGATGTATGAATACACGTAAAAGCCTGTACACTGTGAACCCTCCACTCCTACTCCCAGTCACCCCGTTTTTAGTTTGTGCAGTGTGATGAATGGACAAGCATTAACGGTCTTCAGAGTGAGAAAAAAAAAGAAGAAGAAGAAAAAATTGAAGAAGAAAAAAAAAAGAAAGACTAATTCAAGATGCGTAGAAGCCCAGGCAAGTCTTGCAAAGCAGATTTGCTTTTACAGAGCAACACTTGTCAATTACTTCAGACCTGACTCCTGGTTTAGAAAAGGTCGCTGTTGTGAGTGGCTGTATGTAATGCAACCCCACCAGCTGCCTGAGCTGATGCAGACCCTCACTCTGGCTCTCAGCCAGCACTTAGTGGTATGAAGAGAGGAGAATGAGGAGTTTGCCTTGGATCGTTGCCATAGATATGCCTCTGTGGTTCTGAATGGATTGCCTCTGTGTTCAGAAACATATGGACTTAATGAAATTAATAAATAGATTGTGATATTAAGAGGGTGCCCTTCAGCAGCTGAGGAAGAAAGGCAGTGGGCAGAAAATGGCCCCGAAGCATTAACGCTGCATTATGATGAGAAATATGATGTGCAGTGTCTTGGGAACTCTCAAGCAAAAGGAGTAAGCTGCACCAGGACCCTTAGACTTATGAAGTGCTGATTGCTATGATCAGTGGCTACTGATACGGGGTAACGTGGCTTATCCTAATTGTGGTCAAGCATCTTTGTGCTTTGAAGGCTTCTGTACGACTGCTGCTGTGCTCTTAACAATCTGGAATTTCTCCGGTCTCTCAAGGAGCAGAACAGGTGGCTGGTTTTAAAATTATGGCAAAATGTTGATTTGCGGAGTAATTGGATAATTTAAAACATAAAAAAGGTATTATGGGCCATGTGCTGCCAAGAAAACAGGGGCAATTCCTACACTAAAACTTAATTAATAGATAATCTGAGTGAAGAAATTTGCCACTAGTTGGTACAATTTTTAATTGACAAGTGACTGTGGGAACTGCAGCTCAATAAAAACCTCAATATGAGTGTTAAGCACCAACGATAGAGGCACCAAACACCAAAAATTACTTGAACACTTGAAACATTTACTCTCTTATTTTACATCAGAAATGTCTCATCCTTAAAGAAGCTAGATGTGAGATTCTCCTCAGAAGACACAAGAAAAAACACTAGACAATGTGGATGAACTGTCCCTTTGCTCATGATTGCTAATTACAGAATGCAACACCAAATCATGATGTTTCCCAACAGGAGAAGAGGCCTTAACAATATTTGTGGACAAGAGAAAACTGAGTAAAAAAGCAGAGGTGAGCGATTACTCGGGTAACTCCTCCACTGTGACTCTGGAAGCTCTGCACCAGCTGGCCGCCTCCTATTTCATCGACAGGGAGAGCACTCTGCGCAAGCTGCACCACATCCAGATCGCCTCCACTGCCATAAAGGTAAAACCTTCGTGTTTCTGATGTTGAATTGTTGGGGCACGTTATAAGACTGATGTATTGATTATCAAATATATCACCGACTCAAAATTGAGTTTATATTTTTTCATTAATAACAACAAGAGGCTGAGAATGTCCAAAAGTGGAAAAAATCCAGACGACAAGTAGTTTTGGCTTGTCTTACATTAATTTCAGCAACTTCTGGATGTCTCTGTTCAGCATCTGTAAATAAAATGTCTCAAAAATGTTTGAATTTTAACTTGGTAAATTATGTTATGTTGCTAATACCAAGCCCAAATAAAATCATGCATTTTTATAAAAAATCAGGTTAACAGAAGCTTCCTACATCAACACTGACCACTGGAAATATATGCTCATGTAACCCCAAAAAATTGTGGTCCAGTTACAATGCTCTCAAAATTTAAATAAGCTTAATGTAGCTTAATGGTCAAATCAGTGTAATAAATAAATTAGAGTTTGATTGGTCAAAATATTATCTCCTACAGAACAGAAAGTGCTCAAATATAAGCCAGGAATTACACACATAAGACCTTGTGCTCGTGTTTCTATTTATCCTGGCCTTGATTGTAAACATGAGCTTGCACAAAATGATGGAAAATGATTTCAGGGATTTAGGATTTAAGAGTTCCTTCTTACTGCCATCTGGGGCTCGTTAGAATATAAGAAGCTGCCCCAAGAAGCTTCTTTTAAAACCCCCCTTTGACTGAAAGCAAGACATAATTACCATTGGTGTAAATGATGTATAATAATATCCTGTCCTTTTTTAATACCATATCATTTTCAATGAGAAACATTCCGATACATGATGACTCTGGCATTTCCACTTATGTGAAAGACAGTTTATGGAGAATAAGCCTGATATGATAATAATAAGGGTTTTACTACAATCCATTAAGAATTATTTGACCGTAACAACAATATTCAAAGATTCAAGATTTTATTATTATTATTGTTATTATTATTATTATATTATTATTATTATAAGTTTTGCAATGTAAATATTTGCAGACAATGAATCATAAAGGGGATGATAAAATTAAAATAAATAAAAGCTGTAAATATATTCCTAAAGAAAAGTTTAAAAAAAATAATAGGATGGATGATTTAGGAAATGCATCTAAGTTTGTGTTTGTGTTAACTCATTGCAGACTATATATTAAGTCTTATGCACAGTATAAACATTGTACATTAGAAGCAATAACAGATCTGAATTTCAGCGTTATATATTTGTCTGTCACCTCAAAGTGTCATTTTCGAACTAGAAAGCGCATTTATATTTATAGTATATATATAGTTATATGTATAGTTTGAGGTGTAATTTCCATGTTATAACACAATGATCAGCAGAAAAGAGGAAAATAAGGCATTTTATCAGCCTGCTTGCGATGAGATATGATCTTCATTCGCCTCAAGCACATCAAGTCCGGAGGAAGCTCTGTGATACGCACATATGGTGAGAGGAAGATAAATGAATCTTGTGAAACACTGCTCGTGACAGGTTTCTGCCTCTGGTTGTCACCTTCAGGTAGCATGAGGTTAATAGGGCCACGGAGGGGAGGATGACCCTCCTTTCTGCCTTTTTTATTCCTCTGAACACAGTGGTAGTCAGCTTGTGAAGTATGCCTTTCTCTGCTGTAGCAGAACATGAATCAGACTCCCTGTACTTATATCAAAGCTCTGTCCTCACACTACATTGTGTTCGGGGAGGGTTGGGTATTTCTTTTGCAGCTAAGGTGGGCACATCAGAGGTGCAGAGGCAGATGCTTTTGTGTGTTTCGTTTCTTGGGAATTAGGGTTTTTTTCTGTAACTACAAAGAGGAAGAGCGCGTGTACTTTCATGCTCCAAAGGCAGTCATCAGGCGTAACTGACAGGAAGTAAGAGGAAACAGGAGAAACTCACCTCCATCACTGGTATAAAGTGAGTCAGGAGTGACAGATTCCTCGACACTTGTGAATCGCTTCCACAGGGCGTTGACCAGCACACCAGTGTAATAGATACATTGAAGCGCACCTCTGCATGAATTTGAAATCGAACAAGTGGAGAAATGAATGAGACGTGGCTGCTGAGGCAAAGGACCCCTGCTGACTCCATGGAAAGGGGAAATTGAAGCTCATTTTGAAGGAAATGTCTGTGTCTGTGTTATGGTGTGCTGGGGATTTTGCTGTGGAAATCTGGACTCTCTCAAAGAAGTCACGGCACAGACCCAAGTCTGCTTTCAGATCCGCTTGATTTTAACTAATGACTCCAGTCGTTCAAGAGCATCAGGGATCATTTTTGTTATGATTTGAGAATCTCCTGAACAGAATTGATGGTGATAGCTCCAACTGACTCAAGTCATAATAGTCAGTCTGTCTGCACAGAGTGATGAACAACATGACAGACTTGAATGAGAAAACGGCAGGAGTCTCTGGTTATATATTTTTATCTTGTGGACAGCCTCTCAATTGTATTGTGTTCTCATTATGGTAGAAAAATACATTTTTGTTTCCCTTGACTCAATCGATTGTTGTCTGCACTCTCACAGAGTAGATCGACTGCTAACATGATCTTCTATCTCACCATCATCTATCTTACACTCAAGTCAACCTTTATTTTTTTAAAAAATATATACATTTCTGACATAAGTGCTGTGTAAAACTACCACAGCCACATTTCAGACAGAAAAAAAAAACATGTTGACTTGTAAAGACACGCGTAGCAGCTTGTAAAGCTGGACTAAGCTTCACTCTTCCACACAGAAGAGAGAGGAGATGCAGCATTGGATCAACATGGTGTTTAGGATAAAGCATTCATGAAGTACAGCTCCAGTTCCAGCCCTCAAATGAATGGAGGCAAGTTATCTTTCAAGGAGACAGAGTTTTTTTTTTTTGTTTTTTTTTTCCACAGAGATCTGTTGAAGCAGGACCTGTTACAAAAAGAGGCAGTGTCTGTCATTCCACTAACAATAGACAGAAGGGGTTTTACTTTCTGGCTCCCAAGAAGACAGAAGGGGTTTCAGACCCATTTTGGAAATGTTCCTTGAACAAATATGTCCCCCATAAGAGAATTCTTACACAAGAAGTTGCTTTTACTGGTCTAACTATTTCGCCACGTAAAGACATGTTTAAGATGTGACAATGAAACACGATACATTTTGTTTGCAACTGTTGTGTTATTTCATTGAGCTCTACACTCGTAGCACTCTTAGCAGGTGTGTGAAATCATCCTAGAAGCTGAGATGAGAGTCTTTTTTTTTCAACGAGTTCATAGGCATTGTGCTTGATTTAACCAAGCTCCAAGTTCTCTGTCAGAATAAAAAAAAAAAAATCACCCATTAATTTTAAACTGGGCTGCTCCATATGAATTGACTGCAATGGTGGATTGCCAGCCTCCGCTCACACGCCAAAAGTCATACGTATGACTTTGTTGCCATTCGCCAGTCAGCACAGGATGGGCAGCAATACTGGGGGTCTTCGCAGCAGCATAGCATTAGGAACACCTGTGAGCAGAGTAACACGCAATGTCTCAGTGTTCTCAGATCTGTTCCTGCAGGGTAGGAAGGGGACATGCATGGGGGTGGATTGGGAATGTTGGCAGGTGATGTTTTTCATGCAACGGAAAATTCAGCCTGAATGAGCTTCAGGTAGTGTGTCAGGTAGTGTTTTGTGGTCCTCAAACCTTTATACAGGGGAAGTGAACGCTGGTGAGGACAAACAATTCCATCGCAGTGGCCCACATCACTTTGCAGTCAAGTTTCCTTTTTTTTTCAGGCATCTCTTGCCATTTACGGACCGCTGTGGTTCACCCTGATGCTTCAAACTGACCCGCTCTTGAGCATGGCTGTGTTTTCATATACACCATGGCCTGGAAGGCTGCTTTAGCCCTTCACTTCACCCTGTCTCATCCCCTCTCTGCTCCCCTCTTATCCTGGTAGCCAAAGCTGATTCCGACTGGAATGTCTGCACAACTGTTGCCACCCAAGTGGTCACTGACTGTTACAAGGAACAATGTTTGGGATTCCAAAAGAGGTACAAGAAAAGGTGTTCAAACTCCCTGGCTTGTACAGTTGGATCTTTTGTGTACTTGCAGGAAAGGGGCTGTCTAATGCCACTATTAGAGTGTCAAACAGTAGTGTTTTGGCGTTAGATTCACCCACCCCGGTGCGGGACCCCTCCTGCAAGGGTTTAAGAAGAAATGACCAGTGATACATGACTACACCCCTTAGTGGGAACTGTTATTAGTGCCCGCAGCACTGGTGAAAGATCTTTATGAGCCCCTGGAGAACTCCTTGCTCAAAGTGTTGTATTTCAGGAATGCTTTGCCTTTTAAGTTAAACTCACCTCAGAGAGTGAATTACATTTTTGCCCTGTTGTACACCAAAGCTGGACCACTCTCAGACTGAAATCCTCCTTTGTTTTGGAGAAAATGAGGTACTGTTTTAGGTCAAGAGTGATTAAAACTGGATGGTTTTTGTTATCTGCCTCATGCAGAGGACATGGCGGGCACATTACGAGGAACACACAGACCCACCAGGTAAACTGAACAATGATTTGTGTGCTTAAATGCATGTATGGCTCGTAAGGCCCTGTCCTAGAAGCACCTTGTCTATTGGCTATGTGAGTGTATCTCCTATTGTTAAAAGCGGGCTAGAAGAGATCCTTCATTGATGGGACACACACCCTCTACACTGGACATGGCAGTGTTAATGGCCCTGTTCAGAAGAATGAGCGTAAAGAAAATAGGCATGATGCTGGAACAGTCTCCTTCCTGTCTGATCACAGGCTTTTATTTCTTGGACATGTTTAGCCCCTTTCAGGAACCATTCTCTTTAAAACAATGCAAAACTGGTGAAAAGGGTGGTGGGAGAGCTGGTTGTGTTACATCTGACCCTCCCTAGGCAAATATGGACCCGTATCTCTATATGTTTCTTAATGACCCAGGTTGTGTGATGTGCAAGGGACCTGTTGTATGTTTTCTGACCCCTAAAAAGCTGATTCCACACAGCTTTAAGTCAGTGATATTGAGTAGGATTATATATGATAAATCAAGGGGGCAAGTCAATAATTATTGTAGAATTACAGATATATTCGCGAGTTAGTTAAGTGATAGATGTTAGGAAAAGAAAACATTCCAGCAAGGATGCTGGTTGGGTCACAACTACCTTTTTCAGTGGGCATTCTATCTTTTAATAAAGTTATTCATGCAGTTTAAAAAAAACAGGACATGAACCCACATGGAAATAATTTGGAAAAGATTTGGAATATGGAATTTGGAAGATATGCACACTCATATTTTTCAGGTGGAATCATCTATAGTTACTGAAGCTACCCCAGCCTCATGATGACAGATATCCAGGGAAACCTGTAAAGACATGCAGTAATTAAAGTGCAACTGACTAACTAAACTAGGCTGTGTTCATTTACTTTTTCTTTTTTTTTCTTTTTTCTTTTTTTTATATATCAAAATATATCTTGCAGAAAACAAACAAACAAAGAAAAAAAACTTTCACCAAAAAGTTTGGAATGACCTGTTTGGAATAAAGTGAATGTATATGTGGACGTGGACTGATTCCTGAACTGAACTGTTTTCCCAGTCAACCCCTGCCTGTCCTGTTGGCTCGGCTAAAATAATGACACAGCAAATATGATCATTGCGACATTTATTTAAAATAATTTCTGGGGAAGTTGAAGAGAACTTCTCAATGATAACTTGCTTTTACACTTTCAAAGGCTCATTATGCCACTACTTTGGTGCTGTTAGAGTAAGGGGCATGAATTCAGAGTGTACCCAATTTTTGAAGCACCACTATTCTTCTACCCTTTTATATGAACACAGAGTTTACATCTTTGTAATTTTTTACTTAAAAGGTAAATAGATAAATAAAACATTTTCTAAAGCAGTTCTCCTGGATTTGTATAACTGATTCACTTGACTGAGTTTCATGCCCGTTCAGTCCTTGAAATGCTCCGAAAAGCAGTCATCTAACATTGTCATTGCAGTAAATAAATCTCAAAAATCTACTCGCTCTGTAGATCTTTGGTTTTCAACTGTATTCATTATGACAGATGTTAACATGAAAGTATCCCAAGTAATGTGTTGGCTGTCCTCTAAGTTGCCCAAAACCATTCTATGAAGCTTTGAAGAAAAAAAAAAGGTTCTACCTTCCTTTAGAAGAGGTTGAAGTCAGACATACATCTCAAGTCCCCCGGCAGACTATTTCCAAAACCGGGAACATAAACTGTAAACACTTATTTGCCGGTAAGTGTCAAGGGTTTGTTGTAATTCAGATGATTTCAGCTGCTTACTCATCCGCTGTATGTGTCAGTGATCAAAGCTCTCTTCTTCCTCTGCCTCTTTTGCTCTCACTCGGCTGTTTAAATGAGTCAGTAAAATACTTCAACATTATAGCACCTGAACTAAAAGTTCATATCATGAAAGAAAAAAAAGAGAGAGAGAGAGAGAAATCTTTTACATAGCTCCAGTCTTTGATTCATTCCCTCATATAACCATGTGCAAAGATACAGGTGGCCAATAATGTCCTATTAAGTATTTTTAATATACCAGAATGCTTCTACATTGAATAGCAGCTGCTATGCAGAGCGGAAATTGAATGCTCTGCTCATCAGTCAATGTTTTGCCATATGGCATATCATATGGCATATCAAATAATTCCTTATATGGATTCAATATTCATGGGGTTCGAAACCAAGGGTTGTATCTCATTTCCTCACATTCATATCAGGATTAAAATCCCTCGTGAGGGAAACAAGGGATTTATAATATGATATAAATATTATAGTCGAAGAATAGCAGTCAAATTATCTTCATTTTCCTTATGCCATTTGCAGAGGATATTTATTCTTCCGCTCACAAACCCGTCTCCTCTGGATTAGGCTTTTGATTAAAGAACCCCAGACTGAGTTTTCACTTCCCTGCAGCACCGGCCTTATATGAGTTCTCAAGCCCTTCAGCCCTCTATGATTGTGTTACTGATCGACTGACCCTCATTGTCTCGCCTCATCCATCTGTCACTTTACACCAACTGTCCTCTGACAAGCCTGACCAGGACAAATCGCCGAACAAAATATGGTGTCCCAGAACCACAAAGAGAGAAAAATGAGAAACAGTCAGATGCTCCCCGCCGTGTCACAGCAAGAAAAAGGAGAGTGCTGAAATAAGATCTCTTCTTGCAAATGAAGTGAAAAAAGGGATGCTTTGCGGGAGCTGCTTTGTGGCAAAGGTCAATTGAAACATCTTCAATCAGTTACTTAGACCCAAAAAAAATAGAAACATTTAACATCCTTGCAGAAAAATGAGTGTAGCAAAGAACTCTTAATGCAACTTAGGTGCATATAAATGAGCTCATCGCAGCTTCATGGTTCTTTAACATTCATAAGTGCAATCAATAACATTGAAACTGCCCCATTTAAACATGAAAGGACATTCATGTTAAACTAGACACATTTCCCTCTGCTCTCCTCAAAGTAGTTTAGTATCTCAAATGTACAAGTACCTTTTAAACATATCTTCATGTAAGGAAATATGCCTTAACCAAGCACTTGTTCTTAAACTGATGCTGTTTTTATAAAAAATGCTTTTTATTTGTTGTTGCCCAGGTGACAGAGACTCGCACAGGTCCTCTTGGATGCAGTAACTATGACAACCTTGACTCTGTTAGCTCTGTGCTGGTTCAGAGCCCTGAAAATAAAGTCCAGCTGCAAGGTTTGTATGATTTTTTATCACTTTTGTTTTGATTGTCTGTTTTGTTTCTAAATGTCAATATTCTTCTGAAAGGTGCATGCACAAGGGATGAACATAGCATACAAAACAGATTTAATGTTTTTATTAAGTCATAACCTGACCTAGCACAATATTGCCACTACATTTACACTGTCAGTACCAAAGTTCATGGTTTGAAGATGGTATTAAACCCAGCTTTGTTTTACAGGTTTGCAGGTGATCCTTCCAGACTACTTGAGAGAAAGTTTTGTGCAGGCTGCTCTCAGCTACATAGCCTGTAATGGAGAGGGGGAATTTGGCTGCAAGGACAATGATTGTTGGTGCAACTGTGATCCCAAGTTCCCAGAATGCAACTGCCCTTATATGGACATCCAAGCCATGGAAGAGAGCCTGGAAAGGATCACAGAGACATGGGGGATCCTCTATAAAGAGTTTGAAGAATCAGGTAACAAAGCCTGATAGAAAATCCTTGATTCCTGCTTCCTTTCCTATTGTATGCCTCATCTGAATGCAGGGAAATCAAACCATTAGAATATAAATCATTCATATGGGAGGGAGTGGGGATGAATTCAAGTGTTTTTATCTGCACCATTAAATCTGAGCGAGGATCCTATATGTATGTATATTCCTCCCTATTCTATGATTTATAGGTGAACTATAATAGTTGGTTGTGAATTTTAAGTCTTGGCACACTATCTGCATAAAGCAAATTAACAAGGCAACAGGACCAGATTAAAAAAACCAACAGCTTTGGGTTCAGGTAGTTTACAATATGTCTGGAGCAGATTAATCAGCTATAAAGCCCATTTATTGCAAGTCCAGCTTTTCATATCACCGGGGAAACAGAGTTTGAGTGGAGGCTCCTAGCATAATGTTTGGTTATTACTGCCGTGCTCGGTCACCCTGCCTTGGTGATTATTACTCAGGTGAAATCAAAATGGATGTCTTTTTTTTCCACTCTTCAGATTTAACTGAAATATCCCTAAGTGCAATTACTTTCTAAGTTTATGTTTTAATAGCAGGGTGTGAAGTAAGGGCAGATGCGTGCTCAGAATGAAGGCACCCGTAAGCGTCATAAATGTGTCCTTCAGCGAGGGATATGAGATTTCAGCCTCACTGCTTTATCAGCCCAGGAAGAAGTCAGGAAGTGGCCTGAAAACATCAACTTAGATGGAGATTCAGTGGTAACTTCTCATTAAAACCAGTATTTTTTTGTTACCATCAAAGCAAACATTAACAGAAAAGAACACAATAGATCTAATAATAAATTGAAGATGATGAATGTGGCAAAGGTTATCATATTTTTAAAATAAATGCTCAAAATATTTTAAAACTTGTGGATAGCTGAAACCTTGAAATGTCTATAAATTCTATTCTGCAAAGAAAAGGGAGACACATTCAAATAATTAAGTAAATAAGCTCACAAAGGATATTCATCCCAAGGGAATAAATATGAAGATAGTTAAAATATTGGTGAAGTTGCTGCAGTAGTAATAATTAATCATGGAAGCTAGGTTAAACATTTTTAAATAACAACATATCATTTTAAAAAACAATGATACCTTGGCTTCTAGTACAACACTTACAATTAACAATGCTACTTCATTCAAAATTGACCCTCTCTTATTTTATTTAACATTGAAAAAGTGTCGCTCTGCATGCTTTTGTTTCCTTTTTGCTTACAGGAGAATATGATAAAATGTTCGAGGTGACTTTTCAAAGCATCTGCTAGATGCCGTGTCCTAATTCAGCTCCTCCAACATCTACATTTCTTGGCCAAACAGAACAGGCTGCCAAGGTCTATCCATTTCAAAGGTTTCTTCAAATGCAACCGAATCTCCTTCAAATGCTACTGAGACTCTTTTTTTCTTTTTTTTTCCCGTCAAACTGGAGGACACAACTAGTGCAGCCTCTGCTTATTTTGCTATGATGCCTGCCAACTCATAAAGTCAGAAAATATTACATGACCACATTTCAGCAGCTGGTCATAAAGAAGCATTGTAAATGTTGTATATAAACTGAACCTCAAATAGTCACTGGAGGATGTTAATAAGCATAAACTTAAATGTGTTGTTTTGTTTTTAGACTAGACATGTAACAAGCCAAGGGCCAAAGAATCAAAGCCCTCAGAGATGTAATTACTATTTAGATGCCAGTTGTCCATCATGTGTTCTAGTAAAACGTAACAACTTGTACTGTATAATATAGTATCTATATCTCCAGGAGATATCCAGTAAAGCAGTGCAATACCACACAATCAATGAAAGAAACAACAATAAAAACACCTGACCATCGAAAATAGTTTTTTGATGGATATTTATAACCCTGTTTAGCTTGGATTATTAAGTAGACATGTACTTAAAGCCTGTCAGCTTATTTAAATATATTTGAGATTACATTTGAGATGACAGTACCAAATTTTGCACACAGTACAGAGGATAATAGATCCTCACATTTTACTTGAAAATGAACATGTTATATATTAATGTCAAATATATAGGAAAAACACTTTCTATATGTCTTCTCTGTTACAGATGAATTCAAGGCATTTTATGCGAGGCTGCCCCAGAACTATTTTCTGAACATGTCAGCCATCCAGCACTTGTGGTCTATGGACAACATGTTCCAGTGGCGATATGAGCAGCTGGAGAACAGCATGCGGGTCCTCGCCAAACGAGCCCAGAGAGTCATCTTCAAGCTCTTCAGTCTCAGTAAAAGGTGTCACCGACAGCCCCAAGTCCGCCTACCAAGAGAACGGTGAGAACAGCTCCTGAAATGCATAATCATGTTTACTGACTCCATGTGTATGTTATATGTGTACATCTGAGAGATTTGAATTTTTTTATGATCTAACAAAGTTTTAATATGTTAAGTCGGGAATGTCTTTTATCGTCAGTAAACCTATTGCAGCCAACATATTACAAAAAGAAAAAAAAAAAAAAAAAAAAGTTTGGGCACTTTTTTTGTCCCAAAGCTGCTGTTCATCACATTGTAGCCTGCAGATCTCTCTATGGACTCATCCAGGTTTGTAGGTGGAAGTAAACAAGCTGCCATGCAGTGAAGGCATTTTTCTTTCTGTATACACTCACAATACGCCTTTGGTGTATGCTAATGATTTTATTTTTATCTCTTTACTACAGTTTTTAGTAATAAATTTATGCATCCTGCGGCATATTGATCAAGCTAGATATCTATAGTGCAGCAAAAGTTTTTAACCTTGTATTTATAGACCCAACTGTTCATTGTCACGTCATTATAAAGGGGCTTACCTGCAATACTTTGCTCATATCAGCTGATCTAAAAATAAACTTTAAATCAAGAATCAATATGTCACTGCACCATTAAATCTTTATTGAGCTTCGTGATATCTGCACAAAATGATGAACTCGTCATTTCTTTTCTCTGGACTTAATTTCTGTGAAATCCCTCTAAAACCGGATTCTCTGCATCGACGTCTATGGCTGCAAAGAAAATAACTCCAGGTTCGCCTGTTTATATCTTCCTTAGGTTGAAAGGCTTATCAAATACTGCATATTAAAAACCACAAAATCAGATATAACTTCAAAACAGACACTGAGCATCTGTCAAATGGGTTGTAGTTCATTTTATTGTTAACAAATAAGTTATTAGTTGTTAGACAACTAAGTCAAAAACCAGAAGTGTTCATTATTAGACAGGAAAAATAAAAAAACACAAACACACTATACTTGGACACTATAACACTAAATTGCACTCTATTTGAAATATAATAGTATATTCTGATATCCAGGCATAATTTTATTAAAGTACCACATTTAATCCAAAATATGCTACACTAAGAAGCTATTCTACCCTTAATACCAAATTATGCTGTAATCAGACACCCTGTTCATTGCTTCGAATGTCCCTCATGCCCTCATGCAGTGCCATGAAGTTTGTAGTATCAACTTCCTTGACACTTCAATCCTTTTTCTATTTTTTTTTCAAATATTTTTTTAAATTAGATTTATTAGTTTATTTATTTTTTGAACAGAGGACACATACCTTTAACTTTAATGAAATTACATACCTGCTACTTGAGACAGAACTTCTTCAGCTGGTCCAGGGCAGTTGGCAGAGTAGCCAAGACCCACATCTTTGATTAAATGACAATGATCACATATTTAATATAACATTTTGTAAAATAAAAAAGAGGCTGGGCTCCACAAATCTGGTGGTTAGAGTCGGCTGAAGGTAAGCTGTAGATACTGTATGTGTCCCAATTAAATAGCAGATATGGACATTTTCTCTTATGTTGATATTTTTGACGTGGTGTGATACAGAACAAGGAAAGCTTTCAGTATACAAAACACAATAGCAATACTCATATATCATTACACATATTCAGATGTAGGCTGTGTATTGATCAAAATGTACCAACAAAAATATAATGACCAATTTATACAACTTTCTACAAGGCTTACTAGAAATTATGATCAGAGATATTTTAAGTGCAGATTTACTTAACAATGATATTATTATCTGACATTTATAGAAGTGAATGGCAAAATCTTGGAAAGGACCACCATCGTGGACAAAAACTGATTCAACCCTCACTTCACCGGTTTATAGCACATCAGACTTGGTTTTGTTATTTATGAGACACTGAATAATCTTATATGTTACTGTAAATATATAGTAATAGTATCCTATACTGAGAGAATAATGCTAATAATAGACATGCAATTACACAAATTTGTTTGTCAAAAGCATGGTTTTTGTTGTCAGTGTTAGTTGTTATTTGCAACCTACCATCCACTCTGTCTCCATGGCTTTTCACAATATTGCAACTGCATCACACCTTTGCCGCTAAAAGAGGACAGTACAAATTCACATGCTAGCAAGAGAAAAAGAAAAAAAAACAACAGTGTAATGTCACAAATCCTCTAGTGAAGACAGTGTCAGAGTTATTAAACTAGTGTTTTAAGACTGAATAAAATTCACACTCGCTTCAGATTACCTTCTTCCATCAGTAGGGGTGATTTAGAAAGATGTTGAATTTTAACTATCATAATCAGTAATTAGTAATGGCCGCTCTTCAGGAGAAAAAAATGAATCAACTCAGATTAATACTTTTTCCTTGGACCAGTCTCTCTCTTGTTTTCTTGCATTTCCTCTCTCTGTGTTTACTCCTGTCTCCCTCTCTTTTCTGCATTGCTGAAACACATATTAATCACTGATTCATGCAGTTGATATTCCCACCCACTTGCCAGGAAAAGGAGTGGGAACATCATCACGCTCATCCAGGCAGTGTTTATCTGTTATTACTGCTGCATCAAAAGCGAAGTTTTCCCTTTCTTTTATGTCTTCACAGAAATCTCCATACTCAGTGAAAAAGAGACTGAGATTGGGATGTTTGTAAGTTTGCCTCTGAGAGAAACGGAAGCTCTTGAAAAACATCTCAGTCTACCTTTAACATCCTGTTTGAGGCACTTGAGATAGATATGTGATTGATTTTGCTTCCTGTGGGCTACTTTTCCACTGTCCTGACAGGTATTAGCGAATAAGCCAGTTGAAGCAGCAGTCAACTTGGCTTTTATTAGGCAGGTAATGATAAGACTACACAATACACTTTGTGATCAGACTTTTGCTATGAGGCATAATGATGACATTGTCATTCAGCTGATGTTTTCAGTACTTCTGCTTTAATCAGCTTTGAAATACCTTTTCTTATGTGAAACCTTCTCCCAGAAAAAGGTGCAGTTTTTTTGGGATTATGAACATCAAGGTCTTGGTTGGAGGAGTCTTTTCAACTTTGTATGATTATTAAGAGAGTGCAATTGAGATTTGACTTTAAAAATGTCAGATTTCTTTATGAACTCTTTCGCGTATTCAGTAGATCAGAACAATTTCATCTTACAGCCACACAATATTTGATTTTTTTAAAACTGACAGAAAATATGCCCTAAGGGTGTTATTATTGCATTTCAGTGGTCTTTTCTTCTTTTCACTCTTCAAACTGATTTTTTTTTAATTATTTATTTTTTTGCTTTCCTCACCTGGCATTGATTCAATTGTAAGTTTTTCTTCATAGTCTAAATTTTACATAGTACATCTACTAGTATATAGATATAAGTCCATAAGGTTCTGAGATAAGCACAATTTTGTTCCTACAAGGAAACTCTACAGCAGATCTGACAATGAAAATACCACAAGGAAGACAGGCCTAGTGTAAAGCATTGCATCATATAGTGGCCTTGAAGTGCAAATCACAAAGACAAATCTGAAAGCACAACAACCAATCACATAACAAAATGGCAAATAAAAAAACAAAGCAATAAATCTCAAAACACACACACACACACACACACACACACACACACACACACAGAAAACAAAACTGCAAGTAAAAGAACACCAGGACAAATCTCACAAAATACAGCAGCACATGACATGACTATGCACAATTCTAAATCTGAAAAAAGTTTGTTTTTCAGTTTGGCCTGAAGGAGCTTCAGTGACCTGCATTGTGCCCTGACCTCAACCCCATTTATTACCTTTTGGATAAACTGGGGTGCCAACTGTAAGCCAGACCTTATTTCTCTAAATTAGTGCTGGACATGACTAATGCATATATGGCTTAATGGGAGCAAATCTCTACAGAAAGGTTCCAAAGTCTTCTAGAAAGTCCTCCAAGCTCTTAGAAGAGTGTAGGTTCTTGCAGCTGATTGGTGCCATTTGATCGAGACTGACATGTTCAATAATCACATATGATTTGGTATGTGTAGTTGTTCATATACTTTTGGCCATGTATTGCATAATATCTAGATCAGAAGCTGAACAGGTTAAAGTACATATTGGCTTTGTGTCAGTAAATTCATTATTAGTTTATTTCTTGAGTCCTTCCTTAACAACCTGTTATTTTTTAAAAGACCTCAAATGATCTTGTTATTAAAAATATTAAAAGACCTCAAATGATCTTGTTATTAAAAATATTATCCAAAGAAACGGAGTGCCTTTTAATCTTTGGTGGAAAAACAAAAAACAAAAAAAAAACAGTCACATAAAATTTGACCGAACTAATTTTTTTAAAACACAGTGTTGCCTGCTCCTTTAAAAGTGCCACCGAAGATAGAAGACCCTGATTCACAGCAGTTGTTTGGAGGAAGAGTTGCAGGGAGCTGGAAGGCTGTACATAATCACACCAGGGAACCAACAGCACAACTGCAGCCTTGTCTTGGTGACTGCTTTGCTCTGCTAAAGCTGTCAGAGGTGAAATACCTTGCCCACAGGTAGCAGGTGATGGAAAGAAGAGCCCTTTTTGGTTCATTTCCCATCATTTTTTCATACATTTGGGGGTTTTGATATTCAAATCAGTAGGTTTTTTTGGCTTTTTGGGGGGTTTTTTAACTCAGAGTTGCATCTTACTGCCAAGCACAGGGTAAGATTGGGATATAGAGGAAGGATGCCCTAAATGTAACCAAGCAAGCGTTTTCAGATTAGCATAAAGTTTACCACAATATACTCTCATCAAAGACAATTTAATTTTTTAATTTATTTTTTATGATTATTTTTTGATGAAAATAAGCCAGAGGTATGTGCTGTGCAGAGCTTCTCTTCAGCGAATAAAGAGGATAAGCGACATAAAGGGATCACAGTCAAGAAGAGAATCAAACTCTGGCCCACATGAGGGAATTATATGTATGTCTGAGATGCAGTTACCCTACGGCTGCACCAGGCTTCTAATATTCATGTCATAAGCTGATCAAAGACAAGTTTGTCTCCGTCTGTCTCCCACTTTCTCTTCCCTTTCAAACACCAGTGTTTGTGCTCATATTCTTTGCATCCGTAACCCACACTTACCAGGCACAACAAAAACATCAAAACTGGTACACTCCGTAGGATGCTGAGGCCAGCCTAGCTCAATAACATGAAGGCACCCTTGCAAACACTTCTATATAATCTTGACATCTTTATCTGTTATCCAGGGTCGTAGGTGGGACTAAATTATCTGACTGCAGCGAGATAGACTGTGGATTCCCTTGGAAAGCAAGTGTTCATAACTGTGAAGGGAGAATAAAACTCTAAACCCTAAAGCCTGTAATCCCAGAAGTAATTTTGTAATGCAATACTTTTGATATGCTGAAACTGTATCTGGCAACAGTGATCACACTCACACAGGTTTGCATTGATTCTGTGAATTGACAAAAAAGTTCAATCTGAGCTTTAATGTGGAAATTGTCTGTAACCTTCAGCTATATTTTGTGGCCTCCATCAATAAATGGAGGCAAAATTTGTCTTCCCTGGCCTTTATCGGTGGATGCAGTTTTATAGATTTCACTGATTTAGCTGTTATCACCTTTTATGACCTAAGTGATCTTGTTAAGAGCTGTTTTGCACATCTACATTATAAACTTTTTTTTTCTTATGTAGCAAGGCCATAGTATGCATTGCAATGTAGTGACTGAGATGGTGTTAAATAATGGTTATGTAACTTAGACATCTTAAAAAAAGACATCTTTTAACCTGAAAATTACCTTAACCACACAGATTTAAATCCTTTCAGGCCCGTCCAACTGCTTTACATTATGCTGATTATGCTTAATATTTTTAACGAGCAAGCTGTCTCCACATCCAGACAGGTGTCTTGGACCCAATAAAGCAGCTACCTATTAAACCAGCTCATCCTATAAGCCCTGTTCAATAACTAATCCCTCTCTGGCTCTATCTCTCCTACTTCTGTTTTTCTTCTTCCCCTTGTGCAGGCCTCAGTCCTACTGGCTGAGTCATTTCCAGTCTCTCCTGTATTGCTCAGAGAACAACCAGCTCGGTGAATTCTCTGAGGAACTCCACAGCTGCACCTGTCAATACGAACACAGCCCCTGTCAGCTGCCACCGCCCTGCTCTGTTGGGGAAGGCTCGGCTTGTGCAGCATGTGCGCCAGATAACCATACCCGCTGTGGGAGCTGCAACCCTGGCTTTGCCCTGTCACAGGGGGCCTGCAGGCCCATGGTGGCAGACTCCACTGAGAACTACCTGGGTTTCGAGACTGACCTCCAGGATTTGGAGCTGGGCTATTTACTGCAGAGAGCTGACCGCAGACTTGAGGTATTCTTCTTGTTTTCTAACTTCAGGCAATGTTAGCAGTAAAAATCAATGTGCTACCATTTTGGCCTATAGATGCATGTATTTTTGGACCAAGAATGTCCAGTTTTCTGCAATTTCTATTAACTATGTTGTCCAAGATATTTACTATACCTCAAAAGTGCAGTGTGCCAAATTTGAATTGAGATACATATGCTGCATGTCATCCCCTCATCAATAATTGAGCTAAATAACATCCCTCAATACACAATTAATTAGAGCCTAGTCAACTGTAATCTTGTTTAGATACTGATACAGTATATTATCTCACTGGTCATGTGTACTCGCTGTGTTTGTGAATGCACTGATTTCATGTTTATGTGTCTGACAGGTCCATGCAATCTTCATCAGCAATGACATGCGACTCAACAGCTGGTTTGACCCATCATGGAGGAAGAGGATGCTATTGACACTGAAGAGCAACAAGTACAAGTCCAACATGGTCCACATGCTGCTGGGAATTTCTCTCCAGATCTGCCTTACAAAGAACAGCACCCTGGAGCCTGCCCTTACTCTCTACATAAACCCCTTTGGAGGGAGCCACTCAGAGAGCTGGTACATCCCTGTCAATGAAAACAACTTTCCGGACTGGCAGGCCACCAAGCTGGATCTACCCTTTGAGTGCTATAACTGGACTCTGACTCTGGGCAACAAATGGAAGACATTCTTCGAAACTATTCATATCTACCTTCGGAGCAGAATTAAAACTCAAGATGGAGTGAATGACAGCTTATATTATGAACCTTTGGAAATGACAGAGCCTGCTAGGAACCTGGGATACATGAAGATCAACAGCATCCAGGTCTTTGGTTACAGCATGCACTTTGACCCGGAAGCGATCCGTGACTTAATTCTGCAGCTGGACTATCCGTACACCCAAGGTTCCCAAGACACAGCCATGCTTCAGCTCTTGGAAATACGAGACAGGGTAAACCGTCTTTCCCCTCCGGGCCAGCAGAGGCTGGACCTTTTCGCTTGTCTTTTGCGGCACCGGCTCAAACTAACTGCCAGTGAGGTAGTTCGCATTCATGCCTCCTTACAGGCCTTCAGCTCACGTCTGCCCAATTTGATGGATTACGAGACCACCAAGCTGTGCAGTTAACAGCTGCTTGATTGGAGATCTGGACTGTATATGTCCTCAAGGAGAACTCCTTGACATGAGGATTGTGCCCCATTGTGGGAAAGATGCTCAAAGTCTCTATGGATTACCAAACATATGGTACATTTGGAGAGAAATCAGAAAGAATGTACTTATCTGGCTGTTTTTGTTTTTGTTTTGTGGCAACTACCTTCAGTGCTATATCATAAAGAAGGAGGTGGATCAGCAAGAAAATGCACAAATGTTTCACAAGAACAAACTCTGCAACAAAAGAATTCTACAGTAGAAATACAGATATGGCTATATAAAAGTTGAACCATCCTGTTTCAATATGACTCTGCTCATTTATACTGTATGTACCAATGCCAAACACATGGACATTTTATGGTAAAAAATGGTACAGTCTGTTTGTTTGTAATTTTTATATGTTCCTTTTGCTTCAGTGACAGTGCACTTTCCATGAAGACCAGAATACAGTGGTGTCGTCAAGATTTTGTAGATTAATTGATATTAAAACATCATGTTATAACAGATTCCAGCTGTTGGAATATTTGTCATTATAACTTCAAATAGCTGTCATCTCATTTTAAAATTCACTCCAAAACGTTTTGACAACGTAGAGCAAGGGGTAAATAAAGGGATCATAAAGTGATTGCAAGCCTAATGCAGCTATGTTCAAATTAATTATTTTCTGCAATTACTTTCATGTGTCTCACATTATCTGATCACTTCATCTGAAATTAATTTACCTAGCAGATTCTGTTCCAAGCACAAACACATCAGAACTTACCGTGTTGAGAAATGCAAGGCATATGTAATTACAAGCTTACCTTCAACATATTCATTCTAGCCGGCCTGAAAGCACAATTAAATTTGTTACATGACATTTTAGAAATGTCAGTTTTTAAACTGCCACTTATTCTGGTAGATTTACTGGAAAACCTGAAGACAGTGTATTCAATCAATTGTCTCTATTCTTTTCTATTTGCACTGTTAAATTTAATGATAATAAGGGACAAATCAGTTCTATTGTAAAGGAAGCTATTTGATCCGCTTTCTAAATAAACAAACAACTATTTAGGTTAAATACTGTATTCATGTTATCCAGTGAGAAAAGCTGGTGACAACTGCAGTTTGAGTTGTAAAAAAAATGTTGCGAACCATTCGCAGTTTTACTTATTTGTAGTTTTACTCAAGACTTCTGTTAAACCATCAAGTGTTTTTTTTTTCTTTTCTTTATTTAAGTAATCAATACAATGATGCACAATACACAATGCAGTTTTGAGGTGAGTGAATGGCAGAGGTCAGGCTGCAGGACACTGCCTGAGATGAAATTCGAGGGTTGTCGAGTGCAGTTTTCAGGCCACTTTAAAACCTAAAGGGCCAGGTTTGAACATGTGGGTATAGCTGGTGTTTTGTAGGTGAAGAAGAGGTTTGTCTGCCGTTTTCAGTTCCTGTTTTGCAATAACACTTTCTCTGCAGCACTAAGGCTGAACAGATCTGATGTACACACTGACAGAGAACAGCAGCTGCTGCTACTGTGCTGCTGACGTGCTGCTTCTGCTGCATGGCCAGTTTGGACAAGGTCATGAGACCAAATACCAATTAAGCTCAGGCAGCACACAGCACTTTCTGTCCAACCCAAGTGCAAAGCATCCGAACAAACTATTGTTACATTTTACCTGCCAGACAGTTTGTGTGTGGTTGCATCAGTGTGCTGAGACAAGACACACGCTGTGAGGAAGCAAAGGAGAGCTTTACTTTTAACATCAGAGGCTGGCTTGTACCGACAGGGTTTTTATTTTGTCATATCTGAGCTTGACCACAATCTATCTCTAAATCTTTGGTTGTCAGACCTTAACAGCACACTGACTATAGGCTGAACAATAACCACCACATCTACCAGACAACCGGCTTATTTGTCACGTTCACAATTTTTCATATGACTTTAAATAGAAAAGCAAACTTAACCTTTCCCGCTCTGAAGTTGCCATGCATGCTACGCCTTTAATATACTGCAGGCTTGAAGAACTAAAAGTAGCTTTTGTAAACTTTTATGGATATCTGCCACTGATGAATGCTGGCAGTGAAAACTGCACTGGTTCAGAGTTTTGCATGTCAATTTTTTTTTTGGCAAGTAATTGAAACATAATGTATATTCAACAACATAAACTGTGAACAGACAGGCTTAGCTGCGTAGGCTCTGAATAAGTCATGAGCAGATTCAAGACTATACATTTTCTGTCTTCAATTTAATCTTGACAATGTGAATGTCTCCTGATTGATAATGATTTATTGATGTTAAAAAGATTTTTTTTTAAAAATTCTGCCGACTTTTAGATCAGTCGCTGTTAAAATGCCGTTGTGCCTCTGTACGGCAGGTCAGAGACTCTGTCTGCATTATTAATGTGAGGTACAAGATGCCATCTCTAATCTGTTAAGATGTACATGCCTTAACAGCGTTGCAGACCAAAGGGAACTCGTGTACCTGTGAAGGTTAACAGTCATCACCTCAATTTGTCTGCTCCCCCTCAAACTCGTGTCAAAAGCTACGTCGAAAGAGGGCTCTACATGGATGAGTAGTGTCTGATGAGATGTGTGAGTGGTGGAATGTATTACCAAATGTCAGCATGTCTTTACCGGGATACGATCGTGTCAATTACATAGAGGAAATGAGAGTTTTACCACAGTGGGAAAAGAAGCTGTTCAAAAGAAAAAGAAACAGCACCTCTGGTTGTGTTTTTGAGTCTGTAATGACTTTGGAAATTTAGTGATGTATGAGTTGAAACAAACACAGTCTTAAACCAGCTTTATAACTGTGCACAAGAGAGAAAGTGTGAACAAAACAGGAAACTGCAGGACTAAAAACACTAATACATCTTACCCATCTCACCAAAAATTAATTAAAACATCCGCACAGTCTGAGTAATTAGGGATATGGATGGTGCTTTTCAAAGAAAAATGGAAATGGAGGGCTGAAAAATAAATCTGCCTTCCCTACAGTACGTGTTCCTCCTCCAGCTAAATAAAATGATCCCAAGGTAGCAAACCCATAATTATGATGTTTAACAGCACTCTGCTCATTGTGCAATTACCAGACTCGGTTCTGAAAACCCATCCTGCACAGGCAGCTTCCCATCATACATTACTGTGAGCTTGTAAATAGCCCTGTGTTTTTATTCTCTCACTGGCTCCATGCAGCTGTCCTTATGGCACTATGAGTGGGCGGCAGGACGTGAGTTTTGATTAGAGATGTTCAACCTTTAGTGGAGTGTCAATCAAAGGTATCAGAAGAAAAAGCTAGCTCTGATTCTCTCTAAATTTGCAAAATTGTGCTTGTGATTTACCCGAGATGATTAGAACTTTGTTTTTATTCTGCTTCAGCTGAACCTGGAGAGAGATTTTACTGGAAAATCAAGAAAAAAGGAAAAAAAACTTGTTTATTGTCAGATACAGTCATTGAGAAAAAAATCCTGAAAACTCTTCTCTGCAATAAACCCATCAGTGAAAAGCAGTTGGAAGTCACTGTACAGCAACCAGCGACCAACTCCAGAGACTTACGTGTCAATTTTTTATGTTTTATTTATTTCAAATACTTGCTTATAAATCCAAGTTATGTCACCTAAGTATCATCAACACCTGAGTTACACACATTTCTGTGACCACTGGTACTGGTGACTCTTTTTTAAGTGCAGTTTATATAAAAAGCAGTGGAGCGGACAGTGACGCTCTGTGCTGTTGGTGTTGATGAAACTGTTGAGTCAGGTAGCTTCTGCTCTCACATCTGTCATCATGTTCCCTGCATTAATTCCTGCTCACATTTACACAATTATAGACAGTGACACTTGTTACAACAACTCAAGGAGATAATTTATCCCTGAATGGAGATCAGTAATGGGCCTGTTTTTCATTAAATCTATTTGGGTAAAAGAAAAACAACCAACACATTTGCACATGATGACAAACCCCCCTAGTCCTTAATAACATCCATTCTGGTACAAATCTACTTGCCCAGATCTATACATCTTGTATTGTATCTTCACAGGCAGTGTCAGTATGGATGTTCATTGTGCTGTAGCAAAGTGCAGAGCTTCAGCTTCCATATAGACCAAACTTTTCCTCCACGGGGACCCGACAGTGCAACGAAACAGAGAACAAGAGGAGGAGGCAAAAGGTAACTGTCGCCCGCCAATAAATCAATATGCTCCTTTATTACCTCAGAGAACAAAAGGCTCTGCACCGAGATCGATTGCACCGCTGAGAAGCCTCCAATAAGAAAAAAAATATAAATAAATAAAATTCTCCTGGCATTTGGCTGCTCTGTCCCCACGACCAGATCAGCATCAATTTATTACCAATGTGATGGTTTCCGCCTGATGTGTTTTTGTAGAAGCACAAATCAATCCTGAGTTTATTAGCTGCTATGATGCATTGTAAAACGGCATTACTCAGGGTGCCAGATGAATGCCATTCATTAGGAAATAAGGCTGCATCGACTGTGGATGTGCAGAGAATATGAGAGAGACATTGTCGGGGGTAATACATTACAAAATAAAGCAGTGACCACGTTACAATTGTCTCTAAAGAAGTAATGTAATGCCTTACTGTTCCAAAACTAAGTAATCACATTACAGATACTAATCAAATGTATATTCTACTTGCATTATATGTTCTTCACATTGTCAGAGTTTTGAGTGCAGTGGCTAAGAAAGGAGAGGATGCTACTGAGTACAGTGTTGCGCTCTAATTCACAGTGAGTAGTTTGCAAGGCTTTGGCAGCAGTCTGTGCCGCTAGCAGCAGTGCGAATGGCTTTTTCCTTACAATGATGAGGGATACAGCTGCTTCATCTCACTGAAGCCACTGAATATTTGGAAGGTTATACAGGGTCAGATTGAACCATTTTCCTACAATAAAATCTATGTGCAGAAAATTCAAGTAAGCAACGCCGCCTGGTGCAGCTGTGGAGAGACTCCATAAGGCTGGGTGGTCCCTCGCTCACTCTCAGAACCAGGTTGTCTGACAAACTCTTTTAGAAACCTCCCTCATGAGATACAGTGGTTGCTTTTAGTGATAAACATGTCAAATAATCTGGCACAGTCTACCAGAGAGTCTGGTCTGCAAACAATTAAGTGAGTTTTGTGTTTGCTTTGTGGAATTATTTTATTACAGTAAAATTTTGTCTGTGCCCTCCTTATTAGAATAAACAGCTGTGCTAATATGGGGTATAGGGCCTGTAACTGCAGTTATTATCTACATGGATAATAATGAATCACTGTGTTAGAGTAACAAGTAATGTAAAATATTTTCCATGACAAGACAGAGAACCATTGAACTTGGATTAAATTGAAAAATGTGTGTTTCAGTGTAAACAAAGAAAAAAGATAGAAACAAGGTAGATATGGCGATGGTGGTATTTATATAATTCTCTGAAGAAAATATTAATCACATTTGGCATGCTAGATAGATAGATGGTAAAATTGTTGGGCAAATAAATTACAGCAGCTTCATAACTGCAAAAGCTGGGATAACTGATAACTGTCTAACTTCATTTGAATCATTTTTTTTTTTAATTTATTTCTTTGTTTTGAGTAAATGGAAGACATGTCTCAAAAACATCAGGATAAAGCCTTATAGACACACAGAGTTGAAGGCAAAGCTCGACATCATCAGTATTGAGAATGAGAGACTGACTTGGACAGTGCTTCTGCTTTCATTACGGTTATATCTGTTAAAACGTCACGCACAGCTCCATAAAAACACTGTTCAGACACTCCAACAGAATACAAGGCATCAACAGCACATTGTGAGCTCATTTTAAAGCATTATCATAATTGTTAGTTTACTGCAGCATATGTTCTGTACAGTGCCGCATGCTCTGGCCACTGGATACAGTGTTTCCAGGCAGCTGCATGTTAATCTAACAGAGTGCTATAATCGTAATGTATTACACCATTTATTATTTTGTAATTTTTTACTATTGCACAGTACACAAATTCGATTCATGTAATGTTTATGCAGTAATTTTAATGCAGAGCCTGATAATACATTGAGTTGCTTCGAGAATTTTTAAGGACACACGCACACAAAAAAAACCCAGATATATTTCTGTTCTTATTTTCCATGGCTGCTATGAGGAGAGGCAATCAACAGTGCATATTTTTGATTAGACTTGATGAACCTCGTTGGAACGAGGAGTAAGTGGAGCACCAGGACATTTGCATGGAGTCTCCAGTGTCCCCATGGCAGTGAGTACAAAAAAAAATAAAACAAGGAGGATGATACAGAAGGGAGAGAGGGAGAAATAAAGGGAATATTTCTTTCTGGCATATTCAACCCCATAAATTATAGACTGTATTCAACTCTTGGAAATAAACCCCGGGACCTTGTCTGTGTTTGTTTTTGCCGCTGTCCATCATTGTAGTAGTCAACAATCAGACTTTAGCATCACTATACAGACCCCCTGGTCTGCAAAAACACGTTTAGAGATTAGATGAGAGACACATGACAGGACAACCAAGAATGTGATAGGACTTAATGGGATAATTGGATGTGAAACTGTCATTCCACCTGGTGAGTGACTGTTTGCGAGAGGCAAGTGGCTAGACAGAAACAAAAAAAACCAACCTAATCAGCTTTGCCCACAGAGAGCCATTTTATGCTGAAACATCAATTACAAAAGAATTGCTTTAGGGATTCTCTGGCCAGGCTTTCCAATGCATCACTTATTAGACAATTCTTTGCTGTGACATGTACTCATCAGAGAATTGAGGCACCGGCACTCGACAAGGTCATTCATGAATTATTTGGATTTGTGTCACATTTTTATAAATACACTGCTCTATGCTCAATGTCTGTGACTGTCTGTGTGTTAGGGGAGTAGAGTGTGAAATCAGCACTATTTCATGTCTAGATAACTGGGGTTCTGCAGCACCGCAGTGCTTAAAAAAAGTATTACTCACCTACTTAATGCTCATTAAACATTAGACTTGCCCATAGATAATGGAAATTCTGTGCAAATGAAGTGATTCAAATTGGGCTTATTATATAATATTTCATAAAGGTAATGTAGATGGATAGGAACACCAACATAAACTGTGTATAAAGGGGGAAATCAGCTGTGAAAAGAGTTTGATGAAAATGAAATGACTTTTCATTTTTCAAACTATCAGTAGGTAACTTTAGACAGTTTCTACATTTGATATGATGGGAGCCATTTTCTCTCTAAGGTAGTGGTTTAAAAGGTAATCATCCTTTACTTAAGCAACAGTAATAATACCAGGGGCCAGTTAACTAGCTAGGAGGCCCCTAGGCAAAACTGAGCTGGGAGCCCACCTTCATCCCACTTTAAATTCTTGCCAGTATTATTATACAATATGAATAAAAAGCTCCAGCAACGTTCTTAAAGTTTATTCTTTGTCACAGCAAAGTATGGTCAGAATGCATCCACTATATTTTATAATTCAATTATATACATTCTATGTGAATGAAACCTCTGGAGTAATGAGTGAATAAACATGTTAGATAAATGTGAGGGATTATAAAAACATGTTAGATTAATGTAAGGGAATATAAACATTTAACTATGAACATGATAAAATAGTGGCTGCTGGAGTTTTCAAAACAAAGTAAAGTTGTTTAAGAAAGTTAATTAGTTGTAAAAAATTATAAATACAAATAGAAATAGAAATATGAATAAAAATATAAATGTCTTTGGATAAGCTATTTCAAAATTTTAGTAGGACTTAACTTATTTAGAACATGCTCACTTGACTAAAGAACTGTGTATATGGAAAGCTGATCCCAGAGATCTACAAAGTGCGTCATAGCTTGAAATGTTGAGCTACTTACCAAGCTGCTATATGTTAAAAGTTGGGAATGAGAAAATCTATGAGTGTCCTCATGTACAAGGTACAAGACATAAAAGTAAAAAGGACAAAATCCAACTTTGCTCAGTGTTGCTACAAGATACTGTGTAGGGTGACTTTAAAGTATGATGTTGTTGTAGAAACATTGGAAAGCTTTCATGAAAACGTCAGTGTTAAGGGCTTATTTATTATGGCCAGCCCGTATTGGGTTTCACTTGAGACTTATCAAGGTTAATAATAAAACCACATGTTGATTATATCCTTATGATATTACAAGATAGCGGGATTTATCTCCCTGTGGCTCGCCTACTCTTCATTTGATAGTAGTTATAATTGAAAAAGCCTAGAAATCAATAAGACATTCCAAGATCAGATTAGATGATTATATGATTGTATCAGGACTTTTCTCGCTTGTTATCGCAAATCTAAATGTTATGTGATGATATCAGTCACTGTTCGTATTGATCTGATGACATTATTTCCTGTAGTCGAACAAAGTAACACCATGCACTGACACAAACATTTATATCTGTTTATCATATTTATCCATCCATCTGATACATAGCTCTAAGGATGCTAAATAATTGATAAATGTTTTCTTTTGAGAAATAATTTTAGGGCCATAATTGTTACTAATTGCATAATTAAATGTGCCTGTATATGTCATTGGCTAAATTGTACCAGATTTTTATTTCAAGCATTTAAGCATATTTGCAAATGAGCAAAGACACTTTAAAGTTAGAAAAGAGGTAATTCAATCACTTTAGGGGCAAAAGAAAGGCCTTAACATCCTTAAGAATGATGATTCAAGAATAGGCAAGTTCCTGAAAAAGCATTACTTGTGTGTTAGTTGAAAAGGCTTCCTTTCCAATGACACACACACACTCCAAATCAAATCCCAAGCAGCCTGGAGTGCTTGGAAACGATCATTAGGAGCCTCAGTGGCACTTGAAAAGTCGCTGTTGACGCGGCAGGATCCTGCCGCTCGCAACCTCGTGCTGATATGCGTCAGCAATCAGAGAGAGAAGATGCATACCAAACCGCCAGGATAATTAAGGTTTAACCAACAAACATAATCAACGCCCAATCAAGCTGTATTGTGGCAAACAACTCTGTCTGAAGACGCCGTTGCTAATTTTCTGTATCCACATAAAGTGTTTGATGGTGAGAGCACAAGTAGCCAACATTTAAATGAGTATTTTTCACTAAAGAAATCTTGTACATTGTTTAGAGCATTGATTGGAGGTTAACAAGCAGTTTGGCCATTCACATAGACGCAAGTGGCATCACAATCCTATACCACAGTACAGTATGGTACACTGCGCAGTATAAGACTTTGTAAGAAGGTTTCGGATATGTAGGTTTTCTCAGTTGTATGTGATAAAATTGGATACACTCAAAAGATGTCATTAGACAATGTGCAAGTTTTTGAGTGCTTTGATGACAGTTGCTATTGTCCCATAATACAATGTTGAGAGGACATGGTGGACCTATTAATAGATGTTTAAAAAAATATTTTGGCATTCATTGATTGTTGTGAGACAGCTTGATAAAGATCTTGGAAAACAACAAAAAAAGAAAAAAAAGCTTTGAGAAAAAACAATAAACATGTCATTCAAAGTTATAGTTTGATTTGTTGGATCCATTGGTGTGCATGTTGGATTATTTCCTGTAAGAACACTGATTTTACACTGACTCTGTATAAAAAGCATACTTTATACTAATTTCATATAGAATGGGATTTGGACTTATTTGCAAAGCCGATTAGTACGCAGTGCCTTTTAGATACTAGTATATAGAATGGGATTGGGACTGTATCTGGTGTCATCGAGAAGGTCCAAAAAGGAAATTAATGTGTATGAGATTAAGAGGATTAAGTGGAGTAAGAGCAGAGTTTGCCTTACATATTACTGCTGTGAGTCTGTAGGTCAGTTCCACACGAGCAAAAGTGGATAATCTGATCAAGCCCGCTGCCCAAGCTTCCACATGGCTGCCAAAGGGAGGGTTAAATTACCCGTCTGCCTTCTATATATCATCTTATGGACTTTGTTGTCCCCTCACAACCCTATGCAGAGGAAAAAAATCCAATGAGAAAAATACAGACTCATAAATTAGACAACACATTTATCTCTGACATCAAAATGAATCAAACTGGTAAAGCTGAATTCAAGTGTGAGTGCAAACATTTTGATGCAAAGGCATGAGTTCAAACAAGCTTCCTCCTACTTCTTATCTGTCTTTGCTTTTAGCTTAATGACATTTTTTTTCCCCTTGGAGAGGCACAAAATTCAGCAAAATAATGATGAGGCGGGGAAGCCTCGGCTTTAATTAAAGAATGCTATCATTGTAATCATTTTTATTCATAAACAAGAGTTAAAAGCTGCAAAAGATGCTTTAGAGAAAGGGATATATTATTGATTGAAGGCAGAGATTAGAAATTAATGACCCATGAGTCCCAGATTGAATAATCAATTTCAATTAATATCAATTTCACAGTGCAGCTGCTCGGTAACAGTTCCTCAGATCTGCTTTGGCGCCGTTCATTTTTCAACCTCTCGGGAAGAACACACCCATAGAGGGAGTGCAGGGACTGTGCAGGGAGGAATCGGGCCCTTCAGGGGGCAGAAGGCGTGTTTATATACATCTTAAATCCTGTTCTTCCACAGGGTCCCACTGACCCCTAACTCACACAACCCATTGTTTTATTTTCAGATGGGAACATTATCAACAGCACATATTTAAGCCCCATTTTGCTTTTCCTCCTGTGGGAGCAGAGAGCAAGAAATTGGAGGAGCTGGGTGAGAGAACTCAGTGTTCCTATTTGGCCTTGAATACACCACAAAACCATCCATCATTCAACTCTTATTCGAGATGACAATGATGAGGTGCTCCAGCTTGTGTGTATGCATGCATCTATGCATGCTCCTACATGCAGTGGAGAGGTAACAATCTCCCCTGAGAAGTGCAAGTGATATTTTGAATCCAAATTGAATAGATGGGGTGATTGCTCCAGGAGAATAGAATAGTGACATCTCAATAGGCATGCCCTTATCAGGAAAATAATAAGGCTATTTTCACGACCGGAATTAGACGTGCAGACTGTCAGATGAGAGAAAAAAGGTCCAAACCAATTGAACCAAAGAAGATGCTTATTAGAGAGGTTCAATTTGCATATATTGCATGTCATACATATTGGCAAAAATGTCAAAAACTGATTCAAAAAAACCTTTCTAGTATATGTGCTGAAATTGCTCCTTGATCAGAGTGAATGAATTTGACAGAACGGTGACGTTATGGATATCAGGCGGAAATAAATCATTGCTGAGACATTTATCAGACATAGCAGCAGTTCAACTTTCTACCCCAGAATGAATTGACCAGGATGGGACTGGGTGCTATGTACAGCTGTACTTGAATGCAATTTGTGCCAATTTCTATTTTCTCAAAAACCATGTCTGACACATATAAAAATGCAGAAATTGTGTGGCACAGACAGTATTCAGAATTAGATCATTTTAGATATATAAGATGCATAAGAGAGATTTTTTTTTTTTTTTACACAGAATCAATTCAAGAGCTGCTCTGCCTTCTGCAATCGTCCATCCGACTACTTAACTGGCTTTGGATAAATTGCTAAATTGGCTAAAGCCCATCATGCTGCAGTACTCAGTGAATAATCTGCTCATCTACTCATACCAGGAGACTGCAGACCGGCGGCTGGCTTTCTCTGTTCACTTGTGGTTTGTTCTCAGGCCTCGGCTTAAGTTTCTCAAAAGTCATCTTAGAGGTTGACTTTTAAAGTGCATGAAGATTTCTGACGGATCAGCCCTGTCTCAGATGGCTCCAAATCGCCTGGCAGAACCCTGTCAACCTCTCTCTGAGATGCGGGCTGGAGGGCCCGCAATGTCAAGTGTCTTTGACACTTAAGACAAATGAAGCTCTCAGCCCACGTTTCAGAATATTAGAATGCCACAGATGGATGTGTGGCAGGCTGGTGCCTGCACAGACCCACAGGAATCTAAATAGAGCTGTTATCATCAGCACCATCATCATCATCATCATCTTCAGGTTTACATCCACTGATTCAAGAAAAGCACATGTAGGGTGGTTAGAGAGCCTTATCGTTTGCACAGGCACCGGCGCCTTTCAGAATGTACAAGTATTAATTAAGAATCCATTATGTGTCCAAATCCATCACAAATGTGGACATTATGCAGAGTGACACCCTTTTATTCAAGCCTACAATGTGTTTTGTATGCAAGAGTTGTAACAATTTCTTGTGGGTTTATGTAAAAAGAGCAGCAAAGCCATCTGTTTGGTAGCTGTTCAGGATGCAGAGTGAATATTGATAAGGACACCAGTGTTCTTGGTAATGTGTTCTCAGTAATGTCTCTGTGTTCTAATATGTGTTTGCAACTCCATTCGATAAGCCCGCAAGCAGGATATCTCGTTACTTATGTCATAACTATCAATCTGAAAGAAACAGGTGCAGCATTTGTCTTTCTGTTTGGAATCCTTCAGATCCCTACATGACAAATCTAGCTAAATTACATCCCATTTACTCTAAAGAGGACTTATTTTTCAAAGCATCTTTTGCTTTTAAGCCCTGGAGTTTCCATGCAAGGTTACTGCAGGCCTCACAATGCAACCTTTACAGGCAATATCGATTTTCCGATACCTACGTGGGCACAGCATTCACATTCAAGTGTCGGCCGGTTAGATATGCTCGTCGAGATGTGAACTCATGCTTCCAATATCCATTCACAGACCAAACTTTTCTTTTTATTTTAACAGGGTGAATCACTGGCTCTTCTCCAGCTCTTTATATAATGGAGTCTGGGCTTCTGAAAAGAACAAGGTTATTCTCAATGTGTGAAATTAGAGGTGGCAAATTTTGAATTCCTTCAGGCTTTCTATTTGTGATGCTTTTATTTCAAAGTGACGTTATTGTGAAGGAGACCAGTAGGATCACGTTAAATAAAGAACAAGTAAAATGTCTCAGAGGACATCAAGGTCAGACCTTGATGAGATTTTGTTACCGATCGACAAGTTAATTTAGAGTGATTATACATACATCACCTTTGAATCTAAATAGTTACGGGGTCAGACTGAGTCATAAATAAGTGAGCCGAGAGGTCAAATAAAAGGCACACAGCTTGGAGATAGTCCCAACACACCCTTTTAAGGTTGCACAGCTCTGTCTAATCTCCATCTTCAGGCTTCATACCAAAATCAAACAGGGAACGGAAAACGACACAGAAACAAGATTCATCTCAAATCCCTCTAAGCCTTTATGGAATAAATGCTCACTCACAATGAACCCAGCACACTGGAACTGATGTAAACAAGGACTTCACACACACATATAGTATCCACACACACACGCATGCGCACACACACACACACACACACACACATCTAAAGCTCCTATCTATGAAGAAAAGCTTTGAAAAACAGTCCTGCAGATATTATTGGAAACATATAGAACTGTATTTCACTATAGGGCAACTTATGATTGCTTCCTTTGTCAAATAATCTATTGATTTGTTTGTAGATTTATCTTTTTTAAATTGTCTTACCTGTAAAAAAAAAACAACTATGCAATATGTGGAAAAAAAAATCCATGCTAAAAATCTTATACTCACACATCACACATTTCTCAATGCGACAGTGGCCTTGTCCTCTTTTTCTCTCTTTTATATTTTGCTAATCCTCACAGTTTTTGCCGAATGGTGAACTTCACTAAATTTATACATCAACATCTATGTCCTGGGGAGCTTATGGAGGAACTTTACTGGGGAAGTTGTGTAATGGTGTGTTTGACCTTGAAGAGTACTACTGATTACAGTATACGGAAAGCTTCAGTAATGAACTGAAACCATGCTATTAGAAGGTATGGGGGGGTCTAACGTCCCCTGCGAATGATAAGTGGCAGGAGCTGTGTCCAACACAAACATTTGCAAAAAAGAATCATTGGTCATTCCAAACAGAATCATTAGACATTCACTTTTAGTATCAAGAGACATGGAAAACAAACCGGATTTTTTTTCAGAGAACAAGCTTTGAATGAAGTCTACATTTAATGTCAAAGTGTCTGGAGTATTGTGATTGCTTTTAGAATTACTGACCCAGTTGAAGCCTGATTAAAGTTAATTGCTCCCCAGCGTGCTATGACCAAGCATGACAGATTGCGTGGCAACGCGTATATTCACATTTACGCCCACATCGCTGGGTGTGAATATATACCTCCGTGGGCTCTGCCAAGAGGGACTGCAGATGAGGGCTAATGTGAAAGCTATCCATCATGTTTTGATCACTATATTCTTGAGAGGCACTCAGTGGGAATTGACGATAAATTGCTGAAAACCCACATAATCTTGCCCAGAGCCAAGAGGCATTACAGTGTTTTTCTTGATAGCAGAGGCATTATTTAATGTTTAAAAGTAATAAGCTAAGAGCACACAGTACAGGTCACGGTGGGTAATTTCATATTCTTGTTTTCACGCATCACTCACACAAAAACATCCACATTCTGTCATCCTTCACTCAAAATATACTCGGCTCTAAGGATTCATGCAAATTTGCGGTAGATCCCCACACTTCATAGGGAAAGTACATTATGCATAAACTGTGGGAATAAAAATAAGTGCAAATCTGATCATATGATTAGGCTGGGGTAGTCTGGCGTTCATTAAATATTGAGAGAGACTGTGTCCTCTATTCTCAGCTCTGAATTTGCATGAATATTCTCCCCACAGTGTTATGTCTCTCACAATAATATCCACTCAATTAAATCCCACTATGTAAGACGATGGCTAGTACTTTTTATTTTTTTTTTTGTCTTGTAGAGAATGGTCTTCAGTAATGACTACAGGGCTGATAGCAGAAGCATATAAAGAAACAGCTGAGACCTCATCAAAACTTAAAATATTTAAAGGTTGCATGTAAAATTTTGTGGCATCTAGCTATGAGGTTACAAGTTAAATTCAAGTGAATGAGCTTGCTGCTTTTACAAAGACCTTCGCTGTAAAGAAAGTGGCTGTATCGGCTGCTGTTGGTTGCTGAGAAGTGGCTGCATTTTGTGTCTGCATCACAAGCCCCAAGAAATTACTCCTTTGATAAATTTGGAAGTCTATGAGAGTGAAACGATTAAATAATTTCATCCCCATCCAAGTGAGGGGAGGGCCACCCAAAGTCTCCGATGCTCAGGCTCTATGGGCTTCACACAGTGGAAACTATAGAGGGATCCTGTTGATTTTTATATTTAGAAGTCAACCTTATTTTTTGGCTCAACGCACCACTGAACAACTTTCCTGGAAATGAATTGGCTCCCATCCTGCTTTTCCTCAATACATCCATGAAGAGGATCTGATCCATTAAGAGCTCACTCTGAAGTTATGACAACAGTTCTTAGTTTCAGCTACACACTAAATAAAATTTGACAACTCAAAAAAATGCCCAAAAAGGTGAGATTGTGTGGAATAAGTTTTGCTGTTTAAATTTTTGCATATTTTCGTTGTGTTGGCAGAAATCTGATCAATCAATCCAGAGATTGCTTGTTTTGGTACACTATGTTTAGGCAATGATTCCACCAGAGTGGATGATTAACCTATCAACAAAATTACAGTGGGTGGTTTTCTTGTATGAAAATATGTCTTTTTTTCTTTTGCTTCATATTGTTTGATTTGAGTAAAGCAGGGGATTAACAGGGCTTTAAATTAATGTTAATTTTCTACTTGTGCATATTTTTATCAAACTTTTTTGTTGTTTTCGTCCATCTGTGTAACACCATACATGTAAGTGCTGAACTGTGGGAGGATCGTGTCAAGTTGAAAATATAAGGATCTGCTGCTTGGAGCTTGCGATATTTTCCTCGCTCTGAATTTTAACTATGGCCAGATTGAAATCTGTGTAAGTATATGGACAAACATGACCTTAATCCATTTTGCACCACTTATTTTTGTCTATAAGTTGTGCTCTTCCCCTGAATATACATGTAGACCAATTATTACTTGACTTCTGTTAACTTGTCTGTTTCAATGGATCATTAATGTAGATGCATGAACATGTTCATATAGATAGATGTATTTTAGAAGATAAAAAGATGCATACCGGGCTCTGTTAACCTGTTTTCTCTCAAATTAGTGGAGCATCCCTTAAAGCAATGTATAATTAATGTTGAACTGCACCTCTGAGACTCCTTTTGTTTTTATGTATATTACTGCATCTAGTTGTTCTAAAACTTAGTAAAAATAATTTAATTAATAAACTTTTCTTTTCTTGGACATAGTAACTGTTACATTTGTAAAATAAAATTAAATACCTCCCTCTGATATAGCATTTTTAAACAACAAAGACAACACATGCTCTGACTTGTAAAGAATTAGAAATAACAAAGAAAGACAGTTGGAGGTAAATAGTTTTCTCAAGAGGAACAAAACCCGGCTCCAGCAATTCCTCTGCTGGCTTTAAAAGATAATTAGGGAAAATACAGCTGCATTGCTCATATGGTCCTCAGAGATTTTTAAAAATTATGTTTCCTCATTTCTTTCATCATCCCTAAAAAGCACATTGAGGGTTTCCTCTATTTTATAGAGATCATTTCCTGGGATTTTTCCAGGACATTTTCAGTAATGATCTAGCAGTAGTGTTAGCCTCTTCAATGGTCTGTTTTAAATTTTTTACCAATAGAGGTGTGCAAAAAAAAAATGGGTTCACACAAGAATTGAGATTTTTATCTTCCATGATTTCAAATCAATTCTCAGGTGTCAAATAACGTGATGTTAGAAGAATGAAAAGGCAGATCTGAACTGCAAAGATTTACCCTGCATCTCAGAGCAGTGATCAGCCGAACAGTGTTGAGCCAAGTTCAGCCTTCCCACTGAGAATTGCAGAATTACAGTGAAACTGCCTGATGATTTGTATGCTAACAACAATGATTTATGGTTTAAAGGCAAAGTAATTTTCTTTGCAGATGTCCGTAGATGATAAAAAAAATCACCCGATGTCTCTAGTCTATGAACATGACAATCATCAATGATTTTCTCAGACCATAAGTTTTAACATTGACTGGTTTAAAATTTTGAAAATATATGATGTTAAACTTGTTATTGTTCTAAATTGCAAAAAAAAAAATGCCTTCAGGACTCAAAAACTGTCTGCCATACTAAGTCAAATAAACTATGTGTTGATAACATTCTTTTATCTCACCTTAATTTGATTTAAAATGGCTGTGCTGACTGTAAAGAGCTTAATGTATTATTTTGGAGAACTGACGTTGGCTGCCATGTTATGTATGTGCTACAAATTGTAGCTTGGGTCACTGACTTGATATTGATACTGTGAGCCAAAATGTCATATAAATATACATCAATTAGTATTGATACAAAGTGATGGCTCATTTATATGCAGAAAAAAGTTCATTTGTGGATGCATAATTCGGAATTTTTCTTAACCTGCCAAGAAATGCATCCCTTCTAAAACAATGATGGATTTTTAACGTCATTTTGTGTCATCTTTTTCAATACACTGTTACCCAGTTAAGTGAAATGAAAATTGTACAAAATCATGGGATAGGATAAAAACCATATGATTCCCAACCCTAGTTATGATATTCATTTCCAAAGTATTATGTCATTGCTTCTCTTTTCCAGTATTGAGCTATTTTAAAACAAAATGGGAAGAAATCAACGTTAATCTGTAAGAACAAATATAATCTACAGCAGTCGATTTTGAAGTCACACATGAGATCCAAAATGGTGGAAATGCCCAACAGTTTGATTCTCCAAATGAGAGAAAGATACATATCAAACACCAAGTCTGCTATGTTGGACTAAGCTCCTTTGGAGGATCCGGGGGGGGGGGTTTCCCTCTCAATTAAAAAACAAAAAAAGATTTTCTTGCGATTTTAGTGTTGATGTTGTAGATTAGTTATAACAGTTGTAGTAAAAGAGGCCAATAGAAATGATCATTTAGAAATATTACAACCAAATAATTGTATTCCTTTCAATATAATAACTATGTCCAAGTATCTAAAATTTTCCATCGGCGCATAATCCTCATCTGGTGCTGAAAATGACTCAATCCTAGACACATTTATTTCATGCTGGTCATATTTATTTATATTTGAACTTATTCATTTACTTGCATGCTAGCAGCTTTAAGTTGTGTGCATGTGTTTGACTTGCATCTTTGTTCAGTAAATTGTCTTGTGTGTGTAGTTGAGGTTTTTAAAAAAAAATTCAATCAAAAAGGACTGCACATGTAAGTTTGTGTGTTTTATGCAACCCTATTGTCACTGCATACAACTGAGGAACAGTACTTGCTACATGAATAAAAGCCCCCCCCCCCATGAAAATGTAAATTCCATCACTCTCCACTGAGTCAGAGATATTCACTGTGAATTTAACTGATTGCCCCAGCTAATTTCTACCTCAGTCAGTTGAATGAGTACTTAATTTTTTTAATTACAGATGGGAGAGAAGAGACTAAATATGTGTTCAAAATGAACTCTTCAGCAATTCTGTTTCGGCAAACAATGTCACTGCACTTTGAATATTAATGGGACGAAGTAAATTATATTTCTCTCTGACCTTTCAGTGTCTTTGTTCATGCTCGTCTCAACCATGAGGAATCAGAGTGTCATAGTGAGCAGGGGAAATCTCGGCCAACCATAAAGGACCTTGAAGTGTCCTCAAGCAAGACAGTGAATCGCTCTCCCCAATATCAAAGGTGATTTTTTTATTGATGACCTTAACTTCTAGCAGCCATAAGAAAGGGGAAGTAAAGAGGCAAATAAACCTTAAAGGAGCAATTACTGCCTATTTATACTCGACCATATGGCAGTGTTTTGGATCATCATCAGCCACTAAGTTACACGCCTCTGCTGCCACTGGTACATGCACATTTGTAAATGGTAAATGGTAAATGAACTGTACTAACATAGTGCTTTCTGATTTATTGATTACCTTGAGTGCTTTTACAATACAGGCCTTGAGGCCCATTCACTCATACGTTCACACATTATTGGCAGGTGTCGTCTCTTTGAGTGCCAACCATCTTATCAGGAACTTATAGGCACACATTCACCTGCCACTGGCACAGCCAATGGGAGCAATTTGAGGTTCAGCATCTTCCCCAAGGTTATTTCAACATGAAAACTGAGGGTTGAACCTTTCCATCGTTAGACGACTCTCTCTACCTCCTGAGCTACAACCAATTTCATCATACACCTGAAACTTGTGTGTATCAGTTGACATGTTGGAGAGCCCAAATGCCGTAGTGCTATACTTTAGGTTGTCTTCACCTGATGTTCTCACTAAAACGCAGCTCAGGCTGCATATATCTGTCCTAGAGAGTAGTAATCGAACCTGGCCCATATCCGACAGCCATTCTGTTTTTTGTGTCAGAAACCAAACTGAGACGATATAGTTTTAAGCTGAAGCACTGACGGCACACAACACCATGGATTTCGAAGAAAATCAGCAGCAAGCTTTTGGATTGTGTTCCTGACTTGAAGTTTTATCTTTAGCCTTGAGGCCTCTGTCACTGTAAGGACTGTTGTTTGGTTTCTGTGTCAGAGCCATATACCCAGACCTTGTCACCATGATGATGATTCTTACCATGAGGTTTGGATGATCCTTGGCCTATTGACATGTCTTCTTGCGGACTCTGAAACACTGCTTCCAGTGAGTAAGTATTTCAGATCACATTGCTTGATCAATATTAGCAATTGAGCCACGTGAAGTCACACATTTTTCTGAGATCCGGTATGTGCTGTTGTGACCTTAGTGTGTGGCTGAACAAAGAAAGAGAGTCAAAGCCTTTATAATCCTTACAACTCAAGTGTAATATCTGACTTGAAACTGAATCCTGGTTTCAACCACATTTCCCTCAGATCAATGACGTAACCAGATCAATTAGGTTACAGATCTGCCCTTGCTTATTCTCAATCTCAACTCTGTAGAGTAGACAAACAGTTCTCTTTGGCAACCATGCAAGGCAGTGGTGTCAGTGCTCCTCTCCAGGGGTAACACAACTCTTTTTCTGTGCAGTCATGCTCATTGCACAGTGCTGCGCTGCACATTTACTCAACAGAAGCCCCTCAGATCCTAGCTAAAGATTAATCAAGAGTGAACAAATTAAGTTAGTGCCGGTAGCTAGGACTTATAGACTGCTAGCTGATTTTATAAGCAACAGGAGTCATGGAGTAGAGTTAGCATCAATGTGCGAACTCAAGGAAAATGAAAATAGCAACCGATGGTTTTCTGAGACACACATGTCAAACTGTCAGACCAGCCTTGATCCCACCAGAAAGCCGTACAAACCTGTGGTTTATTGGACCTGGAAGCCTCACAAGCCTGCAGCCTCACTTGGCTTCTCCAAAGCAGCACACCTGAAAATATCTCTTTTTCCTCAATTCACTTTGTAAAATTACAGAGTCATTATATAGCATAGCCAAGCATGTGACTGTTCAACTTCTGCAACTGGTTGAGTTAAAATTTTTTAACAAGCTCTAATGCCTTGCCGTTAGGTTAGTAGTTGTGCAATTTACAATCTTCAAGTGAAAAACCCCTCTTTTAGCATGTCACCTTTTTCTTCATGCCACTGGCTCACATAAATGAAAGGGGTGTGTGCGTCTTAGCATTTGTCTTTAGCTGACATAATTATTAAACCTAACATAGAAAACATCACATCCTGATAGAATCCAGCTCCTTCGCTTCAAGGCAGATCAATGATACTCAGATTTTAAGGGCCCAAACTTGTTAAAATATTGAAAATACTTAAGCAGTCCTTTAAAAAAATCACTATATTTATTAGTATCCAAAACCTTGAATTCAAAAGTAACAAAATATATTTGAAATGGAAGATGAATAGTATCCAAGGAGAAAGTATGTAAAATCTCACACACACAAAATTCGTTTTTGGCTTTTTGTTAAAAAAATCTTGTTTTTTTTCATCTACAACAAACCTTTATTTCTAACTGAAATAAAGCAAGAAAGAATTAGAAAATTATCTCAGACTGTGTAGGCTGAGCAACCTACAATCGAAATGACAGTAGTCTAGGAGCATCATGAGATTTATAGCATCACTTTCCATCTTTAGTCCTCGATGCTTTGGGGATTCTTACCCTCATTTTTTTTTTTTACATTTGTTCACAACTATCTGTCATTTTTTCTTGATTTTTTTGTTACTTAAGCCTATAGACTCAAAAGGATACAGTATAGACGTATAGACAGAAACACCATCATGGAAACCAAAATCACTCATCCACTTTGCAAATGAATGTCAGGTGGATTCGTTGTCTAGTGTTTGCCTTTGTTAAGATTGTTCTTTGCATTTCATCTCAACAGTCTATCTTTTTTTAAACTACTTAACCTGAAAGATCCCCTCCTCTAAGAAAATGTTTTCTTCTAATGTTGATGCCCCCTTAAATGTCAGACATCCACTATACTGACTTGTATTTGTGAAAAGTTTGTTGCTAGAGAGCTGTTTTTTTCACATCACTTCTACTGCAGAGAGCACCTAACTAAAATCTGAGAAACATTTAAAAAACATACTTGGGTCAGATAGATGTTATTTAAAAAATTGAACCAATTGCAGGAGAATAAACCTTTAAGCATGACTAAGATTTACCTACCTATACTGCTTCTGTGTCGTCTGTACTAGACTAAACAGCCACACAATTCCTTTTGTATAGAGCCCCACAGGTAAAACTGCTTCATTAGTAAATTAATACATGCTAACCTCAAACTAATTTATGTTTAAGAGTAATTAATTTGTACACATGAGTAACTAATTTGAGTGAGCAAAATGGCAATGCACATCCTCTGATATGCAATTAAGCAATTTGTGCACACAAATGAATTGATTTGCTCCCTCAAATGAATAACATCGAGTTATTGTAGACGTTGGATCTGAGTTAAAAGGCTGCTGTGGCTCCAATCAATCTATTTGGTGACAAATGTCAATTGCTGTGAAGTTCCTTAATCACTTTCCTAAGATTTTCTAGTCAAACTGCGGTGATAATTCTGTGAATTTGTATTGGCCTCTGAAATTTGTTGAGCTTCTGTATAAGCAATGTAACTTTCAAACATAAGTAATCGTTCAGTGACAACACGCAATGTCCCAAGCCCAAAATTCAATACTTTTAAACCTCAAAAACGATTTACACTATTCCACATCAAGATCATTAATGCTGAATATTTTTGAAACTTTATATAAAATGTTGGCATCATCGATCAGAATATGAGTCTGCTATTATTGTTCCAGACGTGCGTTCAGCTTCTGCTCTTCAGAGATCAGGAGCCGTTAGCTTCCACAGCTTTCCTGCATTCAGCACTAACTCTCAAGAAATTTAAGTGGCATTTCACAGATACCCTGATACCTTGGAAATAGCATGCAATTATAAAGTATGAATAATAATCAGGGACAGCTGCAAAAAAATATTTTAAAAAGATAAATAAAGCAGTTTTTTTATGCAACATTTAAAACTCAGTGCTCTTTATTAAGCTTTTGATGGAATAAATGCTGGCCATAAGTACCTCTTAATATATTAATTTTTTTGTTTGATGAAAATTAAAACTCTGCGTCTTTTTTTTAAAACAGTACACATTCAATGTCATTGTGTCCATACAAAAGCTCCAATGGAAGTTTCCAGCCTTGCTGCATTTTCTGAGTCATTAACGCTGTGCCACTGCAGAGCGGGTCACCAGTTCCTAACAGGAGGGCTCACCAGGAACAAAGGGAGTGGAGCTATTTCAGGCTGTTGGTATGAACATACTGTAGGCTTTTTGTTTACTTCCTCAAGCCTCTTTATACTTTCCTCTTTATGTGGAAATCTGTACCTTTTCCATTATAGTCTGAATCATCACATATGGACCACTGAAACGAGGAATGCACTATCCATGCCATATACTCTCACCTGTATTAACACATCTAAATTCACATTTCTACAAGAATCAGACTAAGGACCAATTTAATTATCAACATTCTAATGCTGGCTAAAGATTTGCATCTTGCAAAGAATATTGCTTTTTATGTAAAAGAGAAAGAACTGGCTATGAAAAGTGTCTAATTAAGTATGTGCAAATTGTTGCATAATAATATTGGCTTAGTCCAGTTAATGCCTGCCAGCCAGTATTGTTTTCCCCAATCACGGAGCCTGTTTGCCAGACATCCCTCATGTCCGAAGCAACAATACTGACATATGCTCTTGCTAAAATTCTACATGTTAATGATAGGGGCTTGAATTATTCAAGTGTAGTCCTGATTGGATCCCTCTGTTGATTTTTAGCCACAGTAGCAGGGTTAGAATGACAGATCTCAGCTAGTGGACTGGCAAGAATCATCTGGCAAGAAATTTTGGCACAGAAATTTTAGTTCTCGGAGGATGAATTCTGATGACTTTTTGTGATCCCCTGACTTTTCATTTATTCTACCATGAGGTTGACATTTGTGGTTCTGAGTGAAATGTCTCTGCAACTATAATGGATCAATTGCCATGACATTTTGTAACAGATATTTGTTTGAATAATGAATTGTATTAATTAGCTGTTTTCTTACCTGTTCAGCCTGTACCATCAGTCCACTTAAAAAGTTTGATTTAATACTTTATTTTGAAATCAAATACCTGCAAAAACATTTATACTGCTAGCCTCAGCTGTTATTTGTGTTTAGTGCTGACTAGCATCACTGTTATGATCAGGCTAACCACTAAGCTAAAATGGTAAATTTGGTAAATAAAAACTGCTTCACGTCAGCAAGACATCAAATGTAAAGCTCTGTTTAAGTACACCCTCAAAGACCATGTTACTAACATTGCTCCGAGTAAACTACGGAGTACTAACTCCAAAATTTTGCTAGAGGTTGCCAGATAATATTATACCACCATTTACATACCCATGCATATTCTGGCTGCTGCACCAAATGAGTCCGATTGAGGGTGGAGGGTATATGATATACAACAAGGGGCATTATATAGTATTTTAACCCTGGTTCTAAAAGCCAAGTAGAACCTGCTACCATGTACCCTGCCACTCCTACACTACCTGATAAATGCCAATGGCAGGCAGCAGTGATGCCTCCTTTTTTTAGGGATAAGGTCAAATGCAGGTAGTGATGCACTGAGTGACTGTGTATGTGCATTGTTAGCTGGTGAATGCATGCTGACGTTGGTGGAGAGTATTGTTCAAAGTGTCCAGCAGAGGAGTCTCTCTCTGAGCTTAAAGAACAAGTCTCACAATCCTACTCTTTTTTTCAGCCAACCATTAAAATGAGCCCCAGTTCCACAAAAGGCAGTAAAGCTACACTTGTTGTAGTTTCATCTTGTGTTCCTCTGTGTCTGTGACTCTGCTGCCATGCTTCTCAAGTTTTTTGATAGCTTCTTCTTTATTCTCCAAACACAAATGTAAAAGTTACATTAACTAAACGAATGAGCTGATTATCTAAATGCTGACTGCTTGCTTAGATAAAACCACAAGTGCTGTGCTGAATGAGTTTAAATAGCAGTAGCATACTTTTATTTTGGTTTTGTTTTGTTTTTTGTTTTTTTTCACTCTACATCCTGGCTGCAAGGCAGTCAGGTATGAGCTGCACCTGTGATAAAGGGTGCTGATGTGAGTGATTTTCTCAAATCACTTTTTTTGTATTGAAGTGGCAAAGTATCAAACATTTGGCCTTATTTGGATTTGATGTAATTTTTTGTACATGATGATAATCATATGGAAGAGCAGGGTCGAAAGCGAGGTTTTTTGTATTACACTAAGAGATTCTCTAATGCAGAGTGTCTGTATTACACATTAAGTTGTAACAAACATGTCATCTGAAAATACCAACTGTTATTTCTAATTTTGGGTTTCAATATGTTGAAACACATCAGTTTGGGAATTAACATTGCACAATGTTAGTTTTGCCTCATTCTGTTTTGAAGAAGGAAATACAGATAAAGGATAACAGTTTAATAAAATTTTATAAATCTGCTTACGGGATTGACAAATAACACATGTTTGAAATTTTCAACAAATGACCATAACCTTTAAAACAGAAAGCATTTCTTTTTGCTCTTTTTTGCTGTTTTACTCGTTGAGGTGGAAAAAACAGCTTTTTCTGCTGTAAAACTCGCTGGACTGTTTGGCCTGAGCTGATTTTCAGCTGCTGACTTATTGATATGGTTCCCCTCATTTAAACCTCACAGTCTGTCCCTAACTATTGTGTTACAAGAAAAAAGATCTGTCTCTGTTCTGGACTTCTTCTACATCTGGCAGCACTGGTTGATACAGTCCACAAAGGTTCCACAAAGCCCCTGACATATTTAACTTAAAAAAGTTTTTCAAAGTGTAGGCCAGCCTTTGACAGTCCTGATCTTAACAACTCTCAACCCTGTTTTCTCACCTTTCCCAGAATAATAATGGATTTGGCCAGTGATTCTTCTTGTGTTGGCACAGAGCTCCAGAATGGTGGAGGATGGTCTGGCCATATGGGACTCAGTTCACCTAGATTTAAAAAAAAACAAAAAAAAAAACAAAAAAAACCCAAACAAAAATTAACAATCTGTCCTCCCAGAATGTGTGAAAGCTTGATTTATCCAAAGAGATCAGAAAGTTTTTCACAATACTCAGCACTGTTACCTTCAGTGGTTTGAAATGAAACACTGTAAAAAAAGTTATGTTTATTTCTGCAGGCATGTAGTTTAACCCAATTATATGCTTTGCCATTAATGGGGCCTGAAAGAGGTCTGGAAGCTGGCACAAAACGGTCTCAGTCTATTTGGGACGAATGCCTGGAATGGCAGAGTGTCGGACACTGGTGAGATCAGCTCTTGCTCCCTCTGCTCTGAGATATTGCATTGACCTCTGCAGCCCACATCCCAAGATTACCTTGACATCTGCTGGGTGGGTTTCAAAAAGCTAATTAATCCCTGCTGACCTGAAGTTTGGCTGTCTGTTCTAAAAGCAGCTCTAGTCTCAGGGTAAAGATCCACTATAGGTCAGTCCATGGCTCCCATATGACTTATTCTTGGAAAACAGTGTGAAGTTTTTTCTTTGACAGCTCTTTGGAAAGTCGGGCAAAAATTGCAATATTTTGAGTAATTGTATCTGAGAGGAAATCTGGCATTTTTGGCTGACTTCTTTTTTTTTCCCCCTGGACCTATTTATTCATTTAAAAATAAAAAAAATGTCAAATTTGTTAGTGAGCTGTTATTTCAGAGACTGAGCCACTGCACAGACAGCCCACAACTCCCACTTCACATTAGTGAGTATGATTTTTTCGCAGTTTTGTTACATAGCCTCTTCCAGCCCACTGAGTACCACAAACAGTTCCCACCATGAGGCACCATTAATATTCATGAATAATGTTATGCAAAAAAAAAAAAAAAAAAAAAAAAAGAAAGGGAAAAAAAATAATTAAATAAGAAGCCAACACATATGGCAATGTCACCCCCTAAAAAGTGCTACAGGGCCCCTGATTGAGGCTGTGATTTTTCTTCCATGGCATTTGTAATTGTTCGTGAAAAGAAATATATAAATAAATTTTAGAAAACTTAAGGCCTCAATTAAATTTCTCAAAGTCTACAAGGAAAAGTGATCTGCCCCTGTGGAGGTTTACTTACTGCAGTTCAGAGGAGTGGGAATTACTGAAGATGTTTGCAAATGCATTGCTCTAGTTTCCGAGCAGGTGAAGAGAGCCTTGGGCAAAATAAGGTTTATCTGAGCGATGTTTGTGAGGTATTCTGAGGGGACCAGATAACCCTTTCCGTTTGTCATCGCACAGATGAGTGTGCTCAGCTGCTGCACCGAGGGAAATTACTAGGTTGTTGTCTACATACAAAAATCCACCTTTGAAATGGGATGGTCCTGAGGCAAACATGCCAGATTTTCTAGTAATGGGAAAAATGTGGTTTTGGTGCTGGTGAAGGTCAGACAAAAAGCAAATATAAATAAAGTTTTCTAAACCTTTAGCGCACGGCCTTGTTTACATGAAGGTTTTTTTCATGCTTGTTTTTTAAAAATTCAAAAATAATGAATATTTAGAGTTTTCCTTTTCTTACAAAGAGCACAAACATATTATAAACCAAAGTGAGCAAAAGATGACTGCAATTTCAGTTGTTTGGCCAAATTAAACAAAACAAATTTAAAAAAGGACCTCTTTGCAGTCATTGCATGACAATGCCATGCTTCTTATTCAAAATGTGTTCGAGATTAAAATTACTTATATGACTTTTGCTTTGCTCTTTACAACACATTAAAAAAAGCCAAGTGTAGAGGTTTAATTAAGATTGGTATCTTACTTGCATGGTTGTTTGGCTAAAGTAAACACAATTTGTAGGATTAGAAATAGAAAAACTGAGAAAATAAATTTATATGTTGGAACATTCTTTCTGACATCATCCTCATAAGAAATAAATAAATAAAAATCAATTAATTTAAAATGCCTGCTCAGACAGCAAGCTGTAGACTATGGGCCCTATCGTACGCTTTCCGCCGTGCGCCAGTGGCGCATTGGGCGGGGAAAGTTTCACATTAATTCATGG
>JAQMCX010000045.1:4711735-4738991 GCA_029814765.1 Acanthurus leucopareius | reverse complement strand
GCCGGGTGTACGATAGCAAAGACAAACGCGCCACTGGCGCACCGCGTTTGCGCCGGGTGTACGATAGGGCCCTATAAATTCAGAATGTTATCTCTTTAGATTTAAGCAACCTTGTTAACATTAAAGTTTTTAAATGCATCAACAGTTGATATTTCAACCCTTAAGTGTTCATGTATAACTTTAAACTAATTACTTTGTACAAAAAATGTACCAGTTTAAAGAATTCTGACTTGGGGGAGTTGTTTGGCAAACAACTTAAGGAAACAAAAAGAAAACTGGCTGAGATAATTCAACTTTATCCATAACTATTTCCCAAACAAGATCAATGATACATTGTCTTCTTAAAATATACAACCACTTAATCCGCTGCATGGTTAATCCCACCAACAGTCACACAGGTTGGACCATTAAGTAGTGGTAAGTAATTTGATACAGACCAGTCATTTCTAGTTACTAGCTGTCTGAGGCTCATCTACTGAGTAACTGTTCATTTGCTGCTTTGTAAACTTGCTCTGTTTATATGCAGCGTCCATCCCGTCTAACCTTAGTCCAGTTATGTTCATAGTATTTACATTTTTGTCTAATTATTGTGCTAATCTTCAGAAATGCACACACTTACACTCATGTGTATCCCTGTTTGTTTTTGATATAGATTTTTGTTGTATGAGAATTTTCATCCAAGAACAACCTGAAAGGCAAACTCCTGTCTACTGAAAGTATGTTTAATTCTCCTAGTTGTGCACCTGTATGCATGGAAAGAAGAGAAGGGCTGAGGTTAGAGTGTCTCTGTTTGCATTTAAAAAAAAGGCAGCATTAAAGTTTAGTTTCACAAAATCCTTTTCAGCAGAAGGGTGAGGATGACCGCCCAACACACACAGGTGCTTTCCCCATTCCTCCTCTGTGAAATGTGAAACCTCCTCCCACTACCCTCACCTCTCCCTCACCTCTCCATCTCCCTGGGCTCTCAGCCTCTTGTTCCCCATCGCCTTCCATCCCACCTCAACTCTTTCTCTGTCCAATCTTTTTGCTGGACCTATGAGGACCTTCTCTGATCAGCACTCCCTCAAGACAAGCCCAAATACTTGCTCGTTCCCCATCTAGTTCTCCCTGCCTCTGGAGCAAGTCACAACTGATATGGCTTGTCCTCCCGGTCACGGATATATTTTGGCTCCCAGGGTAACAGAGCAGGGGAGAGGGATCCTTTAAAGAGAGAAATTGCACTTTGAAGATGACTGTACACTGAGCAATCCCACAGCTTCTTGGTAAAGACGAGGAAATATGTTGCATGTCATCTGTGATAGTCCAAGTGTAATAGCCACACTGCGTCCTTAGAAGACGGTCAAGGGGCAGAAGAGTCACTGATGAAAGTGTGAGACTACTAAGGAGGTGTCAGACAGTTAACATAAGGCCTGAACCTATCTGCTGCTGCCGTGGAAGGGGTCAAATTGTCTGCTGTTTCTCATTTGACAAGAATGAAAAGTCTGATGTCCTTCAAAGTGACTGTATATCATCATAAGGAATAAAATATCACAGGTGACTACTATGACAGTTTTCAAATCTTTAAAGTTTAAGTGACTTTTTCCTTCAGCAGTAATGGCCTCTTTTTTTTCCTGATATTTTTTTTGTTCAGGTGTAATCATTGTGTAACTAGAAAATAAAAAAAGAGGGCAGGATGAGGATAGGAGCTTGAAATTACAAAACGAGGAAAAGTCTAATCTCTCTTTGTCTCCCCTGTGGTTTTGTTTGTTATCACTGCACCGATGATACAAACACCATTTGCGATAAATACATATGAGGTTAATGTATCATGAAAAGCATTGGATTCAGCATTTCTCATAATCCTTGATCTAATTTTATGGATAAACAGATTAATAGACATTACATTACAAAAAGGGGAGAAAGATTTTCTTCTCGTCCATGCAAAAATCTAATGACTATAAATGTACCATGGTGACTTTTTGGATGTTTGCTAAGCTGAATGCACTGGGCCATCTAATAACATTGGGAAATGCATTAAGAGGAAAAGTACAAATTGTTTGGTTGTGTCATACGAATGCTTGACATTTTTCTGAACATAACAGGATTGCAACATATTTAAATACATACATATTAATATGTAGAAACTACAGCATGATAGAATGCAGGGAATACATTTGTAAAAGCTTTTCTTTAGAGCTTAATAACCATAAAAATGCCAAATCTCTCTGCTTTGATCCATTTTACTGAGAGAGCTTAAAGGTTTTGTAATCTAGGAGACATGACCATAGACAGCTGATTAAAAACATATTGAAGTTTTTGAATATTGACATTATATGATATCTTATAAATAAGTTAGCAGTAACCATTATACCTTTTACTCCACTGCATTTTTCTTTGTCTTCACTATTTTTATCGACAGCTACACACTCCCAATTAAATTCAGAGTAAGTTTTTCATTATGTGCAATTATGGAGCTGAGAAAACAGCACTGAATAAAACACATCAAATTTAAAATGACAATAACCACACAGCAGAAAAGGAAGATATACTCTAAACAACTATAAACTGTCTCTCCTGCGAAAAAGAAAGTATCGCCATGAAAAGAAAAACATCAAGTCCCCACAGAAAGAGCGACTCATTCAATTAAGTAAACTCACATTGCTCACAAGAGAAAAAGTGAAAAGAAGAAGAAACCTACGTCACCTAACAGCTAGCTTAACAATACAGCTATAGGAAAAGGAGTGTGTGGAGGTGGTCCAAGAAAGGCATAGCCTATAGAGGATCCAGAAAGTTCCATTGTGCACGAAGGACAGCACACATGTACACACAATTACATGAACGCCTCTGTTTCAATCAAAGAAAAACAATAAATTATCAACACCAGCATTTTTGAAGCATATTATGCCATTTAAAGCAATATGAACACTTACCAAAATAGTTAATACAAAAATAATACAAATACAAAAACTTATCCTCTGAGACGTTTTCAGTAAATTTAGGCTTTTACATTTAGTACCCTAGTCTTTATCTTTACATAGATAAACATAAGCTTCCTCAAATTTGTTGTTTGACTTTCTGTTCTTGATATTAAAAATCAAACAAATAAACAAATGAACTGAAATAAATACTTTAAAAATCCAATGTTTATGCTTTCTTTTGAAGAAAGAAAACAACACAGTTTGTTAGTGGGTGGCATATTCTAGGCAGACAAAAAAATTCTTTAGAAATGCTGCAGTATTGGGTTCATGGCATATTTACATAGCATATGGTTTGCTTTGTAAAATTTACAAGTGCTACATCGTCTATTACTGTCAGACATCACGACATCAAACATAAAATGAGGAAGTTCAACCTAGCTACATGCTCTGTAGGTACAGGTTGTGTAGAAAATATTTCAACTTCTGCAAAGATTCAGTTTCTACGTCACTCTGATGATGTTCCCAAGGACTCACTTGGTAGAAAAAGTCATCCATTGATTGTTAGGTTGGTGGTGCGGGCTTGGTGTCTTGCTCCATCTGCTTCTTATTTTTACGTGAAAATGTGAGTGGTTTTACACAATGGCTTCTCCCAGAGGTACACAATGTAAAGGAAGTGACATTTGGATTAGAGCATTGAACTCAATTCACAGATTGCCTCCCTGCAGGTTACCTTGATGAGGCTACAGTGTCGCGACACACAGCGAGGGTAATGTCCCTGGCCTTGCTTGTACACTGCACGGTCCGATGCACAAATAGACCTCCACGGCACACCTCTTAAAAGGCAGCGGGCATCCGAGTGTGTAATGATGCCAGGAGTGTGAGGCACTTTACAACCAACCCATACCTTCACCCTCAACTGAGATTAATTGCACTTGATTGACTATATCAGATGTGCTTCTGTTTCCTGCCTTCTCATTTGGAACTCCCTAGAATTTATTGGAAGAGGTCTGCTTACTCGATATATATTGAGCTCTTATCAGAGAAGGGTCTAATTAAGCTCCATTTCCGTGTGTTTATATCCCTCTTTTCTCCCAACTCAGACCCTCAGTTGGAGTGCAAAAAAATCTATTAATGTGTTGACATGCAATATGCTGTCTCCAACATCAATTCATTGAAATAGTAAGAAGCTGTCTGTGTTGGCAATCCATACAGTCATGACATAGAGGAGTTGTTGAAGGCAGATGAACTATTTTTGCATTTACATCATGTTCGTAACATAATTATAGCTCTGTGTGTGTGGATATGCTAAGAGTCAGGTCTATTAAAAAAGTGAAATGAAAGGTTTTTTACACTCATGCAACCATGGTAGTTAAGTGTCTGGCCTCTAAAGTAGGTTTTGTTTGACCATAATAAGTGCAAATAGTCTAAAGTGCCAATAGGCTTGAGCTACAACAACAAAGTAAGAATAAATCAAATGCAAAGTATTTTTTATAGCCAACAAGTTCTCACACATGAATAACAAATGACTTGTCGAGAAAATGTGAGTGAAGTTCATTTAAAGCCTTTATAGAAGGATCAAGTGGTCTATCTGGTGAGGGCGGACTCATTTAAACTTTGCTTTAGGGCTTGCGATGTCTGTACAAAACATTACAATGCCCTTCACTTTCTGCAGATTAGTCAGTCTGAAAGCTATGACTGTAACAGTGTGTCCTTCCACATCTACTTTAGACGGGGAGCTTTTAAACTGGAAGTCAACATGAACTCAATGATAACTCAATGTAATGCTATAAAACTTGTCATTGATTGGCAATTATTATGTTTCTAGTGACTTTCTACATCTACAGGCACACTTCTTTGTTGCCTTTATGTAGGTTACATAGCTTTTGAATCGAGGAGCAGGTGCCAATGTTGGTTCAGACAGACATAAAGGTTTTTGTGTGACAGCGGAGGCACACCTGTGGCATACCTGCGAACTGAGTTAGGAGAAACAAGAATGAGCACCTCTTAGTTGTATGTTTACACAAACTGGGCAAGTCACAGTTTACATCCAGTTGTCATTATTTAGTCCATTTACAGAAGAGCAAAAAGGACTCATTGAATTCCACTATTTGCTGCACAAGAATCGCTAGAATTTACTATCGCTAGAAACATGTAAGTAATGCATAATGTATAAATACGGTATGTTTCTTAAGACCACAATGTCACCGCTTTTGTTTTAACGTTTTGTTACCTTTGTTCCTGATTGTGCTTAAGTGTGTTTTACAGGGTTATTGCAGACAAACAAAGCAGATTGATAACCACAGTTTCAGTACCCGTTATCTCTGTCTGGGGTTTTTGGTTTTGTCGAGAAAGCTCATACTAAGAAAGTGCGGCTCTGTTGAACATGCTTTGTATTACAGCCATCTGATTTTTTTCATAAATAGCAATGCATGTTGCCGTTTGAGTTGCAGACCATCATGTCTGCTTGGTTATTGTTGTCAAAGCAACAACACGTTTTTCTCGCTTGTTTGTTTTCATGTGCAGGTTGATTATGCGGCTTGATTTTTGAGGCCAGACTGTGTGTGTGGGCATCCAACATCACTGAATGTCAGACTTTGTATTCATTTGCCCTCTGTTTTTGGTTACCTGCCCAGCTAGATCTGTCTGCTTTATTTTATTTTTTTTTTAATTCTGTATCTAACTGAGGTTTGAGCCAGTTATTGGTATAATCTATGGCGCAGAGCATGTTTCTGAAATAGCCCATCAGTACTTGTGTTAGCTGGTTGCTGTTTTTTTTAAATATTTTTGGCACTGTCCTTGGTGCTTAAATTTACACCTTAGTCAAAATACTCTGAACCATTCAAACAAGGGTTTGTGAGCTGAATCCATTTCCTGTTGGTGGAAAAGGGCCCACACAGTTGTTCCACCTCTGCTCTTTACAACATAGTCTATTAGTTGTTTGCTAGCACTCTGCTGATAGTTTATCTTCTCCAGGCTTAAAATGTAGCTGACCTTGAAAATTATTCTGCCTTGTGTTCTTCTCCTTTTGGGGGATTCACAGATTACTTGATTGGTCAAGTAATCAATAACCAAAACCACCGGTTGACTCTGTGCATTGAATAATCATTCATTTGTGGTATTGGCACGGTGAAGTAATAAAAGAGTGGTGATATATGTGGTCAGCTGTTGGTGACAAGTCATAATTGTCAAGCTTTATCACTGTGCAGTGTGTGTGGCACTAAAGCAGCAGACATGCAGATGCATAGCAGATGTTGGTTTGTTGGAACAATAATTTTCTATGTTGTTCTAAGTTACTTAGAATTTAAGGAGTTTAGAGTAAGAAAGATGTTAACATCCCTGCAAGAAAAAAGGGAGTAATGTTGTTACTGCAGTCAAACAGTATCTCCAGCTCAGACAAGCTTACTGCAAGGTTTAGTCCAAACAGATCATAAATCATTTGCAAACAGCTTCTTCAAGCCTGTTTGAAGCTGTAATTTCACCCTCTCCCAGGCTAGTCTCATTTAATTTAATCAACCCTTTATTATTTCTATTTTAGACCTTTTAAAGATAACTTAACATTATTATATAATGAAAGAAATTTGGCAACTCCTGCAATTATTAAACAAGTCAGCTAGTTTTTGGAAGAAATCATTGACTAATAAAGTGCAGTCATAAGTGCTTTGCCTCTTATTCAACAGGTGCATTTTGGGCAAAAAATATGTGCTTGCATGTAACCAACCAACCTTTTAGTTGTTCTGAGTATAAAACTTCACCGTCTTATGCATAAATGTACTGCTTGCCTACAGTTGTTGCATTGCTGATCATCCCTTTCAGACATCTATCAGCCTTTCTACGGCATGTCTGCACTTACACCAGCTCTCTACCTCTGGGAATTACACTGACAGTGTTTTACCTCAAAGCTTTCCTACAATGCCAACACTTATTTCCAGTGAAGCAAGTTTATTTTCCATGAATGCAGATAGAGTTTAGAGGAAATAAACAATGTTGGCACTAGACAGCATCTTTCAACATACTGCAGGGTTTTGCAGAAATATATATTCCTTTATTTTACAGCAGTGTAACAACACCATGCTACTTATGCCTTTGCCACTGACAAGATGTGCTTCAAATATATATATATATGTATATATATATATATTTTTTTTTTTAAAGTCATATATTAAGTAAGGATAGTCTCAACAAAACTGCAGTCTTAGGGTTTTAATGTGTATTTAAAAGGCTTCTACAAAACACATTAGAAAGCATCCATTACAATAGTGTTTATGTGTGGCGAGGCTGGGGTTAAGGATCACTGATGCATGCAAGACAGATCCTTCTGCTCTCTCTTTTTTTTTTTTATTCTACAACACCCACTGAAATGTCATGGTGCACCCCTCCCCCTTTAGCACTTATTTCTTTTTTTTTTCTGATTTTTTCCATCCTCCGCTCTGCTTTCAGGCCCGATTGACAGCCTGCTGTGTTCTCTCACCTCCCTCCAGGTGGCCGAGGAGACAGTTGACCCATCTGGCATGAACCCCCGCATGGCCCTGTGATTTTATAAGGAGTCGTCACCATGGCAGTAGGGGGAAAAAAAAGAAAAAAAAAAAGGTTAAAAAAACTGTCCTTCAAATGTAATGATGGGAAAAAAGGGGAGAAAGAATAACTCCTGTGCTCAGAAGAATCTGAGATGAAGCAGCCTGATAAATTTTAAGTGATTGGACTCCTGAGCAAACTAATAAAATCACACAGTTGGGCTTGTGTTTCAAGCACAACACCCCACTATTGTCGAAAGAATAGGTCCATGAATGTGCACAAGCTTAACATAAGCAACATGTGATTGGCTGACAAGCTGACAGGGAGGATAACGCAACATGCTTTTACTCTTGAATAAATTGTAAATAATGAAATCCACTCTAGTTTGATGTCTAATTTGTTCTCAGAGGAAAACAATTGCTACGGCAGATTCTTTTGAAAAAAAAAGTAATTATTTAGCTATCACGTACACACGCAGCCTATTAAAATGACATTAGATCTGAGATAGAAAGTGTTTAATATATTAAATATGTTTCACTAAAACATTTTTTTTTAATTTAACCACTATATTTCATTGACTCGCTCAGCATATTGTGTTGTTTAATGACATGACTTTCATGATGTTGTTTTGTTCGCTAGTGTCTGCCTATGCAAACAATACAATGCTAATCAATGTAATTATTTATTTAATTTTTTTTAGTCTTTTCATAAAGTCGTGATTATTTGATGAATACTCACAAGACAGGCGCAAACATCAGATTAAGCCATTCTTGAGATCTATATATAGGCATGTTTAATGCGCTTGCTGCCCTGTCAGTTTACTCCCAAGAGGAATTTCATGGAAAGTTTCTCCTGTGCACACACAGGACAGATGCTGGATAGGGAGATGTGTGACTTGCAGCTGTATGCAGTAGCATTCCCCACTAGAACATGACAACTGGTGGTGTGGTGGGTTTAGAAAAAAGATGATTCTTTGTTCTCTGCCTAAGATGGATGTTCAGCGTTCCCCCACCTGCACCTCCTACCCCTCTGGCTGATTGAAGGAGAACGTGTTTTTTTTTTTTTGTTCTTTTTTCTTTCTATCTGTCTTTTATACCTTCTTTAATCTTCAAAGCAGATATTCCAGGAAGCTTCACAATTGCTGACAGCTGAAAATGTTTCTTTTTGTTGGTACCATCAAAAGTGATGCTGGCAGGTACAGTGACTAACAGGAGATTCGCTTTAAGAAAAGTGAGAAGCACTAATAAGGTTAAAGTTTAGATGTACCTATTTTTTGAGAGCATGCTGGCTTGAACATGGTACATTCAGCATCTAAACTGCTTAAGATTGAAGCTCAAAAATCTTAATTTGAGTCCATAAGCCTTATCTCATGATGAGGAGGAAAAAATAGATAAGAGGTTTGTTGTTAAGTGGGCAGAGTGTCACGTCCTCTTCTCTACATTCATTCAAACTGACAGTATATTACAGCTCATCAGTTGCCAGTTATTTCCGTACTAATTTCCAGTGTAAAGTGGTGAAATGGACACTTTTTTAATATGTTCTTTTAATCGACCAAACGCAAAAACTGGCTCATTTTTTAGGTTTATTTTGATTAAAATGAGATAGAGAAGAATTTTCTTGACACAATACATGTTGTATTTTTATGTATTATTCCTTTATCAGTGTTTGAATGTTTGAAAACCTCATTTATTACACTTCTTATATTATTGCTGATGTCAATACATTTATTATATTTAAGTATACAATATGTAACGTTTTCACTTGAAAATATCTACAATGGCTTTACCTTTGTTTTGTATTTGTCTGACTGAAATTATTCCTAAAGCTTCTAACAATGTTCAAACCCAGGGAACTTCATAAAATTATTCAGGGTAATGGTGCATTTAATTGTGTTGCCTGTTGCTAGTTTTCAGAGTAACACCAGTCAGGGAGTGAGGAGGCAAGTTGGCTAATTAGATTTAATGTTACACAAATAAAACTTAACGCATTTTCTTATCTGTGAAGATTTCTGCCTGAGTCAGTCAGAGATATTTTCATTGGGTGGCTGTGTCACAACATCATTAAAGTAGTTCCTTTGTTTTTATTCTTTTGAATGGGAGACATTCAGCTTCAGAAATTATATAATACATTGTGAATTCAAGTTAAGAAAAACAGCTGCATTTTGAAAATCAACAGTGAAATCTGATTTGTCATAATCCATACAGTGAGAATGCTAACAGTTTGTGGACTCCACTGTGTGATGAATGATGTAGGCTGCATGTTTTATGACACTGGTTATTGTAGTTTTTTTTTTTTACCATTTTTACCATTTAAACTAAATGGTATTAAAACCATTCTTTAAAAAAAAACAAAAAAAACCCCAAAACTTAACATTTAACACTTAACATGGTTTTGAAATTCATAATAGCTGTGATTTCACAAGTTTGAGTTATTGACCTATCCTGAGTGAGACCTAAATAAAAAAATCCACATGTCTCATAATATCACATCTACACAATCAAAAGCTCCCTTTTCGCAAAAAAATGTAGTCTTTTTTTTAAAATTCAAAACCATAAAATCCTCAGGGGAAAATCTGACGTGTATTTAGCTGTTTCTTGTTTTAGATAACTCCTTTACAGCATTTACAGTGCTCTACAAATTATCTTTGCTTGACTTAGAAATAAAAAGAAACGATCTGTCGCTGTTTGACTTTCCAGGACGCATCTTGTCGAGGATTGTCTCTTTGCTGCAGTGTGTGGCAAGTTCAGCCAGATGAAATCCCTGTCAGCCGTGTCACCTTATTCCCGGCCAACCTCAGAATCCCTCTGAACACAAAGCCGTTATGAATTTGTCACCTCCCGTCATTTTATCTTGTGCTGCAGGCAGTCTTTCCTCACAAAGCGGCACAGCGACTGCAAGCTGCGCTCAGCCAGGTTTTTCCTTCTGTAGCCTTTCTCCAAAAACTAAAAGAGTGGTCTCAATGTTATCAGAAAATTATTCAGTACAGGACGTAAGCCCTTCATATCTTCCTATGTTGAAAGCCACTTTCCTTCCTCTTTACCATTTCAGTAAGCCCTCTTGCCCAATTAGCCATCCTTAAGCCTTTGTACATGCTGGACAAAAGGAAAGACAAATGTTAAATGGGCTGATTACTCCATAGTAATTATATGACTTTCAAAAGCACAGCCCATCTCTTTTCTTGACCAAAGCAGAAGAGAAAGACAGAGAGAAGACATAGAGAATGGTCATTTAAACAGAGTGCACTGCAGAGTTCGCTTCTGACTATGACAGCATATAGCTTTCAGAGAGCAAGTCATAATGAGCTCAGACCGAAAAGGGACACCTTAAAAAGCAACAGTTACAGATCTGAATGTGTGATAACAAGCATGATTGACTAATCTTGAGAATTTAATGGCAATGTCTTTGTAAAAAAAGACATAAAATACATACTGGATATATTTAAAACCTTTGAAAGTATTGTTTTTTTGTTTTTTTTGTTTTTTTTTTCTTTAACAGAAGCCCATCATAGCTATATTAGCATTTAGGGTCTGAGAAATACAAAAAGCATTTGGGAATTACCCTCAGTATTGTATTCAAGATGATTCCTAGTTTTAGATTTACTGTGGAATTGACTTAAAAATGTTATCAGACTTAATATGGCTTTTTTTTTTTAACAAACAGCCATAAATTACTGCATTTAGCTCATTTAGAGCAGCACTATTATTTATTTGGAGCTGTTTTTCTAGTCACCTAAGGGACACAAGTCAAATATCTTTCCTTTATGTATGTTTTTTGTTTTTTTTTGTCTTCACCAACTCTTGAAAAAAATGAAAAAAAAATCTAGTTGTTCAGTTTGCCAAATGATCTGACATCTTTTCAGTTTACCTCTTACTTTATCTGTTTGCCATTTTCTTTTTTTCTTTCAATTGAATTAGCAAACTAGTTGAAACACAGTACAACTGAATCTTAAGGAGGCTGTGGAGTTTCTGAGGTCCGACCACTTTTACAGTCTTTAAGCCCATTTATTTAAAGTAGTTAAGCAGGCCAAATGAAAGTGTCTTTGACATGTTTTATGTATTGCGAGATTTCATTAGTCAAGGAGAACTCAATTTTCCCTCCTTTTTCCTTAATTTGTGAAGGATTGGTGTGATCTGAATGGAGAACCTTCGTCTCAACATTAATTTTTGTTCTGTTATGACGTGAAGTGAGTTTTAAACGTCACATGAAAAACATTAGTAATTCTAAGTGAATGAAAAATTCAGTCCTCACCTGTCTGTGCGCACAGCTGCAGCTCTTGTAAATTTGAAGCTGGAGCAGCACACACATCTTGAGCAGCACAGACACAGAGATGTTAGCATCTCTGTCAAAGGCTCAGCTGAACACATGGCTAGTGGCTTGTTACTCAGCCAAATGTCAATGATACATTCAATGCCAGCTGAAGGAAGCTACACTTAGTGAAAACAGCTGCTCTCACTCCTTGACTAAACTGTTCAGTCATGTGTAAGTCGTGTGTAATGTACTGAACTGGTATTTTCAGTTGAAGAGCACTGAAAAAGATGCAAGAGATAAAAGCATGAGAGATTCTGAATCGTCTGGCAGATCTTGTGGCACAGTTTGACAAGAACACCAGATTATATTCATCAAAAAACACTGCATCATCAGACTTTAAAAAATGACTTGCTGGACCACTGTGGGCTACTGAAATCAATTCTTATGGCTGTGAAAACATAAAGTAGTACAATTAGCCTTAAACCTACAACAGACATAAGTGATTTTTATACCAAGAATCCCTCTAAATGCTCATTGAGTGAAGCATCAATCAGACATCAGTGGACATTTAGGGAGCTTAGTAGCAGCTTAGTAGCCAGGGAAAACATCTTTCCTTTTCATTTCGATTACTCCCTGTTGGTTTTGTATTCTAGATCTAATACTGACAGCTAAAACTCAGAATACTCCTCTCCTGAATGTCACTTGTGATGTCCTCACCTTCAGAGTGGTATCAGCAGAAGGTAATGTGTGCAGAGGGGACCATCTGGTCTGGCTAACTGGGAGCTGTCAACTGCAGCTCAGGCCAAGTGACCTTGGCAGGGATCGGACCTGGAAGTGCCGGGATGGCACTAATATAACACTCGGACCCTGGAGATTGGCAACATGGGCAAGGATGCATTTTAACCAGGAGGAAAAATAGTGTCCCAACAACCAGAGAACAGGTGCAACTGCAAAAATCTCCAGAAGGGCAAAATGGACAAAAACAAAGCCTCTTAAATAAATGCAATATTTAGAGTTACAGGATTTTGAAAAGACATTTTTTCTGCTGATAAATCCTAAATCCTCTTTGAAGTAAGTGTGTATGTAAGTGGAAAAAATTTAAAGAAGAAAAATGGTCTTTATTGTAGATTAACACAATATTGCTCCGACTGAGTCTGACATTTGTTAAGAATTGAAAATATAATAGCCTTCAATGTGCTGTAAAGTTTAGAATACAGTCCTTTTTCTCTGAAAATCAAAGACCTCAAATTCTCCTCAAAGAACATCATAAATGCAGTTTCATGACTATTCAATATCCAGAGGGCCCCTAAAGTAAGTATTTGCCAAGCAGAGTGTCAAGACCAGGGTGACTATGAAAATGAGATTATTATAAAGACTTGAACATTGAGCTATTTTTTCTTCAAAGACTATCAGTTTTAAAATTAATGTCTTCAAGGCACGCATCTGGCCTTCCATGTGCCGCATAATTTTTTGTTAGCAAACAGTCCCTGACTTTGACCTAGTAACTGTGAATTAGACAACCAAAAGCCTTCAGCAGAGTCTCATGTTAGCTGTCTAATTCCACCTTCCACGAGGATGCAGAGTTTCAGTTACATTTTTGTCAGCCAAAAGAATAAAGAACGTCTCGGCCCTGCCGATTCATTTCTCAGGGCAAACAATTTACTGTTGTCTGCTGGATCCAGTCAACTTGAACGATCCTTGTGATTCCCTAAAGGAAACACTCCAGCTGAAATGGAGCATTGTGTTTCATGGGCTGTGCCCTTATGACTGATGACATTTTCTCAGACACCTCCAAAGACGACCTCTAGCTAATGTGGAACGCTACTTAAATGCTAAAATCTAGCCTTGTGAGCTCATGTGCTGTCTGTCTGTCACATCAGCATGTGTCTGCATGTTGCAAGTTAGAATATTTTGTATTAATAAATGCTTCATGTTATCCATTAAAGAATTAACATTTGTTAGTTTCTGTCAAGTCGAGACAATGAGAGTCATTTATAGATGATCAGTGGCTCACTTAATATGATATTATGTGTATTTTAAAGGATTATGAAACGTATTTATAATGAGAAAACAGTTCAAAAATGTAAACAGTTCAAAAATTAAAAGCCAGCTTTTCTCTGTTGCCCTCTATAACAGTTTTGCTTCTGGCAATAAAGCAGGCTACCTTCTGTCTAGACTGTGAACACTTTCAAACCGATACCTCAGTAATGACACATAATTTACCGAGCCAGATTCAAATTACTTTTTTTTTCTCTTGCTTTTATCATGGCTCCTTGATCTTAGAAGTCTGTATCTATAATCTTTTGAATCATATGTGTTAACAAGCATGCATTGTGATATTGATGCTGGAAAGTGTAAGTAACATCAACTTAAAACTAGTTTTAATTAGTTTCAACTTAAAACTAGTTTTAATTGAATACAGCAGCTTTTTTTAAATACATTTTTAAGATATTTGTCTTTGTAGAGTACTTTTAGCCACATTATATGAGGCAGAATTCATAAAAATGTCGTATAAAGGTGCTTTTTTCTTCTGCAATCTATCTCTTAATAAAAGACGTATTAGTAAAGAAGTGTAGAGGCAATATAAATCAACTTCCTGTCTCAGTGTTTATCACAATGTCAGTCATGTAATGCAGAACAGATTATTTTTATGTATCCAACATAATTGATGTGGACATGAGGCTGTGTTTGTTTTATAAAGACTACATTTGCAATGTGCATTGTCGTGACATTATCAATGCCGTGCAATCAACACAAACAATAAAATAGATTTGTCTGCAATCAAGACAAGTACAAAGTGCACAAACGTGAGAGAGCGAAATTCAATTACACTGCACGTGGCTACACCCACCAGCGCACAACTGACAATAGTGGAATTGTTCATAGTATCCACACCATGTATTCACCACCTCCATTTTACAGGCTACACCCTAATTTCAGACATTAAAGAAAGACGAGCTCATCCATTAAGACAGCTGTCTCACCCTCCAATTAGCATATGTGCCTGTCAAGGTCATTTACATATATCTGTCAGAATGCGAAACAATGATGGCCACTTTGCCTTAAACAGTCATTAACTTCACACAGGATGCAATTACAATGGATCAATTTTGCTCTGGCCTCTGACAGCGAGTGTCCGCTGGTCCCTTGATGGCTGAAGATAGATCTGACTGGGAGGCTAATGGCTCCTGCAGCTCTCACACAGCAGTCGGCTGTTTACAACAGGAATCCCAGATGGCCCGCTAGCATTTGTTTAACTGTTTATCTTAATGAAAAAGGTGAATGTAGTGATATTTAAACAGCAAAGGCGACAAACAGCACACACGTCAACACTTATGCACCACAGCGAGAAGTTAATTAATCTCGCAAAGCGATGCAACCTATGTTTTCAATCTCATCTTAATTTGCTTCAACAATGAAAATTCTCTTAATCTGCCATTGTGACACATTAAGAGAACACATTGTGACTTATTGGGCAAGGGCTAACTAAGAGGTTTTGTCTGAAGAGATGTTTTATTTTCTGAATACTCAAAGAATGTGCACACTGGCAATGAGTCAAGGACTCAAGGTAGCACAAGCTGCACTGTTTGAAAATGTTTACATGTAAATCAGTTTGGTTCAAGGATTATCTGTCTTTCTGTTTCCAATCAACCTGACACACTGTAATTCACGCTGCTGGATACCTAAAACTAGAAAAAGGAGTTAAAGCAAGGAATAAAGAGAAAGTGAAAAAGAAAACTAAACACAAACTGAGACTGACTTGATTGTTTTGGATCCTTATTTCATTGTGGTTTACTGAGGCTACTACATGAAAAACAGAAGAGATATGGTAAAAGCTCGAGTTCCACTCAGGTAGTCTTCATTTTTGGATAAGACGCGTTGGTGATGCACTTTTTTTGATGTCTTTTATGGGAATTCCTTTTCTTTGATATTTTCCTCCAGCATACATTTACAAACTCCTACAGATCTGAGATAAATCTGCCTTTTTTTTTTTTAAGGAAAAGGTGAGCCTCTGTATGCACCACAAGGGGTAAATCTGTTTCTTTAGGCATTTAAGTCAAGTCAAAATCTATTTAAAAATCCCAAAATAACAAATCACAAACTTGTCTTAAGCTGCTTACAATATATATACACTGCTCTGTCCTTAAATACTTGATCATTATAAGCGATGGGATCCTTTCCAAAGACAGACATACACTACATTCGATACAGTTTTATTATTTTGACATCCAATTCACACCATTAGAGGTTATGCTCCATGACTTTCACACGGGAACCCAGGGTTCATGTCATGTCTCCTTTCATTAATCAAACTTGGTTTCTCTTAAACATGGTGATCTGTATTGATCAATAAAAAAATAGTTTGCTACATTTAGCCAGGCCTTAATCATGGCAGCAAAGAAAATACTTATGTGTTATTATTTTAGAGGGCATTATCAAATTTAACTTAACCTGTCATTTGTAAGAACATGTTGCACAGCAGGGTAGCAGTGAAGCTTTGGATGATTACTCCGGACTTATGCTTTACACAATCTAAATTAGGTGATTTTAACTGAGGGTAATTGAAGAAGAGCCCTTACACAAAAAGACTGTGGTTGTACTAAATCAAGGCAACTCATAACTGATTCATGCATTGTTATGTGGGAGGTAGTTGCTTTTGGGTGGAACTGAATTGGACTGTCTTTCAGGTGTCACCTCTGGGCTCCGATTTTTGGTAGCTTTCCTGCGTGGATGACATCCATGATCCCACTTGTGCACTGTCACAAACAATCCAATCTCTACCTCTTGTCCTTTATGCCTTTTCATGGATTTGTTATCTGTTGTGTTGACAGCGTAAGGATTTCTGGCATATAGAATGATAGATTCATGTAATCCCTCTACAATTGCTTATTTGCATAGCTGCTGTTCCGCCTGGCAACACTATTCATTATGTGTACAGCTCTGTAGATGAATGTCTGTTGTTTATCATTATGGCTGCCTAATTGCGATAAATAGACATCTCTAAGGTTGCGTTATGTGAACTGCATTTTTTTAGCGCAAAAAACCATCCCCTGGTACTTCAGGTAAACCTTTTACGATTTAAAAAAAAAAAAAAAAAACATCATGAAGCCACAGATATACTATGGTATAACTCAGAGACTTCTTTTCGAGAGGAGCATTTTCATTAGGATTTCAATTCCCTCACAGCCAAACAAATGAACTGCGTTCTCAGATATTAAATTAATTGTTAGACTAGCTATGGGCTGCCGTGCAGGGCAAGCTCTGCTGTCACAGTGAAAATGTAATTTATGCAGTGCAAATGAAGAGGAATTACCATGCCATGATTCTAACACCCAACACTGAAAAGAACATGTTGCGCTCACAGCAACCCCACATTTTGACGAATACCAAGCAGCCCAATGCAACATAATATATTCTCTACTTTGCGGAATCTATTTCCTTCGTTAATTTTTAATGTAAGTTGGCATCCAAAAGTTTGATTTCCTGTTCAGATGGGGATCTGCATTTTGGGTTGAATAAAAAATGAATTAGTTCTTTTATAGAAACAAGGTTGGATGTGGATCTTTATTGGGAATATGTCACAGATATAACCGATGTATTAGCATGTGTTAGCATTTATTATCAAGTGCCCGTGGAATATTTTTAGATTGGCTTTATATTCTTTTTTAAAATTTTTGTTTAATAATGTGTATGTTGGTTTTGTAAGATATCAATTAGCTCCTACCAATGCTCTTATTTTAGTGCTCTGCAAATGCATGTAATCTAAGTAGTTTATTAATCTTTCCATCAAACTTACAAAAAAAAAAAATGGCATGACCTTGTATTGTATTTTTAAATCCCCAAAAAAGGCCCCGAGCAACAATGATCTTGTTAATAATTGCTGTCCATAAAACAAGTCCTTCAAAACAAACAACAAACAACAAAACACAAAATACAAAATACATTGTTTTTGCCATGCCCTCTAGAGCGGGACATAAAAGGGCTTTTTTCTTCTGATGCCTTTGTCATCATTTTATCTTTTGTGCCATTTAAAACTAATTGGAATCATTGGTCAGTGTGTTATGTGACTTGATTATACTATGCTTTCTGTCTGGTTAATTTTAGGCCCAAAAAAACCTCGGAGAAAGATCACAGTTTGGGTTAGAACTTATACTTTGTGAAGGTGAGGTGACCTGTGTCATAAGAGTTGCAACAACAAACATTTATGGTACGATCAAGGTCAAACTCTGAACTGCTGGTTTGAAAAAAGAAAACCAACAGCAGTTGGTCACTCTGTGACAAAACCTGAATTTCCTCTTTTGCTCCCATTAGAGGTCACTTGAAAGTAACCATGTTAAGGGCTAAAATTACAGATAGTCTCACTGGGTGATATGTTCCCTATTAGTCCCTATTGAGAGATATATTTTATTAATTACACACAATAATGTTTTGCTGATGTAAATTCTTATAATAAATAACACACCAATGTACACCATTTTATCTTTTTTATCAGCTAAAACTGCAGCTTTTATTTCTTTAATAAATAAAAAAAACTACTTTGATGTTTACAGATAGATGGACAGTGGTTTAGAACAAAACAACACATTGTTTGTTTTGGTCATTTTACAGGATTTGTTGACACTAAAAATAGACTATTTTCTCATTACTATTATCTTTAATTAACTGGCTCCTCTACTTTCTTCAATTCAAGTGCTGCTTATTTATCTGTTGCAAAATGTAAGTGTCATTGGCCTCCCACTTGTGAATTAGATGGAGAAGCACACTGCCAGATCATAGCAGGCAACTTAATCAACACCACCTGCCATCTGCCCTCTCAAGAAGCAACTCTTCATGACGAATTGCATCAATACACACACAAGCAAACACCACTTACTTCTTATAATGGAAAGACTTGGATTGCAGTAAAAGTCCTTCACGGCTGCAGGTTTACATACATGCATCTCTTTGGAGAGAAAAATGAGTCCCAGGAGGGCCCGCGAGGGACGCAAGTGTCAGACAACACACTTAGAATGAGTAATGGAGGAACAGGCCAATAAATGCCTCCTCTGACCTTTAGGTATTCATACACAATGTGCATTGCAAAGAAGGGGAACAACATGCTAGCATTAATTGCTCCAAAGCAGACATGATTTTTTTGTTTGTGTCATCGAAAACAGGAGGAAATATGAGTTAAGTAGCAGATGATAAATTTAAATGAGGAGGGGTGGGTGGGAACTGAAAGGCAGCTGGTGGAGGTTGGTTGTAAAAAAAAAAAAAAAAAGTGAGAACTTTTTTTCATCCGTGGTAAGGCTGTTGGTGGGTGACACCTTCAGACTCGGTTGCTGGCTTGATCACAATGTGACAAGGTCAGGTTGTGTTAGCTGGCTCTCCTGAAGACGTATATTCTTCTTTTTTTTCTCTTCATCTGGTTTATTTTCAGGCAACACCGCGCAGATGAAACAGCTTATATAAATCCTGTGTAAGGCCCTTTGTTTCTGCTCAACTACAGCTTTCTTCCAACTGTCACAGGGGAACGGATTGATTGCATATTATCTTTGATTCTCTGGCTCTCTTGTCATTCTGAAGTCAGAAATCAAAAACCGAGATGGTACACAACGATGACAGTGATCCACTTTGACCTATCAAAAGCTTCAAAAGCCATCTATGAAGCAGCCCAGTGCCACACACACTCAGTCATCCAGTTGACCCAGTTCTCCTACGCTCTGGTGGCAAACACGGTGACGGTATAATTCATTCTCGGACTGAAATCCTTTCTTGATCGATGGAGCCATCAGCAGTCAAGTTCACTGTTGCAACCTCTGCTCCCGTCGTCTGTAATGTTGCTGGTGTGTCCTGTGCTAATTGGCACTTTTCACTTCATAAATCACCAAAAAAATCTCCAAGCAGCCCCATTCTCTGCGGTTTAACAAGCTGCATTCAGAATGACCCGAAACCTTCTCATTAGAGAGAACAGACGGTATTCCTCTCTACTTATCTGTAAACTGTTTGACTTAAGACATTGGAAAAGGTAGCTTTAAAGCTCTGGGCCATCAAAATTGCAGCATTTTTCATTGTCAGTTCCCATGCTGCTTCCCTTTTGTCAGCCGGCTCGGAGATCAGGTTTCCTACCTGATCACACTCACAAACAGAGAATAAATGAGGTTATCTGATGTTTGGCAATGAAAACAAATCACTGCCCAAGTAGCAAAGAACATAAAGGGGTTAATTTATGTTATATTGATGCAGCGCACGGACATAATTCATTAAGTCAACATCATTGACGTACTCTCAGTCCTTGAATGCAAATGAGGAGAGGCACAGCAGTGATGGGCTACAGTCTTTAGAACCAATAAGCCAATGCATGAGTGACCCCATTTTTAACTCTGACACTGGTACATCATTTCAAACTCCTAATGGAAAAAAAACATCAATGTCATATGAAAAGCCTGACACCATCATAAAACTGTAATAGCTTACTTTTTTTAATTAAATTTGCATTCTGTGAGGGACCTCAGCTCTGCAAATGATCATTTCATTTTAGCAGTAGTTCGTCTTTTAATTACCATCTTCCTAGAATGACTTGAGACAATTTGCCCGAAGGGGACTTCTGAGTGTTAGAGTGGCCTAAGCATTATTTCATTAGTTGTGATAATAATTCTTTAGTCATTGAAATTTATGGATGCCGAGTCTCTGCACAGCAGGGTAGAATTAGAGGGGGTGGAGGCTCTCACTGGTGGTGGTGGTGGAGGTGGGGTGGTTGCGACACGTTCCTTTTCATAGTAAATAATAAGCTCATTAAATGGCTGAAATGTTTTTAAAAGCTATTATCTGCCCCGTTTCACTTTAATTAGCCCAACTGTCTCCGAGACCTGCATGCACAGCTTACACAAGATTTACTTTTTTGTCAGACAACAATAGAAAGTTGAGTGAAACTAATCCAACTTAATGGTAATGCCAGTGGTTTGACAGGTGAAATAAACTGGGGAATTAGTCATCCTGGAGGAAATGTTTAGAGGCTGAGAGATACAATGGTTTGTGCCTGTGACAAACAGGTTTCTTGAGAGATTAGATGCAAATGCGTTGTTGTCATTACAACAGAATACTAAGAGGCAAAAATGTAAAACACAAAAATTGTGTATAACCTTGATTTTTTTGAGAGAAAAAAATAATACAAAAATATCCAGTACATACAGCTTTGACATTAAAAAAATGTGTGCATTTTTATACCTAATGTACATATATTTTTAATTAATTTATCAGCAGCACACTAGAAGTCAGCCTGCCCTCCCTGTACAATAAGTCAGTTAGAGTCTTGAGAACACCTCACAGGCAGTACATGAAGTGGCCTTACAGCTGTGAGCTGAACGTAATTAAGTTGAGCCTTGGACTTTTCATTTGGGTAATTTGTCCAGTTGGAGAAAAAAAGTAGCAAATGCTGATTGGTTCTTTTGCTTCTCACCAGGACACAAGAACAGTTCTCCTAATGACAGCACCGCAGGGGTATCATAAAATATTAAATTCATATTAACAATTAGGAGAGAGGAGACCAAGTCTTTACAGGTACAGAACAGACTGGTGAGCTTAGGTAAAAATGTGTATAATACTCTTTATTTTGCCATATAACATTGGAGAAGAGCACTGTAAAATATTTCAGTGGATTAAGAGAATCTGTTTTGTGGTTCTTTAGATCTGATCAAAGACATTTTTGATGGAAACAAATTCAGAACAGGCTGAAAAAACTGTCAATGCTGGCAAAGTTCAGTTGGTCCTTTGTTGTGCTATAAAACAGTCTTTTAGATATCAGGGTGATTTCTTTATCATACCACACAATGCTGCACAACAAGATGAATGTTCCAATACATCATGTTACAAATATCAACATTATGTCCTACACAGAAAACTGAATTTACAAAAGAAAATGATGCAAGAAAAAAAAGTAAAAAATAATTAAAAAAAAGGTTTATGTACAGAAAGATCTATACACACAAGAAACAGTTCTGTTGTGCATTACCGAAGTTTGCTTCTGAAAGGATGTAACAAGCAACAAGCCAGTCAGGATAAATGGTCAAAATCATTGCATTAAACATGTGCCCTTTCTTTTCCAATGCTGTTGATTGTATTGATGTCATAGGTGAGACTTGTTTTAGTATACATTTAAAAAAGATAATAGAGGGAGCTACTGGTCACTCAATATGTATGCAGAACCATTACAATTGTAAAATAAATGTGAAATTTTATGTTGTATATGATAAATGAGAATCAAAGTAATACAAATTAGAATAAAGGTTGTCTAACAGTCTTAAGGGACAAACATAACCCTGTGTTCAGAGTAAAGTGCATAGTCTAAAAACAATAATTTGTCTTTTGTACCCTTGATGGAAGAAGGACTTCCATGCAAGGGACAGTGATGCTGTGGTTACTACTTTGAGCAGCTTAAGTGGATTATATGTTTTAGTCTGCATTCTCGCTGTTGACAGTTGACTTCAAATGTGGTTCAAAATTTGGCAATTTTGAGCCACATCCTATATTATTACTGTAATGGATGTCAGACTTCAGACAGCACCGAGGCACTAACACTATATTACAGGGTGTTGACCAAACAGTATTTACTAAGGTTAGAGTTTGGCCTTCCACTGATTAGTGGTGACCGAATGTGACATGGTCCTTTATTTGAACAGTTTGTTTGCAAACCAATACTTAACCAAAAAGAGTCGCTAAGGCTAAGCTAGTGTCATTAGTTTTAGTATTTTGTCATAAACTTAAGTAGAGCCCAGGTGAAACACTATATGATCACCAATTATATATATATATATATATATATATAGAATTGTGCCTTTAAAGAGCATATTGTGTGCACCAAATATGAGTATTGACAAATTTCACTAAAAATCCTCAAATTTTAACCTTTAACCTCCCAATGCACCCAAAGCAAAAATTCAAGTGACCACCAGTGTATTCAGGGTTTTTTTCATGGGATTTATGGGTAACTGTCACACATTTTGTGCCATCCCACGGTTAGATGTGAGATGTTGAGATATCACGCAGGATGAATCAAACTGTGACCTCCTGATGACACTTGAAAAAATGTCCTGTGATCACCAGTCATAAGTGTGACTAACATTCCTGCAGCCATACCTCTAGCTTCGCTAAATATAAAAGGGCCATGTAATTACCCATTTCTGAAAAAGAGCAATGAAACATCAGTTTCCATGTCAGAGCAAAAGGAATCTTACAGCTCTCCAACACTTGAATTTTATTATATACTGACATTTAACTCAAACATGACGTTTATCAGACAACTTCAAATGCATGTTCACCCTAACAATAACGCAACACGTATAATGTTAGAAAAATGTGGTGATGTGAAAGAAGGAAACATTTTCCTTAAATACAGTCACCCAGAAACACAGCCAGCTGAATCACAAAACATAGATTAAAAACATGAAGCAGACCTTAATAAAATCTCTCACATAGCTATACATATTATATAGTTCCTGCTGCCAGAGTCCCTATAATGAAGACATTCAATTACGGAGAGTCAACTGCAGGAAATGATTAAAAATGGTTACCAGGGAGCAGAGACAGGAGAATTAACTAAAAGTCTTTAATTACACTTGGTGGACATTAATCACCCTGAGAGATGAGGTTCATTTCCCACTCATCTTAATCTTCATCATGTAGCGACTAGTGAAGAGGACTCCTGACTTGGCCCAGATGCATACTGTACAGTAGATTCATACAGTACTGTCCCCTCACTATTGCCCCAGAGACAAGCAGTAAAAATTGTCCCAGAATAAACCTTCCAACAGGAAAATTAAGTTCTATGTTGTATTTATTTTTCTTCTCAATAGCGTTACAGCCAAATAACTTAAAAATACCCTCCGTACATGTATTAAGACACAAAAAGTCTATTTGAAACAAGTGTGTCAAATATGTTTGTTTTCCTTTTGTTTCCCCTTTTTCTTGTGTCATTTTCAAGACCAGTGTAGTGTCTGTTTAAAACGTTTCCATTTGGAATGGGCCAACTGCTTGGCCTCAGGTATTGTTGCTTGCAGCCTTCCAATCAAAACAGCACACATGTCATTTATGTGCAAAAGCCCAGACAAACATTTTATGGCCTCAGTGAAGTCAAAACCCCATGCAATGTCTTTGGTAAACTCCAGACTACATTGTGCAACTCGAGGTTATGTTGTACCCTGGAGCAAGCAAGCCCACTGCAGTCTGCATCTGCAGTCTGTGGAGGTTCAACAAGATGGGAAAATGTCTGAACACTACATTGTTGCATGTCCTCCAGGTGTGGTTACAAAACTAAAGCTTATTAAACTTTTTTGGCATGTTCACAATTTATTAGGAGAAATATCTGATATGTAATTTGTCCAAACCGGGTACATAGAAGAAAAGAAACAAATCAACAATCATGGTACCACAAAGAAACAAGACAAATTAAACATAATGTTTCTAAACTGGCTACTTATGATTGCTCTTCAATAACAATTTGTCAAAAATTGAAAAAAAAAAGGATTTTTGTCTTGAAAATGACATAAAAAAACGTAAAATACAACATATAGTAGATATAAAGTGCATCAGCTGGATCAGACTAATATTTTGTAATTCTGCTGGAGTTTAGCAGTGTAATGGCTGCGGAGTTAAAGGTGTTTTTGTATCTGGTTTTCTGGTTGCTTTGGTTTTGGATCATATTTAAAGTTGGTGCCCAAAGGCAAGGTCTCAGACTATAGAAAGGGGTTGGGTGCTGTCAGGCAGGATGGATTGTGCTTTTGTAAGCTACTGTTTGTCGTACAAATCAGAGAGACTTTTCTGTTAAGTGCATGTGAAGCTTCTGCAGAATTTGGTTACTATGGCTAATGCGTTTTTTTTTTTACTTTGGATTGAGGGAAGTATACCAACAAATAAAAGAAAGATTTTTAAAAAACTCAATAAAAATCCATGAAAAAAAAGCCATCAGGGACCTGTCAGCTCTGAGCAATGAGTGAACTTATAACTGGGAATGAGGGCCACCTGGTCCTATATGAAATGTTGTCCCCTTCGGCAGGAGGCCAGTGGTTATGCAACGTTTACCTGCTGCAAAGGCTCCCTTGCTCCTTTTCTCCTTGCTTGGACTTCTTTGAGGATGTGGCACAGTATTTATGTTCTCCCCATCCCATCACTTAATCATCAGTGCAGGAAATATGAAAATACAGATAAATGTAATATTTTACCTTAGAAAAATGATTCAAAAGGAAGAATGAATTTGCATGGATTTGAATGAATGCCCATTTATTTGTAATGGATAGTTAATTGGGACCAGTCTATTCATGCATATTCTGTTCTATTCAAATTGGGCATTTTTTTAGGGTTTTTTTCCTCATCAAGTGTCAGAAGAGTCTATGGAATAATTACAACAAAAACCATGTACAGATATGTAGATAAAGAGGCTCATGCCTAAAACTACACTTGCTTGGGTCCCCTTATCAGAAATACACCCACAACAGAATGAAATACTTTGCCAACAAACAGATAGAGGTCACCTTAATTTTAGTTTACTACTTAAGTTAGTTTCTCCACAGAAAAAGAATTAACCCTGATATTCCTGTCTTTGCTTGACTAGTATTTCTTGTTTAATAATTAATTTTGATCATATGATTCATTTTCTGATTGCAAACTTATTCCTACTTTGTGATACTTTGAGTTTTCACCAAAACACATTTTCCATATACTTCAATGAACATTTAAACTCTTAATTTCGTCTGCCAGTATATTATAATGAAGTTTAATGAGGTTTTAAGGTCTCAGTGTTGTTCTGCTGAAATATAATGTTTATCTCTGTGGGTTTCAGTGGAGCTGGAACACACTGTGCTGTATGTCAGGGTCAGGTTTCATTCAGGAAAGTAACTGTAGCAAGTGAATTACCTTTCCAATTCATAAATCGCATATCCTTTGCAAGTAATTATGTTATTATATTTCTGTAAAGAAATAATTAAAGAGATTTTTTCTTATGTGAATAACAGCTATGAAGGTATTTGAAATATATAGAGACGGATGCAAAAAATAATAATGTTTACGTCTAAAGTAAGAAAAAGAAGGATAAGGCTCTTTCAATACTTTGCATTGCTTAGTTGAATGTGCTTCATAGTATTCCTGTAAAAACTTTAATTGACATCACATAATGAAACATCATTGCAGAGAACAGCAGACAAGTGGAGGAAAGTGTCTTATTGTACCACACTTTGCTAAGCCTTTTGAATAGATGAACTGACAATGTGAGCTTGGTCAGGAATAGGACTCTTATGTGTTTCTCATGTTACATATGTCATATAATGCTATTGAGTACTTTTTCTAAAGCGTTTCCTCTGGTGTCTTGGAGCCATCGTGCAGCAATATTGGTACAGAACTGTAGACAGTTGTGAAGTGAAGCTCCTGCCCACTGCTGGCAGCAATGAGGGCAATACTGCTTAAAACACCTCAGTCAGTAAATGACAAGAAATTCTGCCAAATTTTAGATTTAAAACAGGGCTTTAATGATTTTCATATAAATTTCCCAGTTTCCATCAAGAAAGTAATGAGGCTCTCTACACCCACCGTTTGTACTTAATCTACATCAGTAAGAGGAGAACCTTCCCTCAGGTGAGTTACTCATCCTGTAACTTTTTTTTTTTATGAATGCCTGTGTGTCTGAAATGTTTGTTTTTTTCTCTCATGGGGACCCGGGTGAGAGTTTGCAACATTAAATCTAAGCTTAAAATAAAAATAGCCGAACTTCAACAGCACAACAGCAACTTCCATCCACCATTTCTTTTCTTTTTTTACAGTGCATCCAGCTGTTTTCTTCCAGCTCTTACACAGTCATATGCAATACACAATCACTGTAATTATGCTTGTGTGGCGTGATTGCAATAGAAGCATGTCTGTTTAGATGGGTGTAAGATGAATGACAGAAAAAACATGTAGTAATTTTACTCAGTGATAATTTGATGCCTTTTAGTTGTTCTTATCTTATCTTATCTTGTTCTGGAGGAAAACTAAATGTCCCTTGCACAAATTAACAAGACACACAGAGAGACGAGTGATAAAAGTGGATATCATTATCTACAGAGCGGTAATATTTATGAAAGAGCAATCATACTGGACTGTTTTATGGGTGTATCCCATTGTGGTTGTAATTATCAACAGTCTAATGACAATGGAAATCCAGTTTTAGCTTTAACTTAATGAGGCCATCTCCTTTTCTGCACATTATTCTTGGGAGATCAATACACCCAGGTGTGATGTATATAACCCAATACATTCCTCATACGCAAAAGAAATGGATAATGTTTTATTTATTTATTTATTTATTTCCATCCAGGCATCTCTTAATTGCTCCTGAAATGCATTCATGGAACTCAAGTTGAAATCTTCCACCATTTGGAAAATATTGCCTCCCTAAACAGAAGTGACACTCCGGCATATGCTGAGGTCTTCTCCGTGGTCTAAGCATCTCATTAAGTTACCTGCCATGGAGCTCAGAGAAATAAACTTCTTTGGTTAGAGCAAACACTGCTTAGACGACGGGGGGGGGGGGGGGGGGGGGGGGGGGGGGGGGGGGGGGGGGGGGGGGGGGGGGGGGGGGGGGGGGGGGGGGG
>JAQMCX010000045.1:4692489-4711635 GCA_029814765.1 Acanthurus leucopareius | reverse complement strand
TTTATTTTAAAAAACATTCCTTTTTCTTTTTTATATTTACTTTGTTTTTTAAAAAAAACACACACCCCCCCCCCCCCCCCCCCCCCCCCCCACACACACACACACACACACACACACAATCACTTTATTATGTGTTGTTGTTATGAAGCTGTTGTTGTCACTCAAAATGTAAATACTCACATATAATTCACATGCTTGAGGAAATATGTCCCTTATGAATCTTAATATTGACTGAATGGTTGACTGGTTGACTTTAGTGTGAGTGATAAGATTGCAAAATCAAGAGAGAGAAAAAAAAAGCCACATGTGCGTGAGGCAGGGGGACTCATTTTAGATTGGTTTTTTCTTTCTCTTCTCCAACCAGTCACATTTAGTTTGGCCCTTTGTGCCTTAAGTCTAATCGAAGCTCAAAAACCAGAGGAAGAGATTGAAGTGCAGATTGAATTGCATCCCAAGGTTATTTGTGAAACGAAAAGATACACAACTGCGACAGAACTGCTGCCTATAGACACTGTAGGATTTAACCATCCCCCCAAAAGCAATTAGAAAATCCAATAATGTAGGTTTTATTATTTCCAGGTATATTTGGCAGTTTTTTTTTAAATAGAAAATGTGTAATTTAGATGCTAAATTTGAAGATAACTGTCTAATTAACAAACATTGTCACAGTGCTTGTGGATGCACTATAGACTTTCTGCAGTTTATGGTAAAGAAAAGTATTAACCTCTCAATAATTGTCACATATTGAATAACAGCTCTGCTTTACTAATAACACACACTCACACACATACATACATATATATGTTTTTTATTCATGAGGTCTTTGCAGGTCTGTATAATCAGCCGGTTAGTTCTGCTAATGTGTATTTGTTCTCTTTTCAGCAACTGAAGCCCGTAAGAGCAACACAGCAAAGCTATTTGCTGTTTGTCCTGTGAGTTTTGTCCCAGACTTTGAAGAAGTTCTGCTTATGACCAACTAAGAAAAATGAGTGGTAATAAATGCTGAAGTTCATATAAATTCTGGATATTGAACTTTGAATATAAGAATGGCTCATCTAATGATAAACTCGGAAGAGTATGGGAAATTTGGGAACTATATTTCCTATTTGCATTACTTTTCAAATTACATTGTGTAATATAAATGTTTTGTTGCTTTACGTTCTGATTTGGTAACAGGGGAAGAATGACTGAATAAATATCATGGAGAACACCACATAAAAAGTTAATATTCTTTGGTTTTGTCAAATACGTCAAACCTTTGCATTTATTTTAAAGTCCCTGGCAATCCTCTCTCATAGATTTATAAATTAATTATTTGTAACAGTAATAAAATTTTGACAAAAAGGGAAAAAAAAACCAAAATGTTTCTTTCCTTATCTAGAAATTGTCCATTGGTTCTGATGTAAAATTCCTGAATTTGCTTTCTAACATACCACAAAAACATAACACTTCCTCCACAGATTGCCAGTGAACATAATACAGTAATACAGTCAGCCACTTTTTTCTCCCCTAACATATGAAAGTCTAAACAAATCAGAAGTTTGTATTTTTGTAGGGTAAATTTAGATTTAGAGGCAGTTTAAGCTATAAACACTCAAAGTACATCCGCAGGGGTGATTTTATTTAATTTTTGCTGATTTAATGTCAAGCCGGTGTTCATTTTCTGACTTATCTCTCTCTCTCTCTCTCTCTCTCTCCTCTCTTAACTTTGTTTACAATTTTTCTAAGATTTAAATAAATTCCTCACTTTGTCTGACCCAGCTAGAACCTGAACACAGGTCTAATTGGTCAGAATAAGTGAGAACACATGCAAAACCTAATAAGAATATTGCTGTTCTAATAGCTTGAAAGTGAAGCTGTCATTAAAGAAGATAAGTATGGAAATAGCTGACCTGAGGCCAAACAAGAGGAGCAGTCTGTGCTGTCATAACAACTCAGCATGGTGCATGATAACTTGCCTAGTTTCATACATCTCTAGTTACATGCAGAAATTCTGCTACATTTTGGCATATTTCATGTCAAGTTATATTTTCTGTCAACACTACAGGTGTTTTGTTTAAATATATGCATAACATGGTTATACATAGTTGATAGCATGGACTAACTTCTGCTATAATTGTGAATCTCTTTATCCAGGATTTTTGCTTAAAACGTAAAGAAAATCCCTAAGTTCTTTAATGAAAAAAACAAGCCAAAAAAGGAAGAAAAAAAAGAAAAAGAAAAGAAAAAGCAGGCATTTCATTACTGATGATATGCTTTTTAAGTCCAAGAGGCTATGTAAGATGACTCACATATAACTTATGGAAATATTCATGACAAAGTTATTTATTTCTGAAACAGAGCTATCAGACAAATTATGGCTTCAAATCATTTGTAAAACACACAGACACACACCAGACACCGGCAGATTAGGGGTTCAAAGCAAACAAACACACGCACACACAAACACAGGCTGTGCGAGTCCATCATATCTGCTCTGTGTGAAAAACTTTCTCTCACTATTTCCTTTGCAAGAACTGTAGGCTACAGTGTGACTTTCTCACTGTTACTGCATCTGTGGTAATAAATAGAGGTTTCACTTGTTCTTAAATATTTATCAACATGATAATCAGACAAAGTAAACTTTTTTTTTGTACCTTAACATAATTTAGATCTCCACTAACAGAAAAATTGCAGTGTAAAAACGGAGTGAAAATCCTTAATGCGGCCTGCAATGAGCTCACCTTTCCACCCTTTATTAATAAAGGGAAGAAAGCCAATTTATGCAGCTCACTTCCATTTGTTATTCTTAAGAATAACAGCCTTTATTTATGAGGATAGCTTAACTTTCTGCAGTGAGGTGAACATACTGCACTAAAATAAATGTTAACACTAAAGTCATGCATTTATAATTCCTTTATCCTGTTAAAGATGACACAATATTTTATACAGATTACAAGCAGGGCTGCATGGATTAATAAATTCATATTTTCATTAATGTCAAACTTGGAATTTCTCATTTAACCCACTTACATGCGTGTGTGCACATCTTTGCATCATTAATGCTTCTTATGACATCTTATTATATAGGCAATTTCCCCTCGGGGATAAATAAAGTATTTCTGATTCTGATTCTGATTCTGATCTAAGTGAAATGGTGTCACAACCTGGTTTGTATTCTTAGTGTCATTTGGTGATGTGGAGGCTCCATGCAGAGGCTGAGCTGTAACCCTTTAGGCATGCAAAAAAAAAAAAAAAAATCTAAGGATACATTTTCACATGAGAAAACTCAACCTACCCTAGAAAAGTTATTTCAGCGAGGTTGAGTGTTTCACTTGGCAACATACAGCATGGCACAATTGCGCACAATCGCTAATGAGCAATCACAGCGGCTCTGCTCGTATGCTTTAAAAGCAGCAGACAGTTGCTAATGAGCATGGGGAGAAAGCACTGCTGTGGAGGAAACAGTTTCTAGGAAGTTCAATACAGCACCCCAAATGTTACCACACAACACCCTAAACATGCTCACAAATGGCAGATGATGTTCATTTTAAAGCCACGTTTAATTTTCCAGAGCAAATGTGCAACCATGAGTCACTGACATTAAAATTAAGAGATTTTAGAAGACAATAAGGCAAGTGATGTCACTGGATAGAACCCCAGTGCTGAAAACACACTCCCCTATTTTAATTTTGTCTTCAGTCTTCAGAACCATCAGTAACTGCCAGCAGGATTTTAGCATGCCAATGCAAATAATGGCCGAAGCAGCTCCAGAATCAGCACTTTGGACAGTGCTTGTGACAACCTTAGCCATTTGCCAACAATTATGGTGAATAAACAAGATAAATGTGATGCAGAAAAGGTTCCCTTTTTAATTACTGTAATCCAAAATATAAAATCAGCTGTGTTTGGTCAGTCATATTTGTTTACATTTGCACACAGTAATACCTTCATTGTAATTAATTTGAGAAATGTCTGGTTACTAACATGAGTTTATAACTTAGAGAAAAAAAATGCTTTGTGGACCTGTGTTTGAATACAGTTTCACTACATAAAGTAAGCCTGTGAGGAAGAGTTTTCTGTTGTAGTGTAAAGAGAAGCAGAGGGTCATGTACCTATTTTGTTACACCCCGGTGCCGTTTTGGAAGATTAAACGGATGCATGGAGGCGCTGTAGTTGTTTGACCTGTGTGTTCAAAGCACATCCCTCGCATTAGAGACTGCAGACGGAAAGCACATCATTTGTGCTGATGTACGACGACTACAGATAATGAAGTGAAATGAAAGGTAATTAACTTATACATCCAGCTGAGCTATGGATGACTGCTCATTGATCTGCCCTTTTATTTAATTCAATACAGGCCCTTGACCATATCAAACTTGTGTTTTAATATGCATCAAATCTAGACTAGATGACTGTTTGTTGATGTCAACATGAAAGGCTTTTGTGATTTTATAAAGGTCTGTGCCTCTGGAGCCAAGAAAATTGCTAGGTGCACTTGCACCTGCAATGCAAGCTTGTCTGTAGAAAAGTACCAAAATTGGTTTGGTAATCATGTCCAGGAATAATAATGATACAAATGAGGCTCATTATGTGTAGTTGGCTGATCAGCATGAAATAGAAGGAATGTGGCCCAAAAAAGCCAGAATGAGAAAATCAAGAAATCATATTATTAACCATTCATTAAGACAAGTATATGCGAGTAGAAGATACAACTGAAAATTAATGTCCATTTGACTTTTGTATTTTGTGTAACTGGTGCCAGTCAATAAGAGAAGCATCCTCTTTAGAGACATCGAGTAAGAACAAGTATATAGCCAAATATAGTGAATAAACATACAGATAATCAAAGAGTTTAAATTAAAAAGCTGCTAATACTCTGAACCAGCAGCTTGCAGAGTGTGCACATGCCACTTGATTAGGGGAGGGTGTACTGTTAGCCTTGGCTGGATAGAAACTGGTCTTAAATTTAGATGAATATTATCATAGATAAATATTGTTGTTATATGAAGATCATTATTCATAGACAAATATTGGTCTTACATTTGGGCAATCATTTTCAAATGCAAATCTTTATTAATACAAATAAAAATCCTAATCCTAAATCCTGTGGTGCATTATACATAACAATGACTAAGCTTCACTTTCCAGTTTCATAGTTGCATTTTGTTTTGTGGGAAACTTGTAGTATGTTGTACAGCTTTGGTTCTTTTTTTAATTGATCATGTCGCATCTTGCAGTTTCCTCTCAATCACATAAAAACATTTCCCATGTGATTTTATATTATTACCACATTGTCTGCAGGCCTATGTTTCAAAATATCTGGAATACTTAAGGCATCCACCATCCACAATCCTCTCTGACTAAGCATGATAAACTATATGTATGCCACGTTTGTTCAGACGCTTGTACTTTGCCATTTATTTACATTTGCAGAGGGATGTCTCAGTGTGTTGTTTCAAGGCCCTCTCAATCCCTGCCAGGAATACCATTACATTGTGGAGAAATACTTTTATTTTTGACCTAATGTATGAGATAATGAGTCTACAAAATCTGCCTTCAAAACCCTTGAGTCATAACCAGCACACCGCGAATTTATGTCACAAGGATTTATGGGACAGCTTCAAAAGGCAAGGCAAAGGGAGTTTATTTATTTAGCACATTTTCACACAAAGGCAGCTGAAAGAGCTGTACATAAAGGAATAAACAATATTAAATAAAAGGAAATCATGGAAAATTTAAAAGACAAATGTAAAAGAGTAAAACAAAGAAAAAGTTGTAAAAATAAAAGCACAAAGAGCTGCAGAAGGTCTTTGGATAAAATCAGAGTAATGTGAGTCCACATCCCCCTGGACCGGCCCTGTCTTCTGTCTCCACATCCACACTGTAACTGTGATGGCACACCACAGAGGATTTAAGACGCGGGAGAAAAAGTCTGCATTCATATCCAGCAGCTGTCTGGATGAACTGTGCTACATTTTGCATTTTGCACAGACCAGGAATGGCTCGAAGGTCAGTGGAGACCCAGGGCTTGGCCCTTCAATCTTTAAATGAGTCCAGGTCATGCTTTGATCATGTCTTCCCATCTGAAGGGAATGGTTGTAAACTATATGGCAATTCAGGAAAACGTGAATATATACACTTCATGCTCGTATGACTCATTTTTAGCCTATAATTTTAATTATCTGGTTCTGCATTGTAGATTAAAGTTTGTCTAAAATATAGTGATCCAATAAATCCCCTGACTGTAAGATACTAGTTTATTAATAATATAAATACTAGTTATGGGAAAAAAAGAAAAAAGAGAACATCTTATTTAAAAACTTACACTTGAGATCAAAGTTAACATGGAGTTAACAGTGGTAATGGTAATGGTGAATGGTATGTAGCTTGTGACTGATTTTAATTGTAACAAAAAGACTTAATGTGATATTAAATGCTGACACATTCACATTTTATGATAATACAGATTGCAACAATGCTTTGTCCCCATGTGATATTTAAAAGGAAATATTTAAATATATATATAAAAATAAATGAATGAATAAATAAGCAGTGTTACAGCTTTTTCATTTTGAAGGGTCAAATTAAACAGGTGGCAATCTGCTCTCAGTTTGAGTTTTTGCTTTAGTGATTTGGACAAAAACCAAATGTGAGAGAAAGCAGCTTTAACCATAACGAGTGCAAGAATCTCCTTTGTTGCCTCAAATGACACAATTCCTCCTGTTTGCTTGAATCGTCTGCTGTGCTCGTTCTATTCTGCCCTCCCTCATGCGAGGGCAGAATAGACTCAATCTAATTGAGTCCTACAAGTCCATACCCCTGCACTGTCAAAGCTTGATTTGCGGATTGAGATGCGCCCAAATTTGCTCTGCACTTCCTTTAATCTTCTGTTGTCAGTATATTTCCATGCTTTCTGAAAACAAGATTCATATCTCCAAGCCAAGTCTGAGCAAACGTATCCTTGACTGACCTTTGCTTTCCAATACAATTTCATGGTTAATACGGAGGACGTGAAGGAGCTGCAGACAGTTGTGCATTGTACTTGAGCTTCAAGCTATTTCGTCCACCAAGATTTCCTGTTTGCTGAAGTGCTGATTAAAGTGGAACAGAAGCAGATCTGGCCTGGACTCCATTAAGCTTCCCATCAAGGTGGTCTGGCCACAACTTCACACTTGTTTATTGAAAAAAAAGATGAGGGAGGTAACTTCTATTATCTGAGTAAAATTCAACGTTCAGCAGCATATTTGAAAGAAGTTGGTCCACATTTAATTTTTAAATCAGTGTGATTCTCCATTGGATTCATTTTTTTATAACCTTGTTGATAGAACTGTATTGTATTTTTGTATTTTATTGATACAAATGCTTGTGAAGGGCACAAATCAATGTCCTGAATGAACAGAATTTAATGGCCCAACTACCCTTGCCTAAATGGATGTCTTACAGAATGACCACAAATTGATCGCCATACTTGTGGTGAATATGCACAAACTTAGCTAAAACGTAACTCATTTGCTGAAATAAAGGTGCCTCAACGTGTATTATTTAAAATCAATAATTACATTCTAAAAAATTGTTTATTATAACTATTAATAACGATGAAGCCAGCTCACCATAACTTAGAAAAAACAAACAAACAAACAGAAGAACTGAAATGTTTTTTTGTGGAATTTCATATAAAAAATGGTGATAGCAACAATGCTGATAGTTCTATATGTGAGTGTAAACACCCTCAAGTTAAACCTTACAGCAAGCTATGTTGTTCTGTTTTTTTTTTTTTTGGTGCTTGACACAGCAATCACTCGTGATTCATGACCTCCCGTAGATGATATAAAGCTTTAATTTATCATGTATCATCAGCTTGCTTCTTGAATGGCAACATGCTGAGTGAATGGGACAGTGAGAGCGAATGGGACAGCTTATAAGAAAATTTGCCTTTTGCTCAGTAATGCGTGTCCCGCTGAGGTGCAAAACTAATTACCCAATAATAACAATCCTGGGTGGTTGCCTCAGACGCACTCTCAAGCGTTGGAGAGATAATTAAATATACAAGAGATAGGAAATTAAAGGTCAGACAAGCTTCATTTTTAATACATTGTATTCTTTAATGATTTATTTTATGACCTTATAGTATTACTATTAAAAAGATAATAGGTTCAGTTTACTTGGTTTGGTCTCACAATTTATACAATGAAATCTGAATGTTTCTTTTGTTACCTTATGTACTGCAGAGTAAGAGATCTTCCTGTATATCAGGTAAAATAAGCTCAAATCAACAAACAAACAAATTTCAAAAATTGTTTTCATCAATCCATATCATAAATCCTCTTCTTTGAGAAGTTTAAAGCCGCTGAATGCTATTAAAATTCAGTGTTTCATCGCAGGTATGAGGTGGGAAATTCAGGTTAGGCTCATCAAGCCTAATATTGTGACAGTGATGCTTACTAACGGGATTATTAGATTTAATTTAAATGGATAAATTGAAGAGCCAAATCCCTTCTCCATTATTTATCCCATAGCAATGCTAAGACGTTGACAGGAGCTAAAGTTGTCTCAGATATTCAGAGCTTGCCTTTTTGGTGTATTTTACATACTAATTGTCTTGCAGATGTAGCCTGCATGGCTGAGAGGAAAGCTGGGTCATTTATAAATGAATATAATTATCAAGAAGGTAGCGCACTGAAAAATTGTTGTCCCTCTGACACAAGCACACATGTTTCCTTTCATGGATACACCTCGAATGCAATAACACCCGTGACGCACACACCAAAATGGCTGACCTGTCAATTAATCATTAGCACAGGGAACAGCAGGACCTCAGGGACCATGATGTTATAGATAGATAGCCTATAAATCTAACAAGGACCTATAACTGGGGGCATTGAGGGAAAGCACATATGATGGATGCTGGAGTCTGCAGTCATCTCTTCTCATAAACACTGCGGTGGGATAAATTAATTGCAGCAGTGAGCAACATTTGAAAGAAAGTAAAAGAATAAAAATAAGGAGCTCATTACGGAGGCTTACTCAAGGACTTGTTTACTGTAAGGCAGAGACATATAAATATAAAAGCAAAATGCTGCATGTGTTTAAAACAGACTTTAATAGGCTATCATTTAACACTACAAACTATGGGAGTGAAATAACCTATTGGGTATACTGAAGATTTTTTTTTGTTTTTAAACAAAAACAGGCTTTTGTGCAACAACACTGTCTAAACAAACTGACAGGAAAAATAAGTCTATTGCTTGTAGTATTTTTGACAATAGCAAACAAAATTATTAATCTTGCCTCATTGAATAAACTCAGATTTTCTTTTTTTTTTTTGCTGCAGTTTTCTTTAAGTAGAAAATGTAGAGCTTTCTGCAACCTTGCAATTTGTTTCATAGTGATCCTATTAATAAATCACAGGAAAGAGCAAAGTCTGCATACACTCAGCTGATTATACTTTCTTTAGCAACTCTCCATCAACCATTTGTCAGAATTCCGGTATAATTAGTTGCATGAGTCACGACAACTTCTGCAAGACATCAAATCGGGCTTGTCTTTTATCCTACAGCCTGACACATCGCATTCAGGTCTGTAGGAGCAAATGGTAGTGTCCCACAAGTCCTGTCTCACGATGGTACAGCAGGGAAAAGCTGCCTGCTGTTTCCTTTGATGAATCAATCCCATAAAAATAAAATTCCATAGTTCAAAGTAGCTTCATAGTTTTCTGCCTATGTTCTGTCCTTTTGCAACCTTGCGCACTTTACAAGACTAAGTCTTCGGTAAAAGTTTGCTCCTTTTGAACCTTTTGGTTTGTTTCTTGTCAGTAAAAAAAAAAAAAAAATGTTTGTGGATGTGTGACAAGACCAAAGTAGTAGTGTAGCCTAACAATGCAACCATACTCCCAGTCACATGTTTTTTAATTAACACATGTTCTGTCTTCTCTATTTTTGTTTTTTCTCAAGTTCCGTTTTGGGCAGGTACGTGATAGGAGGTAAGAATCCTTATTAACGCTTCTTCTTTTTTTACTGTTGCGCAATTAACTTCCCTGCTGGGGATAAATAAAGTTCTACATCTACTGCTTCTACTACTTCAGCTCAGTGTCGAGCTCTTTGATTTTCATCCATGTTGCTCAAGCTGTAACTCAAACCCACAGAACAAGTCTCAAGCATAAAGCCACATGACTTTGAGCATTTGTTACAACTTATAATTGGTTGACTAATAAATGGCAACGATATGAACCATATATCAAATTAGTTTCCATACTTTCTTTTCCTTAAGCACTAAAGAAACCGTTGTACACATGAATTTCAAGTCGAGTACATGTTTTTTTATTTATTAATTTATGTATTGCATTCAAGTGGCTGAACACTTTTCCAAGATGACACTGTTTTGATGCTTAGTCAAATTTTGATATAATTTTTTTGTTCATGCAGTTCACAGTCATACTAAAACAACAAAAACAAAAAAAGCGATTGCAATAAGAAACATTAAAACACCAACTTTTTAATTTTTTCTTTCAAAAGTTCCGAATACATCTGCAGGATATTTAATAGAAATCATCATGCCACTTGAAAACTACTGCAGTGAAAACCCTTTCTCACAGAGAAATGTCGATCATTTATACACCTGCATGGTCACAATACTTGAAAGCATCAAAAAGCATCAAAAAGCTGCCAAAGTAGAAGAGTTCAGTGCTTTAAGTGAAAACCAACTACCGGCAGCACTCTCTTATTTTCACATTGGCTGAGGTCAGGATGTCACCACGGTTATCACACAAGTCTTGAAGTATATCATCAGAGGTAATTTCACAGGCACCATTTCAAACATTAACTTCATCTCACAACCTGGCACAGCGGCCACACACAAACGAACACACAAACACATACAGAGCAGACGGTGTATGCACTAACATCAGTATGAAGTCCAGCTGTACACCAAGCAAAGACCCATACCCAATAATCCATACTGTTAACTGAAATATAAAAAAGGCTGCAGTCTGAAATGGCAAATGAGCTTACTTTTAATGATTACAGCAAAGGATGGAGATCCTAAATTACTTCATTATAGACCAACAGTTCATTCGGTTCTCTTTCAGAAGAGAGCAGGGACAAAGAGTTCAGGCTGTATGCTATCACTGATGCCTGTTTTTTATCTAACTGACAGTTTAAAAGAGTTTTTCATCTGTATATCTTGTCATGGCTTGGGTGAAGAGGGCCCGTAGGAGACAATTTATTTTTGGCCGCGCATCGAGCACCTCAACTAGTGATGTTCGCTGTGACATCACTTTTCAGCTGCTGTACAAACACTTCATGCTCTGCATCTTCTACCAAGATGAAAAAGTTTGTGCTGTTCGGGTGTATTAATATTTTATAAAGGAGTTTTACCGAGGCAGCAAGCAGTCGTACTTACATACCCATATGTGTCCACCTTAAAACAAGTCTTCTCTTCTTCCTGCTCCTCACAAAATCTCTCTCTGATCAATTTAAGCAAATTGCTTGTTTCGCCATGATTTTAATCTTAACCAAAGCTAAAAACAGCTGGTATGGGAAATTTCTGTTCCCCTGAGCAATGTGTGCCATGAGTGAGAGAAGAAGGGCTGCTCGCTTGCAATCAGACATTTGCCGTATGCATTCGCACTCAAAGAACCCAATCTATCATCATCATTATAGGGTAACAAGAAACGAGATTCGCTTTACTTTCATTGGTTGTCTAGTTAGATGATACAGCAGAAAAGGAACTCTCTGATGGAAAAACTCCACCAGATGGGGAGGGCACAAAACAGTGACATCAGTTGTGATAAATGCTAGAGAGGAAGAAAAAAAGTAAAAGCATGCAAAAGAGTAAAATATAAAGGTGCCACAGCTGGGTTCCAGTGAGTACCAGCATTCTTTGAGCATGATACACTCTGCAGCTGAAGAAAAAAGGACATCCAACCTGGTTACATCCTTAGATGAATTTCACAATGTTACCCTGGAGGTTACATGAGTCATAAACTATTAAACATGAATTTTTAACATAGATCATGACTTATGATTTCTGGCCAATGGAGGAGCCAGCAGCTAGAACACTGATTCTGCCCTAACATGGTATTTTCAAGCTTTTCTTTACCTTCTTGTTTTACATCTGGTAATTGCAATGAATGTGGAAGTCATACAGGCTACTGTGGAACTTTATGGTGCTATCCCACCAATACATGTCTCTGAAAACACATGGTTCATTTAATGCTTTTCTTTGTCTTTGTGTCGAAATAAATACGAAATCAGAGGTAAATATCAGTAGTTTAGGGGTTAGGCAATAAAATCAACTTGTACAGAAACATTTGTGCCTACTTTAAAAGCACAACTATAATTTATATGTGTATGTCTCTGTGTCAGTCACTATGTGCCCCAATTCTGTGCCCTAGTTACTGCACTAGGTAACCTTGGGAGCTGATACAAAAGTCTGGGTGACAATTTACGGCATGACATCTCACACAATGAGGAGGAGAATTTCTAGGCCAAGGAATAACCATTGGAGAATGCTGATGGGGAGCGTTAGGAAATTGGCTGGCTTTTAGTCGCTGGCAAAGCTTAGCAAAACAGAAAGCAAAGATACAGAGGAGGATATTGACAGAGAAAAGAAAAAGAGAGAGTGACCAAGCAAGTAGCTGAGACAGGGGTAAAGTCAGAGTCAGACCCGCTTTTCATCATTGGCAACATCATTAGAGGCAAAGAATGGTCCAAAGCAAGGCTTCATTTAATAGATAACATCAGTGCTGGTTGTAATGTCTGGAAAATGATTATTTCATGTCAGGGAAACACCAGAATTTTTAGTGCATTTGACGATCTATGCAGCAGTGCCCGAGCTTGTTCATTCCGAGAGGTTAAAGATCCTATGTATTAATAAGACTTCACAGGTGTACAGCAGATTTTCTCTTTGATTCAGAAAATCTACATAAAAACAAATGTGGCACAAACACCTCGTTTTATTCTTTTTACATAATAACAGCTAGACTGTTGCTTTAACACATTCTCAGGCTAAAGCTAGCTTAGTTATAATTGATCAAGAATCAATAAGGGAATTGATAAACTTTCAGACTGATAGGCAGAATTAATAATAAAGCCACTGGTAAACAATTAAAATCACTTCCCAACCCACATCAGGGGACTGATTCACAGGGAGACCTATGATAAAATTCATAGTTTTATTTTAAAATAAGTACCACAATATCGCAGCAAACCATCAAGAGTGAGTTATAAGAGCATCCATATACTTCAAGCCCTTTTTATGATTGACATTAAAAGTGGTTAAAAGTAAATCACTAATTCCAAGTTGAGAAGAAGGACGGTATGGCTATAGCCTCGTTATATGAATAGCTCTCCAAGGTATCGGATAATGTGTCAAGCCACACTTTAAGAGATCTAAAGTGGAAAGCCCAATAATAAAATTTCAAAATGGACGGACAAAGAAGAGGCCCCCTGTAGCCATTTCCACACTGATAATTTTATTTAAAGCATTTTTTATTCCAAATGAAAGATTCCTTTTTCTGAAATAACATACACATTTCACAGAACATGTATAGTTTAATCTCAATGGAGCATCAGTTCTTAAAGGTATATACAGATTAAAAACTAGTTCACATATAGCGCATATACAGTATGGCTTATAAATTCCCCTTTTCTGCCCGTAATGGTCTTTTTAATGAGCTCAGGACCTGTGCCTAAATCAAAGAAGTCAATGAATAGCAAATTGGAGTAGTTCTCAGTGGCAGAGCTTCCTCTGAACCTGCAGGAACCTTTCGGTGATAATCAAGGTATTGGATAAGGTAATTGCTGTATAAGCTGCTACTTCCCACTGAGTTGCTAATTATTTATCCAGCTTGGGAGCAGGTGAACTTTAACATCGGATATCTCTGATGTATCTTGTTCTCCAAAAAGGGCAAAAATTATAGAGTAAGCTGTTGTGAAATCATGATTGCAATTACAGACCATTCTTTCTGGTGAAGTCTACACTCATGACCTTAGAGGAAATAAGAAGATGAAGAAAAGAAAGGTCTTAGCATTTTAGAGGTTCAACTTGGAAAGTCTTGAGCAATCTGAGACATATTTTTTTTTATCGCTCCTAAAATAAAACCTTCATCTTCTGACAGATGATGGCTCATTAAACTGGTCCACAGATGCAGGTTTATAGTTTGCAGACAGGCTCAGGGGGCTAGGGATTCACTGCACTCTGTTTGCATCAACATACTATGCACAGCACAGTGAACAGCTGAAATTTTCAACAAGCTAAGTTGAGATTCTTTTTGCACAGATAATTCACACTGATCAGTGTTTAGTGGTTCATTCAGGGCATCGGGGAAAAGGCAGAAATATATTTAAATGTATTACATTGTAATTTCTTCCCGTGCATATTGCTCAGACTAATACAGTCCACAGCTAATCTGTCAACAACACAGGGGTCTCTCCCTCTCCTCTTGCACTGTGTGCTGGCAGTCAATAGGTGGGGCAGGTATGGCAGGCAAGAAGGATGTTGCCCACTGCAGGGTTGGGAGTTTAGTTGTGAGAGGGTTTCTCTAGCTTCATAAACCCTCTCACAACTGTCCTTGGTTTAGGAAACACAGTTTTCATTCCATTCAGTTTTTGCTCACATTTTATTTTCAGACATTTGGACAATGATACTACTTCTGCTTGTAATAATAATAAAAGAATGAAAAAATAAATAAAAAAGGGGAGAGATCAAATCCAAACCATGCTTCAAATAAATTCAGTACAATGACATGGCACAGTTAGCGCTTTAATGGCTTCTGCTGAACAGTGGTGACCAAGGCTCTCAAATTCAAAAGAAAAAAAACGAGACTGATTAATAATTACTGTGCCTATTGCAATATAGGAAAAGTAATTGTGAGTATTTAGAACGATTTAGCTGATTACTGTTGGTTGATGTATGCACAATGTGCAATCAAACAGCTCAGAGAGGGATCGTTGGATGGCAATGTGAAGGTAGCAGATACAGTCAATAATTAAAATGATGATTTGTGAGAAATTATTTCAAGATACTTTACTTCATCATAATCAGTGCCTGAGACACAATGTTCTTCTGAGCATTGATATGTTAGACCATATACTCTTGTGCTGTAGCAGCACCTTGTTGGAGTGTGTTACAAGTGTAACAAGTCCTGCGTGACCAAAATTTCATGTCAAAGGATTATAACTGGTAATGAGAGTTGTGTCTTTGGCTGCGACCCAGAGACTAAACAGCAGTCTTAGCAGTCTTCAAGACTAGAGAAGGTGCATCAGGTCAGGAGCACAGCCAAGACCATGTTTTTGGTTTTCTTTGTCCTGTGTGTGGTTGTGAATCATGAATGTGTCCTGTGCGATCAGACTACTAATGTTCAGCACAGCTACGATGTTCTAAGAGGTCAGAGGTAGAATATTTTAGCACAACAGCAACTGGACTGTTGAACATGACAACAACCACACTGGAAACACAAAAATTTATTTATAGTAATTACACAGTTATCACTCCTCAACCCATCTCTACCTGCTGGAGTTGGCTTCCTTCAGCTTCTTTCTTTCCCTCAAAATGAGATTTGGTCTCTGGGTTGTAGCTGTACACCCAAGTTTCAAGTCTGCGGTCAAATTACAGTGCTGATGGTGCTAATAATGTTCCAGCAATGTGATTTGTTCTCAAAAGTTATTGCTTTCACCTACTAAATGTACATTACTGTGCAGCCTTCTTTTGGCACCCAACAGGAAAGTCCCATAAGTTTTTGAGTGCACCTTGTAAGGTGCTGCTGGCCCTGTGGATATTTCATCTCCCCATGTTACTTTCAGCCAAGGCTGTAAGCTAGTATTGTGTATATTTAATCCAGTGTTGTGAATTTTTTAATCTTTCTGTGTTGAGTTTTTTTGCAACGGCTATATTAAAGAAAAGTCTGAAATGGTAATTAACAGACGAAAAGAGTACTTTTCTAGCCATTGGTTCTTTCCTCTTTGCCACTCTATGCACAAATATGCTAATATATGGTCTCTTATATACAAACACCCCCAGTTTTGTGTGTTTCCTTAGCTACATTTTACAAAAAAAGAAAACATATTGATTACTCTTACATATGGAGGTTGAACACCTCTTTGTGGCCTATTCAACACCTATTCACCATTCATTTCCTCACATGAAAACACAGACACTGAACTATGTAACACACCATGACTGAACATTTTTCAAGCATCCTCTACTTGTTTGACTAATTAATTAAGAAGCCTCTTTAATTATAATTATTGTATCTTCATAAAAAATAAATCCATCATCAGCTCTATTAAATTGCATAAACAGACTAATAAAGTGTGAATGGGATAGTCACTCAGAGCTGTGTCAACTCGCTGTTGAGTGAAGCCACTGTGCCTCTCAGCTGTTTCAGTACAGATCAGAATACATATGTATTTAAAAAACACTGAAGGACTTGGTACAAATAAATAACCTAATAAAAAACATCCTTTACAAACACATTTACAGTATGTTCAGTCAGTGTCTGTTCTAATTCGTGCAGATGATACTGAAATGATTAACAAACCTCTGGCAGAAAGAGTGTTGGTGTGTTTTGCCTAGAAACTTGTTTAACATTTCTGCTTGAAACTTCATATATAATGAGATTTCCACATATTTTTCACATATGCAGTATTGCAATTACATATAGATCCAAATTGGTTTCAAAATATTTCAATAAATGAGGCTCCTGGGGTAAAAACGCTTCAAGCTGGCAGCTGAGTTCATCCTTAAAGGTCCTAATTATCCAGCATCCAAAAGTGTATTTGCAGATGCTTTACAGGGATGTATGAGGATGTTTTCTTGATAATGCAAATATGAATAGTTTAGTTAACAGGGTATTTATTAAAGTAAAGTGAAATGTAGTGCTCAACTTATAGTACTGCACTCACGCTTACAAATGATGCATCATCCTCCTTACAGGCAGTACAGACTGTGAATATGTTAATATGCGCACTCCCTGTTCTTAGTGTAGTTTCTTATTCCCCCACGTTGATCATGTAAACACCATATCCTGGTTTCAGAGAGCCACTCTAACCTGGGTGTGACTGTGGCATTTGGATCAGTGTAATATAAATATGATCATATTTATATTACACTGATGCAAATATGAGTTACTCACTTGAATCAGTGTCTGAAAGCAGTAACAAGGAAATGATATGACAGACAACCTGGTCATGCTCCATGTGAATAAGCAGAAAAAGATACATAGTCGGAGACTGGAATTCAAGTTCGGAATTTGAAAGGTAAAACCAAAAGTATAAAACCAACAATCTATTCCCTAAACTAAAAAAATAATTTTGGTTTCGATACCTAATACAAAATAAACCATGTTTGAGCAAAGCTTTTCAGCAGAGAGGCTTTGCCGCTCACAAACAGACACAAAAGGTTACCTTGTCCTAGCAAAAGCATCAGTATTTGACAAGCTGGGAATGAGAACATCCTGAACCAGGTCCTGAATAAGATTACAAATTGTAAATGTGCATGTAAACATGTTGAACCCGTTATGTCAGACAAAATCAGCCCTTTTACAAAAAAAAAAGAGAGAGCAAGAAAGCAGCTGTGTGCAGGCACTTGGGGGATTTTGCCAAACAGGAAATGGCTCAAAATTAATGTTTTTTCATCAAAATAATTGTTGTATAATGACTAGACTTTCTGAAACTGACGTTACCATCTGAAAGGTGATTTCAAACTCAGCGATTTTAAATTCTAGCATGGCCAAAATGTTTTCAACAATGTCCACGTTAAAAGTCAGTCAGGAACCATTTGAGGCCAACGGAACCAAATGTCTGAATTAAATCAGTATTAGTGAAATTAACCTATTAAATAAATATGAATATAATGAATATATCGTACTGGCATAGTTTAGCTTTTTTTTTCTTTTATATATAAAAAATGGGGTTTCACCACAGAGCTTCACTTCATTTTCAGAAAGCCCACTACAGTGCAAGCCCAGCAGGATAAAATCCAATAAACCCCCACTGGATTGAAGAGAAAAGTTCTAGCGGAGCACAGTTAATTTTTCCTCCAGCACTATTTCGGGGCACTGAATAGAGGGCACAGGACTCTCACTTGTCATGATTTATGGCAAAGTAACAGCCTTGTTAAAGTTACTCCAATTACAGAACCTCTTTACCTGGTCAGGCTTGCGTCCTCACACCCAGAATGCCTCTGGAAACCCATTTGGGTCAGGGATGCCTCTGGTGACCACATATCAGTCAGAAGGAGACTGACCAGAGCATGAGAGACTCCTTGCACCTCATCTTTCGTCAAGAAAACCCTTCTGAGCACTTCTCACTCTTAACAAATGATATCTAGCCTCCCTTTGTGCTAGCAGCTTTCGAGGAATGTGCAAAATGTGTCAAGATCATCTCCTCCATTCAGCAGTGACCTTAAAAAGCTTTTTAGGAGGCTCTCATGTTATTCCAGGGGACAAGTTTTGACCTTCATGCAAAAAGAAATATAGTCATTGGAGTGTACAGTATTCATTTTTTTCTTCTCCTTTTTTTTTCTTAGTCATTGCGGGAACTCACTATGAAGGGATATTTACAATAAACACAAATCTAGTGTTATGGAAAACTAGACTGATAACACTTAACTAAAAAATACCATGAATACAGTCATAAAGTGACTAATCAAACAGATTAACCACTAAAGTTGTCGGCTGTACAGAGGTCTGAAACTTGTAAATGAGTGTGGTGACTTAATTTTACATTAAGGAGCACATATGACTAACTAATACATTATTTGTACTTCACATATTTTATTTTATATACCATTTATGTATTGGATTGTTCTTCATAGAGAAACAGTAAATAAAACACAACATTAAAATCACTTTATTATTAACATTACCAAGTCAACACACTCTTCTACCCTGTGTATTGTTTTAAGTTATGCTTGACACTGAAAACACACCAGTTCAAATATACAAACCTAATGAAATTAAGTTCAGTTCAGTCTGGCTCATTGTAGCAACAATCAAGCAATCAAAACAGTGAGAAGAGAAGGAAAAGAGAATTCTCTTCAGTTACATCAGTCAGTATTCCAGTACTGCTGATCGATGGACGCCCGTCTGTGGTGGATGAATGAGTCTTTGACAGGAGATTAAACAGTTTTATTTACTGCATAAACGAGTATGTTGCTACAACTCTT
>JAQMCX010000045.1:4677183-4692389 GCA_029814765.1 Acanthurus leucopareius | reverse complement strand
AATGATATCTAGCCTCCCTTTGTGCTAGCAGCTTTCGAGGAATGTGCAAAATGTGTCAAGATCATCTCCTCCATTCAACAGTGACCTTAAAAAGCTTTTTAGGAGGCTCTCATGTTATTCAAGGGGACAAATTTTGACCTTCATGCAAAAAAATATAGTCATTGGAGTGTACAGTGTTCATTTTTTTCTTCTCCTTTTTTTTTCTTAGTCATTGTGGGAACTCACTATGAAGGGATATTTAAAATAAACGCAAATCCAGTGTTATGGAAAACTAGACTGATAACACTTAACTAAAAAATACCATGAATACGGTCATAAAGTGACTAATCAAACAGATAAACCACTAAATTCAATGGCTGTATAGAGGTCTGAAACTTGTAAATGAGCGTGATGACTTAATTTTATATTAAAGAGCACATATGACTAACTAATACATTATTTGTACTTTAAATATTTTATGTTATATACCATTTATGTATTGGATTGTTCTTCATAGAGAAACAGTAAATAAAAACACAACATTAAAAGCACTTCCCTAATAACACCACCAAGTCAACGCACTCTTCTACCCTGCGTATTGTTTAAGTTATGCTTGACACTGAAAACACACCAGTTCAAATATACAAACCTAATGAAATTAAGTTCAGTTAAGTCTTGCTCATTGTAGCAACAAGCAAACAATCAAAACAGTGAGAAGAGAAGGGAAAAAGAATTCTCTTCAGTTACGTCAGTCAGTATTCCAGTACTGCTGATCGATGGACGCCCGTCTTTGGTGGATGAATGAGTCTTTGACAGGAGATTAAACAGTTTTATTTACTGCATAAACGAGTATGTTGCTACAACTCTTACTTCCACCTCTCCCTCCTCTGCTCTTCTTCTCCTCTAATATGAGTTAATGACAGTTACACGGGAAGAGATTTTTAAATTCCAGCATGAACTGGAGACAAATGTATGAAGACACTGTGGAAATTAGTCACACTACATGGTAGTTAATGTTGATCAATCAGTTACGTGTACTAATATTCTGCTGTTGAGACAAGCCTGAAGCGATGGAAAATATTTTTAATATTACAAAACACACACACACATACACACACATATACACACAACTGCAAAGACCAGGGCACTGAGGCCATGGTGGCCAGTGGGCATAAAATTTTCAGCGGGGCATCAATGCCAGACAAAAGGTTGGCTGCCAGTGAAATTTCTGCCCTGGTCTCATGCAGTTGGGTTTCTAAAGTGGCAGTAGCACATCCTGAATATGATTATTTTTCTTTTTTTGTTCAAAGGGTGAATAATTTGTCCCTTTTTAATGTGCATGCTTTTCATTTTTTCTCATTATTACCTACATGACTAAAAGTAATTAAGGTTTCTGTAATTTATGAATATTTTAAATCAAGGTCTTAATTTGGGCATTTGAATTCAGAGCCGGAATGGAAATGCCTGTGTATTTCCATACACATGATAATTAAATGTATGCATCTCACATGGTAATTTTCTGCAGTTGCTCAGAAACTAGCCCTGGATTTCTGTAATTATGCAAAGTTATTTTGTCCCAATTTTCACATATACCAGCATAATTTAACATTAGACCCGGTTAAACTGTCCTTGAATGTGTTGTTTATTAAGGTAACGGAAAAACTTGTGAAGGTGGCATCACGCTAATTTCCACCATGACTTACACTGATATGTTCCAACCCCTAACACCAGCCTCAAAACATGTTTAAGTTCATTTTTCACTGTCTCTCTAGAACCAAATTTTTACCTTCAAAACTTAACCTTTCACTACACTTCTAACGCTAAATTTGGAAAACGAGGAGCAGCAAAAAAATGTGAAATTCCTATTATCTTCACATCTTGTTTAATGTACTGCGAGTCACAGTCCAAAATGAAAAGTGAGGGTTGCAGAAGTTTCCTGTTTCCAAAAATGTACTTTTTCATGACTCCTCAGTCTGAAAGTGGTGAGCGAGCAAAAATTTTCTCAAGTTTTAAAAGTTAGAAAAAGTTTGATTTTGAGGACTGGCCAACAGCTCTTTCATTTTTCAAAAGTATACTTCTGCCAATCTTTTAAAACTCTAACTGGAAAGTAAGGAAAGCACAAAACACCCTCAATGTCCACAATGTCTTCACTGTCAAGACATTGTACCTGTCGAAACCTTTTCTTTACGAAAAAGATGTCATTTCAGTTCAAAATCTCCTTAAAACACAATCTGACAGCAGGCTGAAATATTTAAAAACTGTCCTTGTATATCACATTGTCCTTACAATCATGGTCTAAAAAAATTAAAAAAAAAATAGAAATCTTTACTAATCTTTGCTATAGACCCTTTTTTGATAAATAATTAATGATTTATTAACTTAGAATGTACTGGACAGCAGTCCTTAGTGTTGACCGCCACTGTATATTGATCTCCACCCTTCTTGGAACTTTTTGGCATTATCTATACGCCGGGTGGAGCAGTTGCTGTGAGGGTCTAAAATTTGCATGATTCATTCACATCGGAGCTTATTGCAAGACTGATGCATCTCCTGCACAAGCTAAAGAGTAATCTGTGCATCTCTATGAGACACCCAGAGCGTCAGTATTTGTGAGCTGGGAATGAAACCAGCCTGTCAGCATGGTGATGAATCACATGAGATATAGCTGGCTTTCTATAAACTCTAATGTTGAATAAATAAAAATATTTAAACTTTTTGTTAAAAAAAAAAAAAAAAAATGTTGCTATAAACTTTTTGGAGAGAAGGTTTAGAGTTAGAGAGTGCCTACAAGAGGCTGTGGCACACACTGGTCCTAACTCCCATGGTTCAGAGCTCAAATTGGAAAGCAAGGTGCACCAATTAGTTCAGTAGTTGAATGTCAAACATTTTTTGGTTTCGACTGGTTTAATATTGATCATTAGCAACACAGAAATGTTAAGGAAGTCACAACGAAGGTCAAAATGATACAAAATGCGTAACAAGCAAAAATATAACACGGTACCACCAACATGATGCAAACATCTGCACAAGACCATCTTTTCCTCTGTATAATTTACCAGCGTTGGTAACAAAGAATCCCCCTTTGTTCTCAGGCATCATTCTGTCCGCGAGACATCTGTAAGGTCACATACATTTTCCCTGGGCAAAAGGAATGCATTTATGAGCTACATTTTGCAACTTCCATCAAATCCTGCACTTATCAAGATAAAGTGCTTTCTGCCCTCACTCAGTGTTGGAGATGTACATCAGGCTGGTGGACGTTTAGAAGTACTTTTTCTAAAAATAGGGCCCTTGCTGCAGATTCATTGGACATGGCTAAGCAATCATTCACATTAAACACTTGTCACACACAGCAGAGGGCATCTTTCAGTCGCTTTTTTTAAGGGCCACATCCGTAGATCATTTCTTGTTCTTTTTCCTTTTTTTTTTTTTTTTTTTTTAAATGTATTCACCTGCTGCTCATGCCCTGACTAAAGAAACCTTTCACTGAATAATCTGCCACTGAATGCCACCGTTTCATTTATAACTGCAAGGTATCAAACACACAGCCACAGAGAAAACATGACTCTGCCAGTATGCTAGAAGGCATACAAGAAGAAAAGAGTTCTGTGTGTGCTGCTTTATGAGAAACATCATAGCAAGATACTTTCACAGCGCTGGTGGATATGTGATATGCATTCAGGCATTCAGCAGTTCCTTTTGTTTTAAGGATGAGACTGACATTATGGTTTTATTATCATTAACCATTTGTGGAAGAAACCTAAACTATAAATGGTAATATTTCGCTCTCTTCATACTTTGTCGAGATTTTGATCTTGCACAAGACAATTTCATGACATAAAGTCAAACACAATATTAGAATCTACATTAGTCTCTAGAGGAATTCATAGCCATTATAATAAAAAAAAGATAAAGTAAAAGATAAAATAACACATCTTATCCTTCAAGTTTTGGAATTGACTTCTCTGGTGTACCTTCTTTTCTTTCTAGCCTTATAGATGCTAAATATAAAATTTTATCATCAGTTACAATACAATTTCCTCAAACTTAAACGATTTTGTTCGAGTATTGCTTTAAAATTGCTTCAAAACATTTGACCCAATCATAACATAAAGCATAACATTTACAGTAAGGATTTCTGTTTTCCCCCAATTGTATGGGAAACACTTTTATGTCTTCCTGTCAATAATCACTGCGCTGCCGTACTTTCTTGTACTTGCGTGGGACTTTTTTAAACTACAAATCAACCCTTTACAGTACACACCTGCTGCTACATATGGTATTTTTAACTCAAGTGAACATATGAAATTTCTTATATGTTTGAAAAAAAAAATACATCCAAAAAAGGGCAGGAGCTGAATTATAAGTGAGTAAAACATTAAATTGAACAATAAGTCACTTGCATACTGCAGGCCTCCAATGTCCTCTATTAAACGCAGTAAAGGGGTTATGTTTCAAGCAACATTTCATCAGTCTGATGAAGAGCAGTGTTGCTTGAAACGTCCCTACTTTGGTGCATTAAATAGAGGGTATTGGAGCCCTGCAGTGTGCAAACCATTCATTTGCTCAATTTGATTTGCTATATTTCCTAGAATACCTTTAAATAACCTTTAAGAATCGGCTGGGTCATATGGGTTTTACAGTCAAATGGAAAAATAAATAAGCAAACAAAAATATAAATAAATAAGTGAATGAATGAAGGTAGTGACAGCCATGAAAGTCCCATTATTTTCACATGAGAGAAAAAACACATTTCCAACACTTTTTGAAACATGTTCTGTTTTATAGAAGTTGATGTTAGTGAAGCCTGAATGACACTGATGCCAAAATGCTTTTGACTGCAAGACATTTTGTAAAAACCACATAAAGGAAGAATGATATGCATAGGATCGTAGATAAAACACAACTATTCCACATATTATGACTAAAATAAGTAATTTCCATCAAGTGCCAATGCCACAAAACTGTTTAAGCACAAGTCTGTCAAGGAAAAAGTTAAATTCAAGAAGCACCACCATCCCTTTGCTATCAGGTAGTCGTCTAAAGAATTCTGCAGCAGTTTTCAAGGTTCAAGGAATTTATATGTATCACATCATTTTTGAGTCATAGAGCAGGCAAACCTAGTATGTCATCACAAGGCTACCTTCAAAAGATGTTAAATTTCTCAGGAAATAGAAGACTCGGTCTGTTACTCAGACATTTTGTGTGTTATTCCTGTAACATTATACACAAGTGTGCATTTTTGTGTAGGCTGAACTTCCCAGCAGGGGTTATTATAGGGTTATTATAGCTATTTCACAAGCATAGCTAAGAACTGTTGTTCATGATTATCACGGGACCCAACTCAGTGACCTCCAATGTAAGCAAAGCATGTGTGTGTGTGTGTTCATGTTTGTGTACACAACACACACCTGCAGTGGGAGTAAATGAGTGGGTGAGCAGTCTTATTTTTTATCTCTTTTCATCCTGTTTTATTTAACGAGCGTAATTGTCTCATCATCGGTGTATCTTGTTGTTTAACGAACTGATCTAAATGATAATGGCAATGTAATGATACCCCTCAATAAATATTTAATCTAACCAACAACATGCTCCGTCACCTTGAGAGGGCCGGCACTGAAAATGAGAACCCTTTCAATTAATGCTGGCCTGGATGAAGCTGCTTCTTGTGTACTCATTGACTCTGCTGTATATTAATTAGCCGTGCTGCTTCTTTGTGAGACTTGTTGACGTCTGTGTAGGCTTGCCTTGAAGAGTGCTATACGCGTTGTTAGCTCTAATGGTCACATTAGTCTTTTAGCAATGATGTCTTGCCTTGTAATAATTACAGTCATTATGTTCTTACACTGTGAAGCTGCAACTTTGAAGGTCACCAAAAATTAGCTCCTTTACAGCTACACTATACAGCTATAAGGAAGGGCCTTCGTTCTTTAACTAGAGTGTTTATACAGGAAAACTATGTTCATGTTTCTTTAAGCCAGATTGGATTTGATGTCTTATATAAGATATAATCATGTCTGAGGTCTGGAGCCTAGGCATAAGCATCTATGTGTCCCACTGACCTTGCATGAAAGACACTGTGGACACTATGATCGTCTCCGGGGAATTTCCTGAGGAGAATATGGAAGAGAGCAATTTCTCTTCTTCTGAACTTAAAAAGGTAAGAAAAGGTCACTTGGGTGTAAGAGCACAGAAAAACTTTTTGACCCCCAAGATCTTTTTGTTCCAGTCATTGTCAGTGGTGCTAATGTTAAAGTGAACAACAATACATTAAAAAAGCTTTTGCATTCTGGTTTTTAGAGTTAAGGGTGTTCAAGTGTCCGGCATGCAGACAACAGGCAAAAGAATAAAAGATAATGAGATGGGGATGCGATGCTCTGTGGCAAAAAGCTGTGTAAATACAACACAAAGATGAAAGTCATCATCCATAGATGCTATCTCTCTGATATCTGTTTTCACATTTTCAAACTTGTTTTGTTTTGTGTGTTCTATCACATTGTTCATGTCGGATTGATGTGTGATTTTGTGGATGCATACTGCATGCAATCGCATGCTTCACAATCTGCCATTATTTGATAAAACTTCCGCACTATCGAACAAAAGGGACTAAAAAGATGTTTCATTCTTTGATTTTCTCTTTCCAGATGGAATCTATTTTATTTACGGTCCTTTCCTGCTTTTAATGTCAAAAATTAACATAATCATAGCCTTGTAAGGTCATGTCTAACCTGGATGCAGTCATACATGATGTCACTCTCAAGTATTTTTTCCCTTTTTGGCCTTAACATTTATATGGAGAGAATAACTTTTTAATTATGCTCCTGAGGAATTCGTGAGATGCTGTTTGGGGGCCACACACGTACATTAATGTGGTAAATTGTTATGAATTTGTACCGTCCAGGATTAATTACAATCTTTATTCTCCGTGAACTGAGACAATTTGTAATTAACATTTGACCCATGGGCTCCTCAACCTTTTATTGTAAAAACTAATTCATGAAAGCTTGTCTCACATAACCTCATTAGGTTTGTGTGTATGTGTGTGGAAACCTAGGTGCTGATGATCGAGCTTTACAGCCAGACTCCCAACGTTAATAATCAAACCACAAGTCCACAGTTTGTCATGGGGACATCTAATTCTACTTTTTAGCTCTTCCTAAACAACACTGTGGTTCACAGTAAAATGAAAACTTTGGCCGAATATAACTTGTTTCTTTTTTTTATTATTATCTCTTGCCCTTATTTCTCTTTGGTGCTCACTGAAATAATAGCTGAGATGTCATGGTATTACTTGAATATTGCTTAAAAGAAGTCCAACAGGACAACAAACACAAGATGGTTTGAAAGTATAAACTCTTAAATAATTTCATCACAACAAATTAACATCAACTGGTCAAAGCTTAAGCTAAAAATGTGTATAAATTGCGAAGGATGATAGGTTGTGATTTAAAGATGATTTTGATTTTTTTTTTTTAATTTTCAGAACAGATTTAATAAAGTAAACACTTAGAAGATATTGTTCTAAGTCTTTTTGATGGTCTGACTGCTCATATTTTTTGCATTTTAAACCTGTTGATACTGATGTTGCTGTATTCAAAAAGACAGAGAATAGAGGTGTGTGTTATTCCAGCATTGTTTAAGATATACCTGTGGTGGTTATGTGGGTTGCAGTGCTGCACTGTAACAAACAGTTCCTTGGAGACAAGTGTTAATGTAGCCTTTAAAAAAAAAAAAAAAAAGCTTTACTTAACACATTATTCTAATTTGCCGATGATAAGAAAATATATTGTGTTCTGCTGTGTTACATAAGCTACTTGCTGGCTAATCTAACATTTTGAAGGACTTTGTAAAACTCATAAAACGGTTAGTAGACTGGATTTCAAAACATATGCTTTACAGTGACTGGTTTCATATCATAAAACATTCTGTTTAGTGTCCCTGAGAATGTTGATGGGTTTTTTTTTGTGCTCCGGCTGTGCTCTGCCTTTTGATTATATGTCAAATCCCCCCTACAGGAATGTGTGTCCCCTGTATTTTTATTCAGGTTTATTACTTTGATTCTTAAACTCTGTTTGATATTTTGTCATAGGTGTTATGGTTTCCTCCGTATTGTGGTGTGTAGTGTAAATTGCACAAAATCAGGTTATAATGACCTTGGCTTTCATTCCTGCACTATGGAGTTGCTTGATGTAAAGTTCTCACACCATGTTTGATGTAAGGAGCATCAATAAGATACTGATTCTCTGTGGGTCAATAGAGGTGCATCATCTCCTGCCAGTGTGTGTGTGTTTTTTAGTTGGGTTTTTTTTTAAAATATTTTCCCAGAAGCTATAAAGCTGAGTGAGTCCATCATACATGTGAGGAAAAAAAAGGAATTAAAAGTCATAAAGTCTAGTTTATTATTGCTTTTGTGTCATCATAACCTCAAAATACAATAAAAAAAAAGATTTATTATCATCTCCCAGCAAAAAAGATCATGATATATGTTTACGGTATTCATATGACTGTTGATCAATACCAGTGACTGAAGAATCACTGAGTCAGCTGCTCAGATTTATGGCTTTCGAAAAAGGCTTTTTACTTTGCACTCATGTCATGTACACATTAAACTCATATAAAAATTGTGTTTACATGTTGAACAGGGTTTCATCTATGCTGATTTTTTCAGGTTGTCAAAACTAAAAGAAAACAGTAAAAAATGGTCAAAACTATTTCCTTTTTCCATCCCCTTTAATCTGGCAGAATATATAGTCTTGTTAGTGTAAACTCAGCTTTGGTGTTGTAAAAGCAACACAGATCTTTTGAAAGTACACAAATCGAATTCTCATTTACACATAACAAATGCACATGTACACATTACATCACTCACTGCTATTAAATTGGATGCTGTAGACAAATTGCTTAAAACAATTTCTGTTTTAAGGATTAAAATGGAAAAAAAAATCCTATGATATTGTGATATTTAATTAGTGTATTCAGTGTCATATATAGTATTGTAATCAAATAAAGCCCAATTTGATTGTGGTGTTAATTTAAAACTTTGGTGACATTGATACTATGTATGGTATTGTATTAGCTTGCAATACAATACAGGCACACATATCATGATCGCATATATTACAGCTCTGTATGTACATTCAGCTGAGCATGTGCTGGATGAGACAGCTCACAACATGGTACTCATAATTACTTATAATGCATTTTGCTGATCTCCAGTGAGCATAAATCACTGTAAACCTGTTGAGAGCCTTTAAAGTGTCTTTTAAGTCCTGTAAATCTACAACAAACTGAGAGACCTATGGCAGTCCTTAAGGGAATGCATGTTGGTAAGAGTGGTTTAATGTTTTCTTAAACAAGCAGATGAACAAAGTCTGGACTTTAGCACATTTATTTCTAATTGAAGAACAAATAAGTTCGATCTTTGTGACCAAACTGAAACAGCCACGTTCTTTAAGAAACACATACACACAACATGGGACTGTATCACATGTTGAAATATCAGAATGTGTGTTGTTTTAATCTCACTCTCATGTCTGCAGTATTTTTTTTTCTCTCTTAACATAGCATTTACTTTCAAAGCACTGAGCATACAACAGTGGGCAGGATTCCCCAGAGCAACAAATCTGTCTTTAATAGCATGCTCAGGACTCATTACTGATGGGGATGAATCTATAAGACACTAACCATCTGGAAAGAATAACTTAAGAGCAAAAAAAAAAAAAAAGACATTGCTGAAACACATGATAATATTTCATGTATTTTCTGCACCACTAGAGTCCAGCATTGTTGTGAGTTAAGCAGAACATATTTGTATTTCAAAGCTGCACAGCATGCCTTGCAGTTGACTGTCGTCAAACAGAATTATAGTAAAAGACAGTGACAAAGACACATCTGTTGTTATCAAAAGCACTTTCCTTTAGGCTGACTCACATGAATAACTTGGAATGTAAAAGAGGCTGCTGAGGTGAGGACAATGCCATTAAAGGACGATACCTAGCAGCTGCAGCCAAGACAAAAGACTAACAAACACCGGCTGATGGAGGGATGCAGTAGCTAATGGACTCAGACCCGGTGAGGTTAGTCTTCATTGTCAGCACAGCCATCACACTTGTTATTGACACCTGATAATGAGAGTGGTCAGGAGACGTGGTGCATAAAAACTCTGCTGTGCTGAATTGTAAAGTGTTGTGCCATACCATTGTCTTCTGGCAATTTACTTACATGAGGCAGGAACAGAAATGATTTAATGGTCTTACATGTCTGTGTTTGCTCAGAAGAGAAGAGCTGTTTGTCACCCGGTCCTAATTAAATTCTCACATCGAATATTACTAGACCTAGCAGACATAGACAGACACTCATTTAAATTTAATGCACATTATAATTTTGTCGGTTATACAGTGTTCATGGTAAATTGTTCACACAATTCAAGTTTTTCTTTTTTTTTTCTTTTTTTTTCGGTGTTCCAGATCCCACATGGTGTTAAAAAGCTGCATTTATTTTGTGTTGTATACTGATACTGTGCTGGTTTAACAGTCAGAGCTACTGTATATGCATTGCTGCAGTGCCCCTCTCTGGGATAACACAGTATTCACTGTTATTTTAACAACAGCCTCAGTATGTCCACACCATTGCTGATGGGGGGAAAAAAAGCCAGCAGTGCAATATGAGAATTTGAACAGTTTTAAAATGATTAGCTAATTGTTTAAAATACTGATATAAATGCAAAATCATTAAGTTTTCTTTTATCTTAAAGTCTTATATAGCAATAATCTTGCTCTCCTTGTTATTTCCTATTCATTTGTGTGGTTAATTTATTTTCTATGGATATAAGGTGGGGAACATCTGGCAACATCAACACTTATTATTCATCTGGACACTGATTAGGGGGTGTGCTAGCTAGCGTCAGCAAGCTAGCAAGCCAATTTCACCAAGAGCAAACTGCTTGACAAATTGAAACTATGTTAAACAATTAATTAACAGAGAATAAACAGGTGTTTGTTGACAAAAAAGAGATGACACGTGTCCACACACACTCACACATACTGTTCTCATTCTGCATGCACAGCACATCCAGACAAACTTGGATGCATTCGAGCATACACAAAAGCACATACACACTCACACACGCACTCACACACACACTCACACACACACCATCAATTATGGAAGCTGAAAAGACTACTTGCAACATGCTAGTGTCACCGCAAACACACTGCTCACAGCTTCTACTTACAAGCCACACAATAATAGAAAGACAATGATGCGACAGGCCTCATGCTGTGTCTTTGGCGGCCTACTTACAATTAGCCAACTGGCAGATCAGGAAACCAAAGCTGTTATTTTCAGAGCTGGGCTCCTCTGTATCATCACCAAGGACAGTGTGATGGCATCTGACAAAACAGCCAGTGAGGCGAGCCTTATATTTTCAAACAGTCGCTGTAATTAAAGACAAAATCTGCCATTAGCTGTGTGTTCACTCCAAACTCCTCCTGACGTGCAAAAGAGGTGGACAGAAAAACACTCATTTTCAACTGCTCCTTTACCCCGTTCTTCTTTCTTTCCCTCCATTCATCTGTTCTTTTTTCTGGTGCAAAGGAGCGAACAAACAAGCACCAACGAAAAAATAACAAACAAGCCAAGCTCCGGTGCTCTTGGCTCGCCTGCAGATCTCCATCCATCTAAAGTTGACTTCACGTTGGGCCGTCCTTGAACAGAGCATAGGATGCAATTGGTCCAGCTCGCCAGTGTGTTTATTATTATCTTTGATATTGAATGTAATTAATTGGCGAGTGCATTGCGACCTTCTAGAACTGGTAATAAATGCCTCCCTGTATGGGGTCTGTGATGTGATGGGTTTTTTATGCAAGATTAAACACATTTTGATGTCATGGCTGCTAATGAGCCTGACACTGTCTGCATACTCTGATAGAAAGCCAGTGTTCATCTATTCCTATCTTATACGATGACCACCGATCTTCTGCGGTGACTCTTTGCAAGGTAAACCAATCTACCACAATATGACCAAAGGACACAATATATTCCCAAAGAACCTTTATTCTTTTCACACATTGTGGGGAAACTGGGAAAGGAGGTCAAGCAGGTCACATGAAAAGGCATACAAGAGGAGTTTGAATATACATTTCTAAAGAAGGAATTAGTAATCAATCAATTGTTTGATTTACAGAACTTCAGACATTATTTTTTCATTAATTAATCATAAGCCCATAACTCAACCCAGTACCAAGGATTATTCAGCAATGCTAACATAGCAGACAAATCCTTATCTTTAAGCTTTAATTTTAAAATGTGATGAAAGCACAAACTCAACTAGGAACCAAGCTTTGAACTGTCACTGCAGAGCTGACTAATTTGACTTTTTGTCCAGGGCTTGGAGCTGGTGATTTTAGTGCCCTTTAAACTGTGTGATTTTATATGTACCATTTGCATGACTGTTCCAAAATTTCAACCATTTGGGCAATTTTAAAAAATACCATTAGAGTGTTTACTTTTGGTTGACTGCTCTGAGATTGCAGTTCGGCTAAAGGGTTGGCGGGTTGGTGGTTTGCACTAAAACACTCATTCAACTACCAAACATATCACCAAATTGAAATATAGTTCTCATATAAAACATTCCTGTGATTTATTTGCTTGCGTGTCAATGTAGACTTACCCAAATAAATATATCAGCTTCTTTTGGAAATCACATCAACATAAATTTGATGCAGTGCAGAATTTATTTCAAAGAGAAAATACCTCATTTTTAAAGCTGGTTTGCATGTTGCTTGCCAAACTGCCTTAGAGGTTACCAAATAACAAAATAACAAAACAAAATACTAGTACTATTATAATAATTTTTATTATTAGATATATTATTAATATATCTATTTTAGCTCATTTAAAAGCACAAACATTGTATTCATCAGCATATAGCCTATTACTGATAACATAATATTTGCTCCATTTGTATCCCCTCCTCTCTGTGGCTGTACACAAACTAAAAGGACCATCAGAAAATGGAACTACCGCTTGCTGCATGAATAGCTAACAGCAGCAATTGGTCCGCTAGCCTATGTCCCTTCATATGGCTCTGCACATCACACTGTGGTAAATCTTTTTGTGTCTTATTTTGATGGGATAAACTGGTTTTTGACCTGTTAATTCAACATGTCCCTCCTATTCCCACACAATTCTTGCTTGGATAGGGTCAGCACAATTGCTTGCTGCTTTCTGATTGAAAAATGAAAATAGGTCTGTTCTGAATGCATGAACAGCTAATGTTTACATCCAAATTCCATCTAGGAAAGGCCTCGCCACTCTTCAGGCATTTTAACATAGCCCCCAGGCAGTTATTTCTGGCTTAAAAGACCAAACTCTTATCTAAATGAAAAGGGCAACAGCCATAATTTAATGGTCACAATCAGTAAAAATCATGCATGTATGTAATCACCCATCAAATCAGATCACAACTGCTTAAGTAGTTTGTTAATGTTTCCCTGGTATAAGGTTTCAGTGCTTTTTTTCATGAATAATATCTATGCCACGCAGTTCAAGGTTATCATATCACCCATTTTTTCCACAGCCAGCACAAATGTCTGGATAGTGTGTCCTGGTTTGGCTACAGGTGATTCACTTTTGGGGAGAAGGTGCAGGCTTTGTGTCATGCAATGGCCACCTGTGACATTACATAGTTCCCAATTCAAATGCTTTATGAAGTTTGTCTCCTCTCTTGTAATGTCTCTGGTAAATCCTTGGAGTTTATGTAGAGTGTCATCTACTGCTGAATTCACTTTCATTTGGATATTTTATATTTTCAAAGTTTCAGTGACAGTTTTGACTAGTGACAACTCTTTGAACATATTTGTTTTTGTATTTGATTGTTTGAAACTATGATGGCAGCTGCTACCCCATGCCAGCCTGGTAAATCTGGCCCTGATCACAACACTTTGTGTTTGTGCAGAGTCCAATATGAACTTTTTGGCTCCCCTGTCAATGACAACAAACTGAAAAACAATTTAACAAACTTTTTTTTTTCTTTAGTTCAAACACCACTTATCCGGAAAAAAATGCACTTTTGTGACTTTTCTCTTCATTCTGTCATTTCATGATCATCATGTGTCATGTTTCATGTATATACACACATTATTTTCTAACCGCCAGCTGGCAAGTGACCTCAAAGTAATTACCCACCAAACCTGAAATTCACCCACATTTGGTGCTTTGCGGGTGTTTATTTTGGACCCTGCGTATGTGTGAGAACTGCTGGATCTAACTGCAAGTTGAAACATGTGGCTTTATTACCACCAGATCGAGAGAGAGAGAAACACAACCCGCCTTCTCGAGAGGGCTTTTGACTGTGGGTAAACTCATCCTTAATATGCAGTCCATTATCAGAGTGGTTTCAATGAAAATCACTGCTTTAAACACACAACCTCCACACCCAGCATTTCAGCTGCGATAGTGTCACCTGCATTTTCTCATTATGATGAATAAACAGACCCTGCTGAAAGCTAACAATGTCTGCTCACGGTGCACAAGGCTCATTGGTGCCAAAACAGTGGTAAGGGGCTTCAATGAGCTAAATGAGATACAACACTCACATTGGCAGCCATCCTGACTGTAACAAGAGTCCAACTCTATACATTTTTCACTATTGCATACCTTTCTTTAATGCATTACATGTTTGTAGTAAATATTTTATTGAGTAGCTGGCTGCAGTTCTTAAGTTGTAATGAAAGGAGTTGCTTATAGCTGGTGACACAGGAGCTGCCAGAAAGAAAAGCCTCCCTCTGGTAAAAGCAGTCTGACTGCCAGCCTGTCAGAGCCAGCAGATGACATATCACGGCAGGGAGAGGTGTGAGACACCAGGCCCTGTGAGCCGGAAGATGTGGAGCTGACCCAAGTTAGACGGCTCATCCCTAAGTGGGAAGAAGGTTGGTTTACATGGTGTCAGGTAGCATGGCGTCGCCTGACATGCCCAAAACTAATGGGACCACCCTAAAACTAGAGTCAAATGTGAACAGCCGTGGTTTTTAAATCAATGAGGTTTTCAAAATGTGATAGAATTTACCAAAAAAAAAAGAAAAAAAGAAATTGAAATAACACCAACCAATTATGGAATTTAAAGTCCCAAGTAAAGCTTTAGGCTGATCCTTGCAAAGCGATTTTTTTTTTTTTTTTTTTACACAAGGTTGACATATAGGAGTGGTGCTATTGGCAGATTATCCTAC
>JAQMCX010000045.1:4653533-4670174 GCA_029814765.1 Acanthurus leucopareius | reverse complement strand
GTTATATAACAACAAAGAATCTAAACCATATGGATATACTATCTTGTTGATATTTTTACTTTACCACCTGGTTACATATAGCTCATTTCTGCACTTGTTTACCTTAACTACTAGTGTCTCCGACCTGTGCAGTCTTTGACAAGCAAAGCTGACAAGTGAACTGTGCAAGATGGTGCCTCTTTATTTGGCTGCTAATGTACATTGATCATGCCTTGTAAATTCAGGTTAGAGTATTTAGTTCTACTAGAGCTTAAGTGGACCATTATACTTTGCAGTGCATTAACCTTAGAGCTCAGTAAAATGCCCTCTGTTGTCAATACAAAGCTATTTTTTCTTTATATAGTTCCCTTCAATAGAGTACTTGATGTTCTCCATTTCATACAGATAATCAAGTGTGTGTTTGCACATTATTATTACACACACAATGCTGAATCAATAATCAATAATGTAGCGTTGTCTGGCAGCTATCACAAACAAAATTCGGCAGCAATTATTTTGGAAGCCACCATCTTCTTCCAAAATCAGAGAATATTATGGATTTCACTGTGTAGAGTTTTTCAAACAGTATCAGGTACAGTAAACTCTGCTATCTGAACACAGCAGCAAAGAGGGGGCTGATTTTAAGGAACAGATGCCAAGTGTGATGCTGAAATTTAAAAACCTGAGTTAGGAACAGGTTGTGCCTGGTCGTCAGTGGTGGGAAAGAAGTAAAGTGTATCCATCCATGTGTAAAAAGGCCATTTTCTTATGTTTACAAGTGAGCTGTTGTTGCTTGGGGAGATCAGCTGATCATCAGCAGGTGCTTTAAATAACACTGTACTTCCTGCATGTCCACAGATGTTGATCAATTTACATCGCAAAAAAAGTGTTTAATCATCCATGCCTGAAAAAAAAAAGTATCCAAAATAAAGAAAAAAAGGATGTGTTAGAGGGAAAAGCCCTTCAGTAATTCATAATATAACCCTATTAAAGTATAAAAAGGTTTAAGAAAATAGAACAGGTCATGTCTCCCTTAGGAGCTGTTTTTAATTAAGTAATGACCATGATTTAATGACCTAGCCCTATTCTGCCTGTGCTAGCTTAGGGCTGACATGCGACTTACTGACTTTTAAACTACATTGCCTTTTTGGAAGAAATTACATGATCTAAACGTCAATGTCCTGGTAATGGCCAAAACAGAGTCGTTAACTTTCCTCAGATAAAGAGACCCAAACAAAAGCTACAGTCACCACAAATGGCAAAGTGAATGTGAGTGTGGCTTGTATATGAATTGGAATCCAGTATTTAACATGGAAATACACAGGATATACACCAAAAACCAGATAGCAGAGAAAAATGAATTGGATTACATTTATCCTTACATGACGTAAGCTCTCTGCTCTTTTTCAGTGGACTCCTGGAACAAAGTGTCTTACTTCTTCTCCTCTCAGAAATTGCCACAAGCACAGAGATCCAACCTTATGAGAATTATTGATGATGCTGCAAAAGCCTGTTTTTTTGTTGTTTTCTTATGACTCTTGCTTGTGGGAAAAACTTGTTTTAAGATGGTGGAGTCGATGTTTGGAGAGGAGGGGGTGACTTGATATGCCCTGTGGCAAGTAATCAGTCATCAGCATATCAAGACACTTCAGTTACCAGAAGGAATTGATTCAGTCCATCCGATCAACTTTTAGGGAGGTCTATAACATGTAAGGCTAATAACGCAATACCTGCAAGCTAATCCATCAGATATGTCCAGTGTTTTTTCAGTGGTACTGAATTAATAAGCTTACTTTTAAAGCACTGTTAAAAAGGATTATTAGATGGTGGGATGTCACTGCTAATAATTGGCTCGAGTCACAAATGTGAAATTCATTAAGCCAATCCTCCACCACTCCGCTAAATGCAGATCCTTTTGATAAAGCTGCAGGGCTTGATAGCTATCAGACATAATTAAACTGATAATTGTGATTGCAATAGTCCTCTTTGGGCTGTAATTATAAGGCAGAAACACTGAATGTTCTTGCTGGTCCATTTACAGGCAAATTACATTATAAGTTCATTTGTATTACATACACAGAACTTCACGAAATACTCAGACATTCACTAATTTTTGGGTCGTTTTTAATTTGGATTTGAAATATTAAAGTGACAATAAGAGCAAGTAAACAACTCTTTGCTCTAATTTGAAGTTGCTCCCATCCATATTAAAGTGAACAGTGTACTAGCTGCTTTTTTGCTGTCATATTCAAAAATTGATGTGCTACGTGTAAAAGGGTTACAGCTATGCTCCATTGCCTTTGTAGGAAATTAGTGGTCATTTTGCTGTTTTTCCTTGACAGTCAATAATTCAAAAACTTTGTTAATTAAAAAAATGTATCGATCCAAAAAAGACATAAAATAGTGAGAAAACAGTTTCTGTTTACAGAAAATGACATGTCCTTGTTCTGCATTTTGGGTTGCTTTTTATCTTTATCCAGTTGATTTTGTTTTGTTTGTTTTGCTCAATGAAAATCATTGATTGTGTTTGTTTTTTTGTATGGAAACAGTAGTCAAGCTACCATGTTCAGTGATTGCTACCAGGGCTGAAGAGACAAAAAAAGACTGAAATTCAAAAACATTTATGGCAAATGTTGATATTGCCAAATTGCCATATTAAATAACATATTAAACATTATAGATGTCATGAAATCATGATAAGTAAAGTATGATGAGGGTCTCCATTGTATTTTACTTTATTGGCTGATATCGACATTACTTTCTCCTTTTACACTTAATGCCAAAATTAAGTTGCAAGTTTGTCAAATTTTGTCAGACAGTTGGGAGACCAAAGTGCAGGTAAGCCTGCCACAGCACACAATTTGCCTATATATATATTGTCTTCTTAGCATGCTTTCATGGTAAGTGTAGAGTAGCGTCTGTTTCATTAAAATGGCATTACTGATTGTGATCTTCTTGCTGCTACTGAATTAAATGATATGCAATGATAACATTACATTCTTGATATATTTAGATTGTGCAGGCAGTATAGTCTATCTAGACATCCTTCCTCTCTGGCACTATCTGATTTTTTTTTTTTTTTTTTACACAGCCTGTGCTCCCGATGGAGCAGCTAATACATGTTTGTTTGGGGATTTGGGAGCTGCTAACAATCCAGTTGCTTCAAACCACTGGTGACACTCTGACAAGCAATTGTTGGGAAATGCAGTGCAGTACACTGAAACAGTGACATCAGTATCAGTAAATATGTAATCAAAAACAACAACAACAAAACAAAATTTTAAAATATTGGTGATAATCACTGATAATGTTCGTCTCCAAATGACTGTTACCCACTATTTTTCTAAACCAGCTTTGTTTGGTCAGTTTTATGGCGAAGGACACAAATGCTTTCTACTATTGTAGACAAAACACCAACAAAGAGAAAACATAAGGAATCCCTAGAGAGAAACAGGTCTGAGATGTGTAATCATCCTGTATGACAATATTAGCACCAACATTCAATGTATTAATTATATATATATGAGGTTAAACTGGCATATCGTTATTCCACTATTGGTTCAATTTCAACACAACTTAAACTGTATTTAATTGATGAATATTGTTTTATTTAGTCTTGAATAAATTGCTTTCAAGATACTTTGCAGGAGCTTCAAATGAATTTTTCCCACAGTTTTGTTTTGTTTATTTTGGTTCAAAATCCTTATTATTAAACGTTCAATTTTAAAAGCTAGATATGAAGATGGTGGTTGAGCTGTCAGCTGTGTAGCCAGTTTTGAATACTTTCAGAATACTTTGTTATGAGACAATTGAAACCCCTGTGCATGCACTCTGTACTTTACATTGCTAGCTGGCTACCAGTGTGCTTAACTGTTAATCATATCCTTTATGGGACATTATTTCTGTGCAGTATCTATAGTTTGATGTTGACTTTCTTTTATACACAGTGCATAAAGTCTGTCTGCAAATTTATTTATTTTATTGACTGAAACAAATTCTGCACCAAAAAAACCCCCCAAAAAACAAACCAAGAACAGACTGAGGAGTTTCACACACACACACATCTTCATGGAGGCTGAAATTGGAATGAATAATAATGAATGAATACTTTTTGTTGACAAGCATATGTACACAACGCTATTTGAAAATAAGTCAGCTATTTATAGGGTGTAAGGAGAGGCTGCAAACTGCAACAGACTGTCTACACCTCTACACATCCTGCTCCACTCATGTAAGAGAGCCTACATTGGACACTACAAATGTGTAGGTTGCATCAGGATCTCTGCAGAGTCAGTGTTTGGTTAGTCCATTCAGCTCTAGAAACACGACAGTGCAATATGGCAGACACCTTAGAGGAGAAACCCCTCATTCAATGTCAGTGAAAACACTATAAACTCCAATTACAGTTACACAATTCTACACAAGACCCTTACCGTAGATCTGTATTCACGGATTTTATTAATTTATGATTTATTGATTTTAATTGTTTATGAACTTATGATACAGATAATTCAAAGCAATGTTAACCACATAACAATGCACCTTAACATTTAAGCTCTGACTTTTTTCTGGCAAGAAAAGCCATTATCAGCTCCAGTGAGGGCTTTACTTGTCAAAATAAGGCACGGTAGTGTGCCACTGTGCAACAACTCCTCACATTCTCATAAATTTATTACCTCACTCCCTTTGAAGTATTCAAATTAGATTTCTATTTCAAACTTGCCTGTTAGCTTTGCCAAAATGTCGATGAGTTCGCCCAACTATTCTCCAGTAATGAAAGTCAGTCAGACTCCAGTCTGTGAGCACACTTATAGTATTTTCACTGTGATTGGAAAACTTAGTAACCTTATTCCAGCTACACTCAAGACAGCAAGTCATGGCAGAGGCTATAAAAGCCAGAAAGCAGAGAGTAAGTTACTAAACCATGAAGAATCTCTCTAATATCAACTGCTGTGACCAGGAAACCTACCTTATAACTGAGAATCTGTCAAGGAGCACGCTCAAACCACCTCTTGCTGGGAATTGTTTGGCTTGACACGATATATACTGTGAAGGGAGAAGGAGAGAGTTAGTGAAAATAAGAGATTCAAACAGAGACAGGAGGAGAGACAGAGGGAAAATATAGTTACTGCTGTGGCAAAGGCCTGGTACAAAGAATGAAGTGCAGTGTGAATACTGTAACTAAAAGCAAGCAGCATCCAGTCAACTGTGAACACAAGAAGGCAAAGGAAGAGAGAATTTGACAAGTGCTGTGAAATGTCTAGAATTTCGACTGCTTTGATCAATTCTAGACAATCAATTGTACATCTCTTGATGGATACAGTACATTCTGCTATACATTCATACACAAATTACACTTGGTATAAAGGGGATATTCCAATATTTTTCAGCCTTAAGGTCTCAATCCTGCTAAATTTCAGCCACATGCAGGCAATGCAGAAGAAGATCCCCATACTGAGAGCCTCAAACACTAATCCAGGAGCAATTTTTACAATCAGTCAAACATAGTCACAAGCAATTTTCTTATAATATATGTGGTGACTGCCTAGTTAGCCTATCCCACATGAGAAAGACTTAGATTGTAAGAATTAGGGGTCAAAATTAGTGCAAATTCTCTTTAAAATGATTTTTCTTAATCATTTGAAGATGATCTAGATTGTGATTTACTTGATGTGGAAATTACAGGTGTAAATGGCATCTATACAATTTGCCAACATAACTGAGACAAAAAAAAATAATAATAATACAAAAGCTTAAAGGTCACCTTACACTGCCTCTCACTTTCTCAAGCTGTCTAGAAAAAAGTAGCAACACAACCTTTTTTCTTGGAAAAGAAAAAAATAATTAGAGCCCAATTAGCAACATCCCTCACCACGACTCAGGTTGTGACATGTTGCTTTACTCCTCCAGCTCTGCCGGCCTAAATTACAGTAAGATCTGAACACATTTGGGCTACTTCTTTGAGATTATAAAAATGTTTCATATCAGGTGTGGATACAGAGGGAAGTGATTAAATGTCATTATCTAGATATATCGAGATATAGATCCCAAGGCAGTACAAGGAGTAAATGGGGACCTCAGTACATGCAATGAAAGGCCATATACTACCTTTGTGAAACTCTATGGTTTTGATTTAGCTGTGTGGTCTTTTTGAAAGCTGCAGTTTGTAGGGTTATTTTTTTCTCCCTCTCTCTATATATCTAATAATGTGTAATAATATGGGCTGGTGGAAACAAAGAAAGAAAGAAAAACAGAACTTTCAATGTAATTAAAATTGTATTTTATTATATTATACGACAAAACGTCTCAAGGCCCGTCTTGAAATTAAGTCAACACAAAAATAACTAATGAAGTTTTGTCGGACATATAAATTTTAAAATGTAATCTCTTTTTAAGGGTTATTGAATCTTGCAATCAAATCTGCTTCAGGGAACTTTGGAAATGTTAGCATAGGCCAAAAAAGACCAAAAAAAGTCACACAAAATAATATTATTGACCTTAGCGATAAGATGTCAAGCTCAGACAAATATTTAAAAACATTTAAATGAATTCCATGCAGCGGTTTCGGGTCGATATTAGATGACTGAGATTTGTCAGTTGAGTTTAGGCAAAGGCCTGAAGGCCCATGAATGACCCCATCTCTCCTTTACTCTTTGCCAAACTCTGATCAGACGTGTTAGTGCTGATGTGGAAGACAAGTTGCTGTTCCTGAGAGAATGAGTCCCGTGACCCTGGCAGAAGGGTGAACGCTCAGTCTCAATTCACCCGCAGCCCGTTTCAGGCTTATTACACAGTAATCTCCAGAAGTTTCCTCCTGCTGGGAATAGCCTCGCCAGCATTTTTAGTAGCAGTCCCCTATAAAGGAGCAGAGGAAGTTAGACTATCCTTTTTGCTGTGATTTATCACACACACACACACACCCCCCCCCACTTGAGGTTTGCTCTCGTGTTACATTTGTTTGTCGTTCCTGTATTCCTTCCTCTTTGTTTTGTGTCTTTGCTGGCTGGTAATCTTTATCCATTTGAAGTCCTGACGAGCAGCTCACAGGTTTGTTATCAAACACAATCTGGTGAGGGAGGGGATAGGTTTCTGTTGTGATGTACTAGACAGATTATTGTAGTGCGCTTCTGTGACTGCATGAGTGTGTGTGTGTGTGAGTGTGTGTGTGTGTGAGTGTGTGGAGAGACAAGAGATTGAAAGCGAGAGTTCAAATCCTGTGTACCCAAGACAGCTGCTTTCCAAACACAGGGTGCACAGCAGGACAATTGTTTTCTGTGAAAGGGACAAACACTGAGTATGCATCTTGAATTTCTGATTATAACTTGCTAGGCAGGAAAAATATGGATGAGCTCCCCACGAATACTAATTTGAAACTGTTTCATGGTCGCCCGGCTTCATGACTGGAACAGATTCTCTGCTCAAATCAGTCTGGTCAAGGTAAATTATAAAGGATATTGGAATTTCGGCAGGTGCCACGACTGTCATTATATTTTCCTCTCAGCTGCATGAAGATAATTAATGAGTGTTTGTTTCTTAACTGGTGAGTATGCTGGAAAGAAACAGGAAAAAAAAAAATCCAAGTATTCATAAATATGTTATGTGAACCCAGGTATCTATATGCTTGTTGTGTTTTGCGAACTACCTTCTGTAGCACCATCAGTAGTTTGTTTATGCATTTTCTATTAGTCTTTTATTATTTCATGTGTTGTTGATGGCAGTCATGTTGACTTAATAGAAGCTTAGATGTGCTCCACAGATTGCATTTGGAACTACAAAAGGGAAATGCATATGTCAGGTGCTATTGTACTTCCTCCTCTTGTTCCTTTGGGTTGACTGTAACATCTGCATGCATGTCACTGGCAGGTAAGCACAGACTGAGAATGCTTCAGAAAAGACCATTGTACCGTCTGTATAAATCTTGACTTTTCTACTGATTACGATCCCTCATTCCTCTTATATGCTGGCATTATAACACATTTACATACGTCCTTTCACCTCAGCAGGATGATTCATTGACCTGTAGTGTAAAAGCAGTTCTTCTGTTGACGAATGAAAAAGTGTTGTTTGCGGGGCGGGGCGGGGGGTGGTGGGGTGGGGGTGTTGATATTTTCTTCACCAATAGCAAATATCCCTGGAGTTCAACAACATTCACTGCAATTGTAAGAACATTCTCTATGCAGAAGATGTGCTATAAACAATAACAAAATTTTGTGCAAAAAAAAGACCAATGTGCAAGAAAAAACCAAAACAAGGCTTGTTGTTTATGGAGCAGGCAATGAGAAGGACAAAGTTCGAGAGCAGAGTAGCCTGTTGGAAATATTCAGCAAACAGGAAACTATCCTAATCAGACCAGTGAGTTAGCAAAGGTATAACACTGAACCCAGCTACGTTCTGAAGCCACATCATCTCAGCTCTGCTACAGATCTACATTAAGATGTTATGCCGCTTGAAGTTTTCTTTATTGTTACATTGTTCACTGAGTTTTTCAAGTAAAATTTGCTTGGAGCTGTTGGATTTTTCCAGAGGGCAAATATTTCTCCTGAAGTGACAGGAGCAAAGTGATTTGATATATCATTTTCTTCCTCATAATTAAAGCCATGTTTAAGCTATAGTTGTGGTGTATCTTTATCCAGTATATCAGGTAATATTTAGATTTTATCCATTTTCATGTTATAGAGGAGCCAGGAGCTTCACTTAAGGTAAAAAGAAAAATGATTGTCAGTTATTAGAAAACTGATGCAAGTTGTTGGTTGGAGATGAACTATGAATTCCACTCTCAGACATCAATGGATTTGAGAAATAAAGAGTGTGAATTCTTGCCTCGTCTATACACCCATCCTTCTACCCCGACTACTGTATTAAGATTTCTTCAACGCTTAATTACTTCTTTAATTACTTGTTTCCTCTTTTCTACCTAATGTGAAACAGTTTTTTTTTTTTAACAGTTTTAATAAGTAACCTCAAAAAAGTCCTTCATATTCTCTTACACTTACATTTAAATGACTCAACTGGCTATGCTCCAGTTGGTGTTTGGAAACACTACCTGTCAATAACGCATTTCACACATCTTTTGAAGAACAGTGGGTGGACTTTAATAAATTTGTGTAGTGACTCAGGCACGACTTGGCAGAGACAGTTAAAGTTGTCCAGATTTTAACCAGAGACAACAAAACAACAGATGACTGAGAGGTGCTTCTTTAGATGTGAGAGCTCTTCCTGCTGAAATTGCAGTTTAAGATTAAAGGAAGATGACTGATCACTGCAAAAACCACGTTTAGGCACTTTTAGAAGATGGTAACAAACATTTTGAAATTTTTTAATTTAAGTCACCTGGCTGCCATTTAGCCTTTCTTCTTTAACCTCTACCTTTTGTGGTTTGATAGCACCTGATGCCAACAAAGCCGGCAGTGAGAGATGTGATATTTTCGGTTGTAACAAGCCTCTGGTGTGTCTTCAGTGGTAATTAAAAGGCTAGGCCAGAGCTTAAGAGAGTGTTTACCTTACCAAGCTGCCAGTGGTCTGTTAATACCTCCAGTGTGTAAACTTCTGAAGATGCTGCCATAGTATCAGTTATATAAGAACTGGAGAAAAGCCAAAGGCATTTCTTGATGGATAAGATGTTTGGCTTCAGTGATACTTTGACTGACTCATTTGATGGTAAAATCTTCTACTATGTTATATGGTTTATTAATCTATTTGACTGAAGTTTGCCTGTAATATAAAATTGAAATACAGATGGCTTATCCAATCATCTGCCAGGTATATTTTAAAAGTGCCTGCCCTTTTTAGTCTTAAGAGGACTTCCCAGATGATTCTATTTAACAAACCATCTGGGACGTCAGGTTAGGGATATGTTAACTCAAAGTTTCAATACAGGTAACATTCCACACATTGTCGTTGAATCTCAAGAATTCTGAGTTATACATAGGTTGGATTTTTTTAACAAGCTAAATGACTTACTGCTCCAGTCAAGCAACCGCCCTCTTTGGGATCCTCAATGTTAAATTTCAATGTTCACCTAAAATATATCTAAAATATCTGTGTACTGCTTAGAGATAATGCTATTAATAAACTCAACTTGACAAGTGGACAAGTGGAAGGAATAGGAGAAAATGATTTAGGGGCCCAAAGTTGGATTATAGATATCTAGTGTTTCAGGACCCTGATTGAACTGTTTTCAGTGGGCCTAGAATTTTTAATGTCACCACTGCCTGCAGATATATTTTCCAACCTTAAGTGGTGGAAAAGGTCTCCTTGTTAAATTTACATTTTTGCCGCAGGGCTGTCCACTTTCCCTGCCAGCTCTCCCTTCTACTACAGTAGCTAATTTCTAACACATTTTTACATGCCTTTCAAAAATTTCCCTAAATCTTGGCTACACTGAACAGCGGGATTCATACATTTAGGTGGAAAAAGAGCAATCAGAAATCATTAAGACAGTTGCCTGTAACAAAATGAGCCTTGTATCTTACCAGCTGGTCTCATTCCCAGGTTGTCAAGAGATGACCCTTTGTCATGCCCCCGAGGTCTCATACAGACACAGAAGGTACCCATCTGCGTCACACACAGACTGTCATCCAGGGAACTGGAGTTTAAGAATTGTATGAAATGAAAAAGAGAACGCCTAAGTTTAATCTAACAATCTTTTTCTTTGAATAGACAAAGTTGTTTTGGTGTGTAAATCTAATCAGGCTTGCCTCAGGTTCACAAAGATAGTCAAGCGTAGGTTTCCTCCTAAACCAAATCCAGTGTTTTTATTTGTATGTATGTATTTATTTTGCACTTTTGGTGCTAAATCTTACCAAAGTGCAACCATTTCATGATGTAAACCATGTGTTTAGAAAATGTTTTTGACAAGAAAACTTTGCATGGTGGACATGGACATGCATAGGTACCTTATGAGTCTGTATCGGATGCCAAGGGGCATGATAAAAGCAACGTTATTTGCTAGGTGGCATAAATGTGTTTTCATCTTACCCAGATGTCAGGCTGACGTTGTACTCTGGCCTGTTAAGGCTACTTCTAGTCAAGAAAGTGTCTGTTTATGTTTTTTTTTTTACCTCATTCATAATGAATTTCTCCCTGAATGACTGCTTAACATGTAAAATGTCAACTCTAGAGAGAAGCCATTTTACTTCAGTTGTAGATATTCAGCCTGCCAACCTTTTTTTTTTTTATTCATCAAACTTAATTTCACCTGCTGTAGAAATATTTCCGTATTGCACCATATCTACATTTACAGGCTCAGTCAGAAACAGGAAAATGCACTTCCAAATAACAAAATGGACCAAGAAATACGGGGCAAAATTGGTTAAATGTACAGCATGTCAACTTTATAGTGTGTAAGAGTAGTTTTTTTCCTCTACATCCTGACGACTACAGAATTTCAAGTTTCTTAGTTTAGTGTTTTCTGGCTCTATGAGAGTTGTTAAAGTTTACTGCTGTTGACTGGACTGTCAGTGTAGGAGCTTTAGAGGAAATTGCAGAGATATGGCAAAAAACAGTGTTTAACAGCCACAGGGCCTGTGTCTTGGTCACTGACTCATTCCAGTAGTTGTCAAGCGACCATTAGTCCTGGCTACCTCGGAGGAAAGCACTCTGCCCGGCTGCACTGTTTGTTGTCACCGGTATTGATGACTCTTTATGAAGCTCAAACAGCAATGTTTTAGATGAAAAGAGAGCCAACCATTTTATCCACATTTTGACTCTGGTCCCAAACATCATGTACCACTCGAGTATGCATGGCTGATAAGGACTCTTTAAAAGCTAAAAGGATTATCTCACCAAGGACACTGTAACCTCAGTGAAGGATCAGGAGAAAATTGCCACCACTTTGTATGTACATTCAGCATCACTACACAAGTAATGCTTCAATGCAATCCAGCTCTAATACTGGTCTTTTGTAATGTTGTCTCCGTGGAAAAGATCATGTCAGCCTTTATGATCAATTTGAGAATAAATACTTAGTGGAGTATTTTAGCCAGTAGCCCTGTATATATTCCCCAAAATAATAAAGTTTTATTTAAGTCTTTGCAGGTAGAATTCGACTCAAACTAATACTATTGATTCTCAAATCAAATATGTCCAAAACAGAATTACTGCCACAAGGACTTTCTGTAAACCAGAGAATCCTCAGACCTTCCTGGTTGAATCAGTGCTGCGTGACATTTTGACACTTTCCGAATAAAATGAATTTATCTTGTTAAGCATAAATGTCTTGCCTTAGAGATTTTTTTTTTTTGTGAATCCCAACCATCTTCCAACACGCAGTATTAATGTCAGTTAAGAGAAGAAGAGAGAGAAGAGCACAAAGTGACTTTAAACAGAGTTCAAAGCAAGAAAGCTGCTCACTGGCCTTTAAAGGACTGTGGGAAAACTGGACAGCTCTTAAGTGTGTGTGTTAAAAAGGGCAATCTTGATTAAACAAAAGGCAGCATCAAGGGCACTGATGTGTTGAAGAAAAACATGATCACATTAGAGATTCTTGAATATTATAACTGCGGTTTTCAACATCACCAAATGTTGTTTAAGACTAAATGGACCATTTTGATCTTATAAAATGCTTTGTGTAATGTACTGGAAAAAAATCAGACATTAGCATGCAGTTATTTTGTGTGAGGCCACTAATGAGTTACAGCCATGTTGTCTGTCAAGTCTAATTACAATGATTTAACAATGAACTGCTTTAATCAAGTCTGCAGTGGGCAATGTCCATCAGCAACAAGTTGTCACTGTCGTGCTTGTTTAGAAAGTGGCACATTAAACTAATTAAATGCAATTAGATTTGTCAGGTATTTTAAACAGGGCACACTGCATGTCCCCAAACTGTTGCTGTTTCCTTCCTTCTCCACCATGGAACATATCCCATTTGTCATATACATACCTCTGGGTATGATAGAGAATTCAACTGTGCATACTATTATCACCTCTTACTGACAATGCCTAGTCATATGCATGCAATTCACAGAGGTCACCTTTACAGCGCTCTCGGAGTTATTGCTGGGGTCATATGGCACGCATGACTGCCTGAAAGCACGTCAACCAAGAGGGCAAATTATTAAATTTATGTGGTGGGGGTTAGGAAGATGACTTTTAAAAACATGGGTTTGCTTTTAGTATAATGCCTAGAGTCAAGAACTTTGGAGCCTCAGAATACTCAGAACAAATCAGGGAAAACGCCTGTCAGAGAGGAGGAAGAACTGCAGCTCCTGATGCTTCTCTAAAGAAATACACGTGTGCATTCCTTCAGTGTAATCTAGAAACAGAATCCAATTCTTGTAAACTAGGCCGGACATGTTTCAAACTCTGTTTCTTAATACTTGTCATATTAACGGCGGATCAAATAGTTTTGTGTAATGAGAAACGAGTTGCTCTAAAGAACCCACTGAGAATTGTCAGCTAATCTGCAGCTACACTGAGCTTTTAAACATATTTTGGCTGATTGTTTCATCTTCAAGATTTATTTTCTGCATGGATTCTGGCTTGCGAAGCAGGAATTCCAGCAGGAAATGGTTAGCAGCAAACAAATTAGGGATAGACCGATTATCAGCGCCGATATTTTCCATTTTGATGCATATCCGCATCAGCCTTTTTTTTTAATCCAACGGCCGATAAGAGATCAATTTAAAACTGGGTTATTTTGGCTCTGACGCAGCCGCGCCTCTCTGTCTGCAGTCACTACTCTGTCTCCAGCACTGTGCCACCCACAGAACAATCTGATTGGTTACATGCAGAGCCACCGCACGGGTAACAGCCAATCAGAAGTGAAAGCTGTGCATGCACAGTGCTCACACACACGGTGGAGAGGAGAAAGTTTTGCCGAGTGGAGAAGCTTCAGAGAGCAGATATGAATATCGGCTCCAAATATCGGTTATCAACCTCCTTGACTACTAATAATTAGTATCGGCATTGGCCCTGAAAAAAGCATATCTATCTCTAAAACAAATCCTTTGTAAATCTACTGTGTTTTTCTTGTGCAGCAAAAAACAGCCAAGTTAACGAGAGAAGAATGGAGAGCATATAGCAACTAAAAGGCCAGACATTGTTTTCAGGAGCTGACACAGATGTTGAGAGGAAACCACAACTTAATGGACAGTTAATATTAAACTTTGTCAGCTAGTCAAAAAGATTACTCTTTGAAGTTGTATGACATGGCAGTTACTCAAAGTAAAGTAAAGCCAAAACATCTCAATCTGCGCCAGATGCCTGACTGCAGTGTGGGTCATAAAGGTACATCAAACTAAAAAAAAAATCAAAGTGCATGCCAAATCAATTTTCACCAAAAGACGGTTTACATCATTTCAAGTAATTCTTACTCTTGTGTCATTGATTTCATTATCTGGTTTATGCTGAAGAGTTTGTGTTTCTTTTTTTTCTTTTTTTTTCAAGTCATTTAATGTTATTCAAAGGGTCTGTAAATGTTATAAATAACAGCTAAGCCTAACCTGTAGTCTGAGTAGGCTGACTGCATGGGTGAAACTGAAATACTATGGCTCTGGTCACAAACTCTGGCTCCAAATGAGGTCACCAGCCCAAGATGGTGGTGTGTGTATCAGAGTTAAAATGGCTTCTTTTTTGTACTGAGGGAGACATTGGAGAGGTGTCGTCCATCTTTATACAGTCAATAGGCCAGAAACAGTGCACAGGACAAGATAAGTCATCACATAAAGGATGTTCTACTCAGCCTCTGAATACAGTTACTGTAAATCTTCAGTGGGCATGAAAAGAGCTTTGGAAGTTTGGACAAAATAATCTAAATGATGTCATCAGGGTTATCTAAGCCCAGGCATGTGTACAGCTCTGCAACACGAACTGAGAGCACGACACTTGACAAATGTTGCCATCTTGTGTCCTGGTTAAAGAGTATAGAAAGACTCTAATTTGTTGCATAATAGGAGGTATAGGATACAGCTTTTTGTAGCCTGACCCCTATGGAGTTAAAGGCAGAAACTGCTCACATATTGAACAAATTTAGTTCTCTTTTCAGGTTAGACCAATACATAGCAAACTAACCTGTTCAATACCTTTTTATGGGTACTTAGAGACATCAAAGGCCAGTAGCAACTGGCAAAGGTGCAAAAAGATGTCTGAGAGTAAGACCATATATCTGAGTTACACATTTTAGATGCCATCACATCTAATTAATACGGTCCATTTGGGTGTTATTCCTTGCAGGAGCAGATTACAGCTAAACACCCTCTGTCTACCATTCATTTTCAGGGGAAATGTTTCCAAAATTAAGTATTGGCTGCCCTCTTCTAGTTTGGAAAGACAGTTAATCACATGACTGTAATTAATAAAATTGTCATGGAAATGGTTATTGGTAATGATACTCCTTATATCTTTTACTCTGTTTCATATATCAGATGATCATGATAAAGTGTGAAAGGTTTTTTATTAAAAGACATTAAAAGACCATACAACCAGGAATCTAATCAATACGTTTATGATACACATACATATATAGGCACACGCACAGACACATACACATCCACACAGAAGGCAATAATATGAAAACAGAAAGGTGGTGCCGGACAATTATTTCACATTCATTAGTGAACAGACTGTTGCAAGGCCTTCTGGGTTCTTACTAAATTAGCATTGAACAATGTTGAGATGGAAACATTGGAAGCAACAAAGATTAAGTATTTAGCAGGCTTCAGGGCATTTTTATATTGTAATAATTAATGTTCTATGTCACCATAATGCAGGAGTGTCAGCAGCTTAATTTAAATCCTGCTCAATTTCTTCCTAACTTAATCTTCATTATTTTCCCATTGCTTGCAACATGTTTACCAGTGATTAAAATGTTCCAGAGCAGTGGGGAAATCTTCAGTGGTGATCGCTACATAGGGGACTTTTCTCATGGTATTTTTCAAAAGTGGATTTCACACGTTCATAAATTAAATGTGAGGTCTGGCTCATGTTATGTGCACGGAGACTAACTGTCGTGTACTCATTCTTTTGGATTATTCATGATTCTCCATTAGCACACTGGCAATTTGTAATTCAGTGTGATACAGTTGAGGAGCAATATGCAGGATTAAGGAGCTGATGGCACCAACATCAGTCAAATTCTACATTCTGTAATTCCTCATGGTTACGGAGAAATGGAGCAAAAATGAGAAGGAGGTGCCTCTGGACTAGTGTAATTAACAACACAATTACTGAAGCAATTGATTATTTTTGGGGGGATGGTCATTACTTAAAAGTAAGAACAGGCGTGGCAGGCTGGAAAAGAGTAAAAATTAGTCAACATCTATCAGTGGCTTTAGAGCAAGCTCTCATGAGTAAATAAGAGAAATAAACAGTGTTTTGTTTTAATAGACAGAACAATTTGTATTTTGCCTGCAATTTTCTGACAGCAGTTTGGTAAACAACAACTCTCCTTGAAATTAAAGCAACATTGGCGACTTTTGTTTGAGGGACATATTTTTGCCTCCACAAGAAACATAGAAGACGCAAATATGCTGCAAAGGTGAAACACAAGGAGATGCTGTCTTCCTTTTGCCATTGTCGTCGCTGAACCACCATTTTTCCAAAAGAGCAAATGGCAAAAGAGATTTTGATTGTTTCCTTTTTACACAAACAAGTACCGTATTTTCCGCACTATAAGGCGCACCTAAAAGCCTTTAATTTTCTCAAAAACCGACAGTGCGCCTT
>JAQMCX010000045.1:4623418-4641479 GCA_029814765.1 Acanthurus leucopareius | reverse complement strand
ACACCTATGAATTGATGAGATGATTCTGCACAGCTGATTGGCCTACCAGCTGTGCGCCAGTGGCGCATTGGGCGGGGCAGAGCAGGATTCCTCCGCTTCTCCTGGAACAAGGTGGCAAAGGTTGACCTGGAAACTCCCTTGAATTAATTTGAAACTTTCCCCGCCCTGAGAGTCTGTATGAGATCCCTTAAGCTTTCAACAACCTTGAATGTAAGCCCATCTGCAATAGACACTTGAAGCACTCGCTCAGACTGACAAAGAACAAAGGGCAACAAAGTTCAACGATCTTTTCTTTTACTGACCAAGTAGTTATGGTTCCTAATGGAACTGCGACCATTGCACAACATTAAAAGACAGGCTGTTTGGCAGGAAAGCTCTTTGTGTTGCACACAGTGCTGAAGGACCCTTTTCTGTGTTTGTGAGATGCCGGTGGGCGTGACAAAAACGTTGGTATTATACAAGCCGGGATGAGAAACTATTGAGTGAAACACCAACACTGTGGCAGCCTGCCAGCTGTTGTCATCCAAACAAGACATGGACACGCCCCTCCAGTCTGCTCAGATATATGTGATATTTCCCTGAAGAGGTTTCAGCTGTTCAAGTGGGTATTTCTCAAGCTGCACACTGCAAATGACTCTATCTGTAGTCCAATATGCAAACAAACTACACTCTGAACTACTGCAGCTCATGTGGAGTCCACACAGACACCATTGCTGCTCTGTTCTACTACTGCCAATCTGGTCTTTCTACATAGAGTTTGTCCTCTGATGATCATGTTGATAAGACAGAGAGTGAGAGTAACTCTGCCATTCACCTGATGTACTTAACTTTTTTACTGTCTGTGGCATTTTTTTTCAGATAAAGACATCAAATCTGTAGAAGAAGGTGGATTTTACTGGTATTATGTCCATATGAGTATCCACAGATCACTTTCACTCTCTCCTTTCCTGATTACTACACTTGTCACGTAAAAAGAAGGGGGGGGGGGCTGAGAAACTGATCCTGATGACGTTCTGTTTCAGCTGAGTTTTTGTTTCTGCTCTAATCAGTTTCCACAACTGCCAGAATGGAAAGCAAGAGACTCTACAGCACACATGCACGGCTTACTTTAGGCAGCCTTTAAGAAAACTGGGGTTTACTTAAGGGAATATTGGAACAGTTTGAAGCCCATGTATTACAATGCCAGTTTTTGGCTGTTACAAGGAATGGTGTGTCCTTTATGTAGTGAGCCAGAAAGTGGATGCAGAGGTCCAATGAGACCAACTGAGGCAACTCAGACTTGTAATTAACAAATATTTATTTATTTTTCAATACTGCAATCACAATATTTATTTCCATAGAAATAGTGTTATGCATTTGAGCAAAAATGTTAGCATCCAGATTTCTGCTTCACCTGAGACAATAAAAATATTAATAATTTTAATTACATAGCTATGTTGTTAATTTATAGCATATGTTAGGCATACTGTGGTTGCCTTTTGTGGATATTGAAATAATAACTATAAAACTGTCAGTGAATATAATCTAGGGATTAGGATGGTCTAATGCTGCATCTTATGAGATGAGTATGTAGTTGCAGTTAGGGTCATAGGTTCCCTTTGTAGTTTAAACATATAATTTAAAGACCATGATGCCACGCCCACCAATTTCCACAGCTTTAATATTCAACATGCAACATCAATTTCAGACTCATGCTGCTTTATAGTCTGGCCATTTTAAACACAATCCTTATGATGGGAAATCCTATGCCTTTCATGCTGCAGAGAAAACCAGCATTAAGCTGCACATTCTCAAATATGAGACTTGATGAGTGCCAGACAGTTTAAATAAGGCTTTGCCATCTGTAGCTGCGTTTTACTGGATCACACTGGTTAGAGAGGAAGCCACAGTCAGATAGATGAGGGGAGTTTCTTCTAATATGGAATTACTTTATTACTTTCAGCCAAGGAGGGGCACATAGAGAAGAGTTAATGGCACAGATAGATTGAGGTGAGGGCTCCCATTCAAGCACTGCTGAATCTTTGACCACATCTGTATCGATTTTGTCCGCTGATAGTTGTCACAAGACAGCTGATAGATAGCAAGGGATACACTTCATTAGCGCCCAGCGTCTCCTTACCTCCTAAATCTTGGCTGCTTTTTGTGTGGCTCTGTCAATAAGAACGCCATCATGAGAGGACCATAGCCCGTTCACTCTGTATTCTGTCTATTCACTTCATCCAACAATGAAGATATAAGTCATGATACAGTAGGGGGGGAAAGAGATGGAGAGAGGAAGATTAAGGAGCTGTGCAAGCTCCAGAGGGGAGCTCAGCAATGGAGCTTTTCAGCTGATCCTCCAAGCAAGAATTGTAACCCACTGAAGCTTTCAATGAAAAAAGTTCATTTTCATACTCTGAATGACTCATTGGGCATAATATGTTAAAATAATGTTGCAAACCTTTCCACAAGTGCAAAATCTCACTTTAAAAAGTCATTGAGGGAGAAACAGAGCTTTTGTCTTCCCATTGTTCTTAAATGTGGGGTTCTTTTAAATGCACAATAAAAAATCATTAACATTCCTTTTTGCAACATACTTGACAGGCTGGTTGAATAATAATAGATGCAAAAGCTGGTCCGAGAAATGGAGACAACTCTTAGTGAAGGTCTGATCCTTAATTTTAAGCAAAATTATAAAACTGACCTTAAAGTCTTTCCATGCTCACTTAAAAAAAAATATATATAATTTATGATTTATTATTAGGAAAAACCATGTATTTTTGATTTGGCATCTGATGCCCAACTTAAACTGATATCCAAAACTGACAGCAGTTGGCCACTGGGAGCCGACCTGTACAACCATAATAATGCAATTTTACTGAAGCAGGGTTTCAATGTATTGCTCAAGGGCACCTCAACGCTAGCTGCTAAGAGACAGCAGACATTACTCATTTACATCTCCCTCCCACATTTTCCCAGGTAGCCCAGGGATTTGAACTGGCGACCTTCCAGCCACAAGCTTGCCTGACATATTGATAAAAAAGTACATGTGCAGTCATGAGCGTATGTGCATGTGTCAGAAAAACCATTCAAGTGAAATGTGGAATGTCAACAAAACCATCCAGCTCGCCTTGTGTATGGAAATTAGCAAAAATTTGCCCCCTAGCAACAAACAGCAAAGACACAGGAAATCAGTCCAGCTGTTCATTTTCTTTCATCCTGTTCCACCCCAAGAGACAGTCTCTGCTGCTAATGGAGCACAGCAAAGGTTAGACTCACTGGTGAGCAGAACAGACTCACATGTGGTGTGACCTCTGACTCACCTCAGCAAATCCATTGCAAATACTGTTGTCTTTTCTGTTACACTCAAATGATCCTGTGCTTTATCCGCAGCCCCTTGCATCCTTAAAGGCCAAATATCACAGCATAAAGCACGCCGATGGGTCCAGTGAGACTTTCACTGATGCTACAGTGTATGCATGAACTGCTGAACTACACAAAAAAAGTTCTGGTTTATGCAGAGGTTTATTCATGAAGATGGTTAGGTATCTGCGTGCTTTTGTGCATGTGTGGGTTTTCAAACACATACATGGCAAAGTGGGCTTGTTTTTTTATATTTTAATATATTTCCATCTCATTGCTGTCATTTCCATCATCCTATTTTGTTTTTTTTGTCTTTTTTCTTAAACTAATTCCTGACATAGTTCATCATTATGGATTCAGGGTTAAGGAGAAGTAACCTCTTATTAATCTTTTTGAATGGGAATAAAAACTTGCTGTTGGCAACAACAGTCACTCATCACTTGCTTTATTTTTGTGAGTTATATCACCAGATAATTACCACACACCGCAGCCCTACACTCTATGAATATGGTAGGGGTGTTTGTATACTGAATAATGCACTTTTTTGTTCTAATATAAAAACTTCTAAGATATTATTCTTTTACATCTTCTCATGCATATTCTTGTCTTTTAGCTGCTCTCTGATTTCAGCCCTTATCCTTTAATTGAAATTGAAATTACATCTTTGACTCGTAGAGAAAACCCCATATAAAAATAAAATTAATAAAATATGTTTCAAATGTAACATTGCATTTTACAAAAGGGTTAAAACACAGGTCAAAAACAAAGGTGTCACGCTCTTTTGCAAAACTATTTTCTGAAAGATGCAGATAAGAAACAGTTAAGAAAAATCCATGCAACCTTTTTGGTTTTAAAGAACTTCCAATGTCTTGTGTGGGTGATTACCCAGCATCCTCACCAACAAGAAACAATGATGAAAAAAACAAGAGACAATAGTACATTCTCACTCCTTTTGTTTTTCTCATATTGGTTCACTCTAGTTTAAGCTGTCCTGAAAAAATACAGCAAAGGTATGAAAATGTTAATTAGTTTCCATCCCTCAGAGTCACTCCTGGGAGGGTGGGGTGACAGGGTGGGGCCAATGTTGAGAAGTACTGAGTTATGGTCTTTAAATACATACAGTGAGTTGTACTGCAAATGTGTCCATGCAAACATTCTTAGCAGAATATATTGGTCTTGCTACTCTGACACCATTAATCATTTCCTTGTGCAAACATTATGTATATGGCCTTGAGGTAACTATTTTTTATATGACATTGCCTACAAGTCAGAAGTTGACTTAACAATTGGAGTTTGCATGATGAATTTGTCCTTTACTGTAATGTGTGTCCCAATCAACAAAGTGCACTCTCAGAAAAACAAATGTTACTGTCATATTCCCATTTGCTGGAATAGATTTTACCTTTTGTTATAGATTCAAGAAAATCTTCATTAGGTGAGTAGTTGATCATCATGTTGTTCTTTGTACAAATTAGTCTAGGATAAACTCCTCGTCTCACAGCATGCCATTTAATAGTCACAAAATTTAATCTATATGGTTTATATACATGTGGGAGAACTTTTTAGTTTTTTTGTGACCATCAGCCACTGTAATTCATGTCTGCACCATTTACATTACATTTACATGAGAACCCAGGGTCTGATTTCTGTGTGGTTGGATTTAGGCAATGAAAAAAAAAAAAAAGAAAAGAAAAACACTGTTTTAGGTTGCGAAAGACAAAAAGAACACCCATGTGTTTGTAAAATAGACATATAATTTTTCAATAGGATTCATGTACAAAGGTAAAAATAGTCTATTTGGAGGATGTACCAGCAGTCAGAAAAAAAGTGTTTTGTAAAATAGTTTAAACATTTAATCTACTAAATCTTTATCAACTTGTACAAACAGATACAAATTATCTCTTTCCTAGTGGTGCTATCATTAAATCAATGGACATGATTTGTCCTCATGTACACAAATGCTATTGATTTCATTTTGCTACTACTTCATGGCTGCCATCATACTTTTTTGCCTAAGGGTGCTCATAGACTGCAGGTCATAGTTCACTCACAGCATTTTCTCACTGTTGTCTAACAAATGCCATGCTGGTAAAAGTTACCACTGATTCAGACCTTAAAAGAAAAAGTACCACATTTCCGTGAACCACATTCTAAATTTGTTTGAGTTGTTTTGAGAGTCATATTGTTAGTATCTTGCGAAACAATGAAATACAAGCCATTTTGGACTCTGCATAATTTGTGAGGAAAGAAACTACAGTGGGCTGTTCCTCTGTGCTCCACACTGGAGGGAGCCCAGGGTATTTCTCTAGTGTTCCGTCTCTCTTTCTCTTGTGCAGAACAAGACCTTGGTCTGCTGTATAACAGATTTACTACTTTAAATGCAGACGAACACACACATTTACAGTAACAATAAGCACATACACATATACACAGGAAAATATTTTAAACTGTTGAGATATACAGTGGAGATGAACTCACGGACACTTCGGTGGTTGTTCTTTTTATTTATGTCTTTATTTCATGTCTCTGATCTGAATGTTTGTTTAATCCTTTGGACAGGTTCTCATCTTTGTCTTTATTTTCTGAAAAAACAGGGGGAAACAGACTTCAGGATTGGGCTTAAATGTATTAACAATCACCACTGACAGCAATCTCCCTCTCATGGACTGTTTCTCATGGCAAGACTGTCTTACTGGCCAATGTAAATACTCTGAAAGGGTCCCTCTGCAACATTTACCCCAGTTCATCCTCAACCATCAATGAAGCATGGGACTATCTGCCCCATATTCAACTGCTCCTCCTCTAAATCACATCCCAGTCCATCCTACACTATTATTCCATCCTCATCTACCCCTTACCAATTTTTTGGTCTGCTGAGATAATTATCAAACAAATCATTCATCTTCAAGACTTTATTTTATCTTGAAAACTTAGCTTGAAACCTCTTATTTAGACCACCCCTTCAGGCTTATCTTACTTACATCAACCCAGGTTCCTCAGTTCCCTCTAGCTTTAACCGTGTGTTAGAACATTTCCCCCTGTGGTTGCACTTCTGGTGTCTGCCCTGCCCTTCTTCGATCCCGTTTCTGCTCTAAATCTTACCTCTACCGCTAGATTTGCAAAAGCCCATAGAGAGACTCTCATTATTGCCAGTGAAGAGAAATCTGTCTCTCTGTGTAATAGTGCTGTTTTGGAAACCCTTGACTCTGTTGCACTGGACAAAACTAAACAACAAAGGCCTTTAGCCTCTGTGTGGTTGAAAAAGTATGATAGAAAAAAATAAGATCATGCACGAGTGCAGAATCAGTAAAATTTCAAAGGATATCTTGGATAAATATCAGCTGACTGTCAAAACTGTCAAAACAGGGCTCAACACATTCCTGATATTATTTGACCAATTTTTTTTACGTTCCTAGGGTAGTTAGTAATTCAATGTGTATGTCCCTTATAAGGACATACACATAGTCTAATAATATTATTCCAAAAAAGCTCCTAAGAGAAGTTATTGGCACTATGCTCGAGCAGTCTTTAAATTATCAGTTCGTCTCTGGAAACAAGCCATGTTATCCAGTCTCTCAAACATGGAGTTCTACAGTCAACAGAAGTCCTTGAGTCCCCAATAATTACAGACCAATCTCCCTACTCTCTTTTCTTTGTACAAACCTTAGAGGAGTAGCTTGAACCAACTGTCAATCGACCTGGATTACCACTGCATTTCTGAAAAAAAAAAATCATTTGTGCTTTTTCAATGTCAGTGTCAGTGTAAGTGTAACTCACCTTCTCCCCCAGCCCTCATTCTCTGGTGTCCTTCAAGGTTCATTACTTGATCCAGTTCTCTTTTTCATTTCTTTGCCTCCACAAGAAAAATATCTAAGTCTTTCTTATATGAGATAGTAAAGAAGCACCATAAAGCTCTGCTACATCCTCAAAGTTCAGATGTATTAAGCTCTTCATATCCTTCTGCCTGGATTATTGCAACTCATTATATTTTGGTTCCATTCAGTCTTGTTTATCCAGCCTCCAACTGCTTCACACTGCAGCAGCGAGTGTTAACAGTGTCAAAGAAGAGATAGCCCCTTGCTCCTATTTTTGTCTCACTAAACTGGCTGCCTGTTAGCAACAGGATTGATTGAATAAGCCTTTTTTACAGTGTTAAATGGTCTTGCCCCCTTACAATACTGAACTACATGTCACCATTTCCAACAGTAAGGGGAAAGACAATGACTGACCAAAGACCTCCATCTTTCCTGAGATCCAAGGTGATGCACTATCCATAACAGAGGCTGTCTGTAACCATGTGCCTAACTTTACTTCTTCTTTGACTTATTATTATTATTATTATTATTATTATTATTATTATTATTATTATTAATATAACTTTTTTCTTGTGTTTGTTTCCTTTCCATTTTTTTCTTCACCTTGTGTGCTGCACTGTAAATCAGCTGTGTTGTGTGTATTTAAGTTTACTTGATTTTTCCTCACTTTCTCTTTCCTCACTTTCTCTATGGACAGAAAAAGTTTATTGACCTAAATCTGAGCATTTACAAACCCCTCATATTGATGCAGAGTCCTTGCTATGAGGCACTTCTTTCAAATCTTATTGCCATTGCTTTGTGGGGTGTGCAGTGTGTGTATGCAACACAGGTAACCCAATCAATACTATTCCCCTCCCTGAAGTGCCTCCACTCTTCATCCAGGGTCCTGTGTGTTTGTTTTTGTGCAAGAAAGCAGGAACTGTGTGCATCTTTGTGCCAATATGTGTAAGCATAAGTGCATTTTTCTGTTTGTGGAGGATTGGCTGTGAGAGCATTAAATAAGCTCTTCCACCATGGTTGTTCTTATGCCATACCGGCTGCCATATGCAGTAGAGAAGGTTCAGCAGAGTGTACACTGGGGATAATCAAGCATGAGACCAGTTTCAACACAAATACGTAAAGCAGAGTGGTGTTGGACCAGAAGTGTGGCCCAGATAAACTGCATAAGATCCCCTGCTGGGACTAATTTTTCCTTGATTTATGATTGATAGATGCAGAAAAAGCAGCACAACCCAGATACAGAAACATGGGACTGAATGAATTTAATAGCAATGACAGAATAGTGATGAATTGAATCCATTTCATAATTCATCCTTTAATTAGACTCGTCCATGTCTATCCATCATAGCTCTGGGGAGATGGATGGGATCGCTGTGGTTTATTGATGAGGAGGTAGTTCTTTTTGATTGCTCTCATATTTGACTCAAATAAAGTGGCTGCAGCAGTCCACCCAAATATTAATGGGCTGCTTCAAGCTCATTTTAATAGTTCACTTTGAATATGGCATCAAAATGATTTGTGAAAACAAAAACCAGCCATGTTACAATGGAAAAGAATGAAAGGGATAATGTGGATCATGTGAGCAGAAAAAAAGAACATGAATGATTTATCCCCATTGTCTTGAGTACTTTTTTTTGATTTGGGCTATTCACATAACATTGAAACTCAAGAGTTTCTTGAATGTTTTAATGATGCCACAGGTATGTGCAATGGGCACCAATAAATTTCATTTATTTTTAATTTTACCAGCTTGGCATTGAGGGCAGCTCTAAATACTGCAGTACTTGAGAGCAAAACCTAGCATGCCTATCTGCAAGAAGCAAAAGGATCAGATCCATGGTACTGCATAACACTTTGTAATTGCAATTTGAAACAAAAAAACATGGTGTAGTAGTTACTGAACTCATCCAAAATTTATCAGAAATTAGGAAAGTAAGTTGATTTAAATGTCAGATTGTTTTCTGAAATATAAATCAATAGAATGAAACAGTTTTTGAAAAACTGTGCTAGAAATGTAACCTACTTTTGTATGTATACAGGCTTTTATCCCCTCCATTCACAAATGTGTTTTTTCTTGTTTTTGTCATTGAAGAAGTGCTTTCGCATTTCTTTACTGGAGAGAGCATGTCTGTGCACCTCCTTAAAACCAAATTTTAAACATGCTAGATTTGGTGTGTCACAAAATTCAAAATCCAATTGCAGGCAGAGAAAAGTGCAGAGTTGGCTTTTAAGAACAGAGAGTCAAAGTTTGCATAGGTCCAACAACTGCGTGAGCCGCTAAGACATAAATGACTGAATGTCATCAGTGTTTCTTGCTAACATTTGTCATCATTATACGCACTGATCTTTCACCAATTAAGCTAACAAAAGTAGTATATCATTGATGGGTGTTGTTTGTCTGTTTTTTGACTGTGCACATTGTCATTGACTCTGAATCTTGCTGGAATGATATTAGCTTTCTGGCTAATAAATGACCCAAACAGTTTAATGAGCTGAGTGAAGTAGAAGTATCTCCCACTGCCAAGTTTTAGCAAAGTTTGTCCCGTTTACTAGAGTGTTGAACATATTACACATAACACTTTTATTGCATGGGAACATTATAGGATTGCAATGATGGCCCCAGGTATTAGTAAATCCATTTGGTGCTATCAGGGTAAACTAAGTTAAGGCCTGTGAAAACAAGATTTTGATTGCAAATGCATGAAAATATAAATCAATGCTCATGATTATTTTTATTCTCAGGCAGAGGACTTTTGCCTCCACGGAATCCATCCAAACAAATGCAGTTGTTGCATCAATACGAAAAGAGGCCCTTTTGTTTAAAACACAAGGTCATAGAGGGCTACATACAGTACACACATACACACAAACACACACACACACACATATACAAATCATATAAAAAGTGAAGAAGAGGTAAAAGACAGGATGAACTACTTGCATCGACCCACTGGCAGATCATTCTGCAGTGACAGCACTGAGAGGTAGCCATACCTATAGCCCTCCAGCATTTTTGTGTGAATGATACACTACATTGAGCAAAATATAAAACCATATTCACAAGGTGACACCTCATATAGCTGCACTACTGTCTTTTAGATTTAGACTCAGAGATACTACAGCAGGAAGTCTCTATAATTCAGTGTTGGACAGTGAGTAATAGGATTTAAAGTTTACAATGTTGAGTTACAGTATGTTACTAGATACTCAACATCCAGTCTTAATTCTTTATTTTGTCTTTTACAGAGGTGAATTATATCATTTAGTCTTTTTTATTATTATACTAATCAATTTTTTCAGCAACATTCTACCAAAAAAAAAAATTAAAATGTAAAAAATAATAAATGAGGGCAAAGAGGATGCAAAAATACTCTGTTAAACTTGTTTGGAATACAGTTGCTCCCATCAACATTCAATTGGGCTTTTAGGGACTAAGAGCATCCTCTTATCGTAAATAGAAAATCTGTTAGCAGAAAATCCATTAGAAAAGAGGAGCTTTTGACATGGGCAAAAAACTGATGAGCTTGACAGAAAACAGCAGAGTGCAAATGAAGCAGAAAAATGTTGCAGGAAATCTCTCCGCACGCTGAGAGACATCTTATGGTAAATTAAAAAAGGTGATTCCTTTTCAAAACAGGGGGCAGCTCTGTTTTCCTTCCCATTATTGGTCTCTTTTCAGCAGTCAGGAGGTGACGTGACATCAGAGTAGCTGAGCAGCTTTTGAAATATGGAGTGTAGCTTTGCCCTTATTCATCATGTATTTTCTTTAGAACACACAGACAAAGGCATGAGCATTACGACAGAGTCTCACAGCTTTCTGGAGAACAGCGACAGAATTTAGTCTAGGTTTGTATAAATGGAAACAAATTTCATAAGTTTTTGTGCCACTCACAAAACTGTATTTTGTGCCTGCACCATATTTTAAGAATTAATCATGAACTGCATTTATTAACTACACTGCAGTCACTGTCTGCGGTTAAGTTTAGGGCAACAAAAACACTAGTGAATTTAAGAATTGTTAGCTGAAAAGATTAATCCAAAAGAAAGTTAAGGTGATAATCATGAGAAAAGTGTTTGTGTTATAGTCACAGAAGTTTATTAATGATTACACTTAAATTTACATGAAAGTTGTTATATACTACAATGCAGTTGTAAACAGTTACAAGGGCATTTTTAGACTTTATTCATTTACAGTAAACGTCAACGATTAAAGCTCCTTATCTTATAAAGATATATTTTATATTGTTACCTATTTTTTAAATCAAATTGTCACTTATTGACAGGCTGTCAGAAAAGAAACCAATAGAGTTAAATTTGTGGGATGGCTTCAAACAATTCAAAATGAATGCACGTTGCTCAGTGTGTGCTTAATGCTTAAGCAGGCTGTTAGCCATATTACCTTAAAAAAATGACAGTTTTTTTAGAGCTATAAATCTGTCAGCTATGTGGGGTTCAAAGTCAGAGTGGTCCATTAAATGATTGATTTCGATTTAATGCAGATAAAAAGCAAGTATATCCGAACTCAATTTTCTATAAGATAGCTTCTCAATATAGCTCTAGGCCATAGTTAAATTGTTTCAGACTTAAAGTGGTATTTAGCTGTTGCACTATTATGTTACCAAAACTACACAGTTTACTGCTGTGTCTTTGATTTATCTGAAGTATAGACAACTTTTCAGCTATAAAACAGTGTGTTATGTGTTTTGCTCCCGTCATACAGAGGGCACTGATGTGAACTTTACAAATATTATCTTAGGACTTGCTGACAGTTAAAATTATTGCTTTCGGCTGCAAGAAATCAGGAACACATTCCTCCAAATGAATGCATGCATTGTTCACTTGACAATGACAGATTATAGGTCTAGATTGATGGTGATATCTGACATTGGGATATTCAATCAAGTTTCAACACTGAAATGGTCCCCATATTGCTGTGGCTGTGTGTGTATGAATGTGTTAAATAGAAGAATTTTCATAAAATAAATAAATAAAATTAACAGTGCAAAATGTGGTGCATATTTTAAAGGGTTAGGGTAAATGTTTTGCTGTTGATAGCTGCACTCAAAATCTCGATGCAAATTCACATCGCCTATACTGCAGCACGTGACCATTTGAAGGATAAGAAAAACAGCTTTCTAAAAAAATAAGACTTTAAATGAAGATCAATTATTTGAAGACATTTTCCAAGGTGTTTCTGGATAGATTTTACTTGTAAAAGTTTGTAAATGAAGAATATGTCCTATGGGTGAGCATGCATTTTTTTTCCCCATTTCATTCTTTTTAAATGCAATTTGGACAGAAGGAGCAAATCTACTGTCTCAAGAGGAACATTCTCACTGCTGCATACATGTGTGTTCCCTCAGGTCTGGTTATAATAAAAAAGTTGAGTCAGAGTTTCACATTAGGTCTCACACTATGTTGGTGACAGAGTAGCGTGGCCAGCTGGAGGGCTTGTTTTTTTTCTTTCTTCCCTTGACCAGACAGGAGTGTGTCAGCAGCAGACTTTGCATGACCACTAAAACTCTAAACTGCTCACGCTGCAGCCTCCAGAAAGATCATCAGACACGGAGTTGTGCTTTCCAGACTGGGGAACGCAGGACTTCCCATCAAAAGGGCAAGCACCTGATTCAATGGTGCTGGTGACCATTTTCTGTGCCTTGCAAAAAGAATAAAGCCTCTGGCTATCCAGCTATGCACTGTTCTATTGTAGATCTGTTTAGGCAGCACTGGCAGGCTAATCGTGTTGGCGTTTGAACACAGGGGTTCACATCAGCAGCCATCTTTGAACTGAGAGGAGGGAGTTTGCTAAGGACTTTTTCAAATGGGAAAACTGCCATCCCATTTTTTCATATCATGCCCATTAAAATACCAAAAAGTTAAAGCCATCTGTGGTGTCAACATTGCTGGCACCCAGCAGGGAGGCTAACTAAAACTTATTTGCAATTCCAATGAGCTCTGCCTTTGGCCAAAAAATATTTTTAATTTTATCCAGAATGACAGAAGAATGTCCAGTGGCACATCTTATATACAGCTTTTTCTAAAAAAAAATGGCTAAAAAACTCTTAACATCTGTGAAAAATATATTCTAAGTTACACCAGTACATAAATTCAGTCTTTGCTTCTCAATAATAATTTTAAGAATTTTTTTCCCCATAGTTTTCAGTTCTCTGTAACATGCTTTGTTAATTAGAACCACAGAATCAGAAACTACTCACGAGCCTGTTAATTAAATTCATCATCCTTGAACATGAATTATCCTCCTTGAAGATAAACAGTTTCTACAGCAACAGAACAAACGCAGGAGAGAAAAATGTACACAACCAACAACACACATACAGGAGCAATTTTGTTATTTTCACAGAGGAGGCAAAGATAGTGTTAAGTAAAAGAAGACTTGTAAGGCTTCACACACAGTTGTGTACGGTTAAAATGGGTCTTATCTTCCCAAAAAAAAAAAAAAAAAAGTGGTGGATTGACTGGCAAAAAGGAGTCTGAATGAGGGGTTCCACAGGACTGGTAAAGCCTGAGATAACAATGATGCTACAGAACGAGGTCACCTCGAGGTCAGGCAATCAGTTCAATACATAAAAGCCAGAGGAAGAAGGAGAAAGATAGTTCTTTTCTACAGATGGAGACTGGGTTCAATCTAGTGGCTCTGGTGACTTTTCCACCATATCTAGGCCTTTCACTCACCCCGTGCATGCTGGGAAAGGCTCATACTGACAAATTGCCGGAGCATCCTCTATGAAGAATTGCCTCTGGGAACAGCTTTCACCATGACACTGACACAGAAAATGGTCAGGACATTTATGGGCCTAAGGTGCATTCAGGAAAAGAGTGAAAGAGGAAAAGACCATGCTTACTGTACCCAATAAAATAAGCTAAAATGTTTCAACTAAGCTTACATTGCATGTGTAAATTAATATGATTATCAATCTAAAAAATACTTAAGGGTCTGTAGAAAACAAATCAATTTATATTCACTATCAAAATGAGAGTGTAGTTGAGAGCATAGTCTTTTGGCTTAATAATGGACAAAGTCACTATCACCCGCTGGTTGGTCATCTATCAGTTTGAAGCCTTTATTTTTGCCCTGTGATCAACGCTATCTCAGTTGTTTTTTTGTTTTGTTTTTTCTGCTTAGAGCCAGAATTACCACATAGGGTACCATATGATATCACACCCTTAATTATGCATAACTTAGAGGCTTAATGGAATTTAAAATCAGTGAGCTACACATTAATTCATCCCTGTACAGTTGTCATGAACTGGAAAATAGCATTTTAATATGCAGGCTGTGGGGTTTAACTGTTAAAAGCAGCCGCAGATGTCTAGTCAAGGAACTGCGGCTTTAAACATTTTGACATAAGCTTCATTTTTCATCTTCAGAGATTGCATCTTGATTGAGAGTAATCTGTGTATTCAAAATAAAAAGAATTTTGTGCTATTATCCAAAAAAGTAAATAAATTAATAAATAAATATATTTTCATAATGGAGCAAAATGAATGACTGACAGCTTTTAAGGTGTAATTTGGGGTGGGAATAATGCTCATAGTGAACATATAAAATGGAAGTTAACAGATAAAAATAAAAAGTCTTGCCTGAAATTTCATTCTGCGGTCACCTGAATGCCTGATGCCTGAGGCAAGATAATAATTAAGAGAATATCATTTAGATTTAAATGAATCGGATGAGATTACAAGAAGATAATTCACAGAAAGAGAAAAATGTAGCCATTACTAAAACCCCTTTATAATAGAAATACTTTTTTTTTCTAACATAGAATGCCCAGAAATATTTCAAAAAAGAACATTCCTCCAGGTTTATTTAAAAAAATCACTCTTTCCTTTCCTTCCAAGAGAAGATCTTTCGCTCCTTTAGGTTAACTCTAATTTACAGCAGAACTGGCAGTAAAATAACTGCTTGTCAGTGAGTAAAGTAGGATGTCAGGTGTGAGGTTTTTTTTTCCTCTTCACAAAACAATTTATCATAAGAAAAAAAAAACTCTTGTATAGCAGAATTTCTGGCAGTAAACAACACCTGCAGCAACAGAAGTAGTCTTCAGTGTGTCAGTGAACGGTAACATTACCTGGAGGTGTGGTTTTAGGTACAGCCCATCTGCGTGGTCAGAGGTGCTATGAGACTCTTTTTTAAGGGCTTTGAAACACTACTTTTCCATTTGGTGTCAATATTATTTGCACAAAATTTTCCATTCACTCACTGCAAGTATTATTGTCTTTAAGTGATACCGGCAACAAGTTTCTTCACCAAATATCACTGCTTACAATACAGTTATTGTTTGTATCATTAACCATAGTAAATTACTGCATATGATTGACAATATTTTTTCCCCTATATTTTACTAAAAATGTCATGTCAGTGAGATCCAGGTATTGCTAGTTTTGCTTAAAAAAATAAGACACACAGAAAACAGTGTAATGTTAATAATTGTTTTTAAAGAACGGATCATCAAAGTTACATAATGTTCTTACTGACCAAATCTGTAAAACTTGTAAAACTATTCGTTTTTTCTTTAAATTGCAAAAAGAATCAAGAATAGGGTTGTAGTTAGCAGTTAGTGCCATGATTGTGAATTTCCCCATTAAAACTTCAGTGCACTGATGACCTGATGTCTCAAAAGGGGGATCGACACAAACCTAAACACCACAAACAAAACTTATGGTGACTGACCCCATCAAAGTGTCCCTCTGTGTCTGGTGTGTGTGTGCGCGTGTATATGTGTGTGGTTCTTTGGGGGCTGTTGCCGTCGGCGCATGTAATGGCTCACTACAACAAAATGAACCACAGTCCATCAGGAAGAAGCTGATGCTAGGTTGCCCTACCTTTCATCATTATTAGCTGGCAGCTAACAAAGTCGAGCTGAAGGATCACGATATCTGTTACTGTTGTGTTTTAAGTTGTGAGGAGTTAACACATTACCGTTTTGATACGCCCATTTGCAAGCAACCATGTATGAGTCAGTTCTTTTTCTTGTCTAGTTAGCAAGATGATGTGGAGAGGCAAAGGGGCAGTGGAGGGGAGTGGTTGTTGACTGTGGGGGTGGCCACTTCGGATACCTCACGGAAATTAATAGAACTGTGCATATCAAAGGTGTAGTGTGACATTTAAGCAGCTTTAAGACATGAATTATTTTTTCCTTGAGGAAAATGCCCAAACATACAATTCTGACTGTCAGTTAGGATATTTTAAACTATGACAGAAGAGGGTCTTTAACATCCTAATTAGTATGTTTAAGCAACATAAAGAATTTTGTTAAAGACTGAGGAATTGGTTAGAAAAGAAATATGCTACATGGCCAGAAAAAAATAAAAGAGAACGATGTCAAAAGAATGTGTAAAGAAGTTACAGCAACTGATGTTGTCTTGAGCTTTATGGCCTTTTTAACTAATTGAAGAACACATACTTAAAATTTGACAGAAAAATAAAAAATAAACCTGCCAAAACCTTGCTTTCTTATTGTTTTGTTTGTTTGTTTGTTTTAATTGTCCAACAATAACCAACTCTGTTTTTATCTTAATCAATCCTTGATTACCAGGGTCAAAGTGAAATCCCAGCTGGTGTTGCCTTACCATGCCGGTGCTCTTAACCGTTTTTATGCCTTTTCTATCCCCACTTGCTGTTCCTTTCTGGTCATAGCAGTCAAAGTCTTGGATCGTAGATGCTGTAAATCCCTTCAGTTTTGTAATCCCTGTTGTCAAACTGGCCTTAGTCTGTGTTGAATGCTGGTTTTAGTTACAGCACAGCTGTGTTTGATGGGAGGCCGCTGACTGTGGTATAAACACCAACACTCAACCAATGCGTCATACTCACAGATCACTAGCTGCACACTTAACTGAGCTACCAAACTAGCTCCTAACTACAGCAAATAATATACTGAGCAAAATAGGTTGCTCTAATGATACAGTGCTTATCATTTGTATTCAGTGCACCTTTACCTTTTTAGTTTCACATTGAAGTCACAGGTTTTCTCTAACCTAAAGCACAGTGTATAAGCACATCCAAAAATCAGTGTATGTAAATTTCAGAGAGCAGGGTTAGAAATTGTAACACTTAATTACTGAGAGTATTATTGAGAGTCATTATACAGGATATATTCTAATACTTCCAAGCACTCTTTATGGTGTGCTGATATCATCCATATATAAGTTCTTGATAGCTTTAATGGAAATATCATTCAAACCATATTAAAAGCAATACTTACCTTGCACAACAAACTTCCCAACATGACTGTAATTTAAAGCAGCAGCACTTTTCAACAAACAAGCATTTAACACGCTGGCTCCGAAGTAATTTTCTGCATCATTTGAGACAGAATAAATCACTGAGTGGAAGTATCAAGTCGCTCATGAGGACTGAGACAAAATTGCAGTTCACCAACTACTGTCAGTCTCATCTGTATCAGGCTTTGCCAAACTCTCCGTCAGCTGTCATTGTTGCTGTAAGTGCTCCTGATAGTTCTTCATAACTGTAGAATATTAGTTGTATACTCCTCCACAGACCCACTTACACTCCCATATGTTTAAAATGCTTCATTTCTTTCCAACAATGCTCATTTGATGGAATGCTGAACCCCTTTCAGACACAAAATGGGAGCAGATAATAAAATCTTAATGATTATACTTAAAGCAAACTGTGGAGAATATCTATCAGATCTGTGTGGGAGAGTTGCCTTTTGTTAAATCACAACACTGGCTGAGATTCCCAAAGGTCTTCCATCCATACAGTCGTACAAACACTAGCTTAGACTTTTTTTTTTTTTTTTTTTTTTTTTTGGTATATCTGAATGATATTTTTATTTTTTCTTTGCTAGTTGTTGTAGTACTATATTTCAGTATTTTTTCTCTTTTGTTTTGAATTTTTTTGTGAGTTTCAGGTAAACTTA
>JAQMCX010000045.1:4598338-4623318 GCA_029814765.1 Acanthurus leucopareius | reverse complement strand
ATAGTTGCCTTTTCTTAAATAACAACACTGGCTTATATTCCCAAAGGTCTTCCATCCATAAACTCCTAAAAAAACTACCTTTTAATTTTTTTTTTTTTTTTTTTTTTTTTTAGTCTCATGAGTTTTCAAAGTTATTTCAGAATTCATCTTGCAACTCATATAATGTACAATGTGAAATACCCAGTTGGATCAGAAATTTTTCAACTAAAAATGGATTGCTCTTGCAGTGCATAGCGTTTATCTACCTTAGCAGACAAAGTGCTTTACAAATGGTCCCTAATTCAACCATCCACACTGTCACACACCGGTGGCTAATGGAGCTGCCATGAAAGGCACTGGCCTGTCCATCGAGAGCAATTATGCTTCTGGGTTTTTGTTTCAAAAGGACACTTTGGCATGTGGACGGGAGGAGCCAGGAATCAAACAGTGAACCTAGACATTTGTGGACAAGCCTCACATTGACAGGAAACACTGAAGCATTACTAGAGATTTTTTTGATGAGGTGGAAAGAATTTGTTGTCCATCACAGGGTGATGCATGAAAAAATATTATATGGGCTGGCAATCAGTATTAATTATTACATGTTTAGTTTTATTTTCTGAGTTTATGCTGATTTTTCTGATCACAACTTGTAGACCTTCACATTTTCTTGGCTGGGTAACCTCCTGTTGATAAAACATTATTATTAGAATTACAATTATTATTATTATTATTAGCAGTAAAAGTAGTATATTACTTAGAATTGGAATCTGTGATTGCTAGACCAGTTCATTATGGAAGGAGGGAAAAATTAAACCTTAACAAGAATTCTCATCTCATTTTTTTTTTTTTTTTTTTTTGCAGTCTGATTGGATCCCAATATGCAATCAGTGAGGTTGAGGTTGACGTCAAACATGGCAAATCCCAATGTCAGTGAAAGCCTCTGACAGCTGTCATTCCCATGCATGACCACAGCCATTCAGTCTGAATCTGTTTCCCTGTCTTGTGCTTTGTGCTGGCAGTGCAAGGCAAAGTGCTGAAAAAACATACTTAGTAAAAGTAAGTCCTTTAATAACTGACTAAAGTTAAAGTGAAAATTTACCTGGCCAGTTAACAACTCAAAGAACGTGTTACCTTTAGTTTTAATTTTAATTTGGAATTTTTCATTTCATTTTATTTTTGTTCTTTATTTAAAAGCTCAACAGACCACTACACATACAAGATAACTGAAAGTCATCATTATAACATCATGCTTAATGTTACGCATATAAAATTATCATGGCTAATAATAGCTAGTTAACTACATTTCACCCACATTATGTGTAATTTATGCTTGCAGAGATAAAAGAGGAGTTTTTTTCTGTTTCTTTTTTCTTTTTCGCTGAGATCTCAGTGTCTTCAGTGTGTTTTGGAGGCACAGCGAGTACTTCTTATCCTGCAAAAATCAACAATTGTCTACTTCTGCATTCTGCTGCAAACTTCTAACTGACGTGGAAGGAGTAATTGTTTATCAGTGCTTTTTGAGGAGATGGATTTGTTCACACCTTTTCAACATCCTGGAAAAAAAATGCCACACCAGAGTTTGCCTGAAAACTGGATTTAAATTCCTCTTAATTGTTTTCTTACATGTATTGACATCAAACAGTTTGCTATCCAATCTGTCCAAGACAGAAAAAAAGGCTAGAGTGGTTAGAGTCTGATGTCAAGCCTCTTCTGGATGTCAATTGGCTTTTTGGATCACTTTTCAATTACTGTGCATTTGCATGTTACCTTATCCAGATGCCAGATATTAATGGGGTATTGGACCCCCTGGAGGATAAAGCCCCTAAAATGGGACACATCAAGCATCTATACTGACATGTATGTATACAGAATCAGTGGTCTGAGAATGTTCTCTTGCAGGAATACCCAGCTCACAGTTAGTCAAAATGATAAAAAATGAAGATATTTAGCCAGAAAAAAAGCTCACATTTAAATGAACACCCGTGTGGTTTCAAATCACAGAGGACAAAAATAAAACTAACAGTTTAAAATAAGAGTAAATACATCTTTTTTATGTGATTTGGATCAGTGGATCTGAATGTTGTACCAAGGGACCCCCTTGTATCCCTTGAGAATTCACACGGGAATTCTGTTATACAACTTTACTACAGATAATCACTGTGGAACTCTGTGTATAGTTTTAAAATTGTTTATTAAAGGATAAAGGGTGGAAAACATAAATTATCCATAAAGATGTAATTTTTCCTTCATAACAAGCCAAATCCCTATTCTCGTTTGGGTTCAGTTCCATATGCTTTCTAACTATACAGTGAATTTTAATTACCTTTGGTTTGTTTTACACCGCTAGATCCTCATATGGTGGTGTACAATATTTAATCAGAAAATTAAATCTTCATTCCCTCCACACTGACAGATTGTGGGCAAATTTCTCTGGGCTGTAATATGAAAAAATAAGAGAGAAGACTTGGTGAGATGTCTTGTTTTGATGCCTCAGCTACCTGAAATAAAAATCTACTTTTAACTTTGTGTGTCCATGTCTCACTCCTACATAAAGGCATATTTTTTTCCTGTTCCTAACACATTTTTGAATGATACTGCATTGAATCAAAAGGTCACAACATGCCAGAAAAGAGCAATAACAATTTAATATAGGTCAAGTAAAAGGAAATAGAGGCAGAAACCTGAGCAATACAGCACAGTCATAGTCAATGAGCATTTGATAAGATTGAGTTTGGAGAGCCATTTTTGTTTTCTTTCCTTTTCTTTGTGCTAGTTGCACAAGAGTGGCTACTTATACTGGGTTTTCCCTCCACACATCTACTGTTCATTCACATGTTTTTACTTAGCCTGCCTAACCTCCTCTCTGGCGTTATCATGCTACTTTCTATGCACATGATGACTGATAAAACTGCCACAAAGTACACATGCATGAATAAACACACTGCACAATTAAGGTGCAGTTTAAAGCATCAATAGCATCACAGTTACAGGTTCAGTTAAAATTATGGTCACATCCTCTTTAAACACAGTTTCACATTTCTTTTTGCTGCAGAATTGCACTTAAAAAAACCAGAAAATTTTTAATGATTCACAACTGCCGTTACTAGGATGAACTTTTATTTAACCACGTTAGACAAGATCTAATCCCCCAGAGTTGTTGAAAACACCTACGTAAGTGTTAAGCCTCCATAAACACGTATATCAACAGCCTAAGGTCACAGATCACTTTTTTAGCAGCATACCAACATCTTTTGATAACTTATATATCAAGTATGAGATCCTTTGTGCAAAGGTTGAATAGCAACCTTGAATAAAAAACATAGATTTTAATTACAATTAAGAATTTTTTAAAGGAAAAATCAATGTTTTTTAGATTTACACAAAAACTAAGAAAAACGTTTTTTTTAAGTTGTTTTTTTTTTTTACTTTTTCTATTTTTTTTTATTTAACAGGTCAAAAGTTACTTTAGTTGGACTAAATATTGAACTAATAGAGTTGTGTACCATGTCAGTACCAAGCAAAATAAGGACAATGTGATGAAAACAATTGCTCCTCACTTATTATCTGGAAACTTAGAGATCATTGACATAGCTGTCTATCAACCTTTAAGTTTCTTAAATGGATGTATTTCATTGTGAATCAAAAAAGGTTCCATCTGTTTTAATTTATCACTGATTTAATGTACAACTCGGCGAGCAAGCCAAGCAATACATCAAACATTTAAGTGCACTTAAGTGGGTTCAACAGGTGGAGTTCAAGTCTGGCTTAATGTTGAATTGCTCACAGAGGATTCTTCAGTTGATTTCTACCATTCCTCACAACACCCAGCTTGATTTCTGCTCTTGATCTCTTTTTGATACAAAACAAATTTTATATAATATGAATCATGCAGAGCACAGGGGATATAAAAGTCAATATTAGGGATGACACGTAGATTGACAATAACTTATTTAATTCAGCACACTGTTAAATGAGCTGATTTCACATACGTGCTCATTTACAAAAAAAATACTCTGTGTATGTTGAACTTATAGTGATAATTCATTGTTATTACAAACTCCTACTCCTTATCCTTGTAGTCACATGTGTTGTCAGTCCCATGAAAATAACAGAAGTGTGACGCAGCATCAGCTGGCAATCAACTTAGCTTCCACAGAAAATTCTGTTAGCAGGTGGGGCAAAGTATAGGATGCATGCCTAAAAGACAATCTCAGTCCTCTATGTGACAGCACACTGTTCTGAAATGTAAGGAAAGATTCGCTTTAACTTTGGTATGGAAAAATTCTCACTTATTTTTAGCATAAACTGGTTAGGCAAAACTTGTCTTGGTTGTCCTAAAGTCACATCACTGTTAAATATTTAGTAGGTTCCATTTTTAATGAGGATTTTGCATCATCAAGCATAAATTGCATATGTGTATTGTATACACACAAACATGCAATACATATCCTTTTATGGCTGGTGACAGCCAGCTTGGGGTTAATTACAAACATCAACTAAGATGAAGCAAAAATGAAAAGAAACATAAATAATTTAAGAGCATGTAATATTTACTAGATAATATTGATGCTTGTTGTTTACACAGTAATTAATATTTAATTTTCTAAATATCATAAAATGGCCAATACCTCAACAGCACCCCCTACTTTTTGATCAATTACTGTATCAACCATATGGGCCAGCTGTTCATAGTCAAAACTTCATAGTGATTATCGGATGATGTGTGATGAGGCTCAAGTTGCTGCCTTCTCCTCACAACACTTTCTTCACTCCTGTTCATTAATTCGCAGCCCACATTTAGAGTTTGTACAGTCCCTCCTGGCCTAAACAAATCTTCCACAAAAGCAAAAAAGTGACACTCTACCTTCCACACAGGAGCCAATCAGTAATCGGCGCACTCATTACTGCACCTGTAGCACCAGGTGCAGCTCATGACTCCAACGCCAGCATGCTGCAGTGAAGCTGATGTGTGTTCTTCATTCTTGCTCCATCATGTGTGTATGTTGCAGTTAATGGCTGTGCAGCATGTAGAGCTAAGTCATTTTACATTTTAAACTTTATCATCTGTAAGCCTGTCACATCTCCCTAATTTATACATATATATGTGTGTGTGTGTGTGTGTGTGTGTGTGGTTTTTTTTGTTCCCACCATAAAGTGGCTGCTGCTTTACACCCGCTCGAAGAGAAGGAAGGGTCTATTTGTGATCAGATGAGAGGAAGGTGATATTTTGCTGGAGGTAGCTTTTAGTCAAGGACTTGTTATTAAAATTATGTGTGATGGCAGTGACCTTTAGATATGACTTGCTGTTCATGGCGGTGAGCCTGGTGGAGGAGGAGACAGAGTAGCAGAGAGCAGTGGTTGAGGAGCAGAATAGATTCTTCGACTTATGACCTACTTTCACAGGCTGTCAAAGTCTGACATTATCATATCTGGTCACTGATCTTTCTGTGTGTACAAATCGATCCCTGGATGCTCTTCATTGCAGTTCCGCATTTTGGACATACTGCTGTGCAAACTCAGAGATACAGTATATCAACCTTTTCATCAACCACCTGCAGGCTTTACTCAGCCCCAGTCGAAATGTTGACTCCTGTAGAATCCTGTCTTATCTTCTTTTTTTCACATGAACCTTTTAGTTTAATGAAGATGTTTCACATTCATGGCATCTAAAAGTCACTCTTACTAACCCAAACAACATGCACTTCCATTTGATTATCTCCTATAGGAAAAAAAATGTTCTTAGACCATTTAAACAAGCAAAAAAACACACATGATTTATGTATTCTAATGAAAAAAGGAGGGAAATGATATGATGTGATTCTTTCTGTAACATCAGAGGTAAACAGTGGAAATCTCCATCATGCCAATCCATATGAAGGTGCTATATTGCTTTTAAATGAATATTCACAAGCTATTGTCTGATTTGACTGCAAATCATTCAAGCATGACTGAACACAAACACATTTTTAAAGAACAATTATGTATTTTCAACTGCACTGATATACCTTCATGGATATATGGGCAGAAAATAGCTAATGCCCTTAGCAGAACACAACTCATCTTCATCATCTTCCGTCTGAAGGACAGCATGTGATTCACGTCATGCTGCCGTTTCCTCATGATGTAGATTAAGCAACATACCTAACGCCTCATATGCCTCCCACATTTCATTTCAACAGATTTACATGGCCTTATTGCTACAAACTGGAACAGCCAAAGGGAGAATGTCCATTATTTACATGGCCTTGTTGAATTCATTTGCATATAAAATGCTCTTATTGTGGAATTTGGACTTTTAAGAAAAGCCAGACTAAATAAGACAGTTTTTTTCCTTACATTTTTTTTGTTGTTGTTGTTGTTATTCGATTCAATTTAAAAACTCTGTACAGCACATATGAATCATTTTGGGGTCAACTTGGTCTATCGCAATTTTTTTGTCCTCATCCAGCTGTTTAGTTTATTTTCTCTCACCGTTTAACTCGCTGCATCTTCTAAAAAAGAAAAATAACAAAAAATTGAGCAACCACTTGTTAAATCACTTGGTATCATCATTGTTTGGTGGTAAACCCTCACAGTCCACCACACATAACCAGACTCTGCAACAATAGCAATCAACAAAACACTCAAGTTATGCTAAAGTACTACAAATTTTTACTTTCAGAGTCTCTTATAGATCCAGTCTGAACTCATTTTGTTAACAAAGTACTTATGTTATCTGCATCTGGCAAAGAAGTACCATAATTTGCTCTTAATGTATGTCATCAGTCATTTATGAGCTCAAATGACTCACTTCTAAAATGATGGATCTCATTTTAAATTTACATAAAATGGGAATAATTTTGCTGTCTACTGCTCTGCACAATAACTAGGGACATTTGATGGCAAGCACCTCCTCAACAGTCATTTTCCTGCGGTACAGATGGGCCTATTGAGCACCTGTTGTACATTTTTCTGGGTGGTTGAATGGACGTAAAGACTTTCTTTAATGGTGCCTGAAATAATCACAACTTTTCTTTAAATCTTTTTTTTCTTTAGTCTTACACCGGCATATCTGCTAAGATTGATACATTTGCTGTGTACCGCATGGCCTCTAAAGATGCAGCTTTAGGAAGATTTCATTCTTTTAACATATTTATCATGTTTATTGAGTTAAGTAAGAACCAAAAATACCACTGACACCCGTGCATCAACCATTGCAGCAAACATTAGCATGTTAGATAAAACCTTTATTTATATGGAATTAAAAAAACAAAACATAAAGTAGTTTATTATTTGTGATGGTAAACGCAAGGGTTAATCAGAGCAAGACTTTCATAAGGCATCTGCCTTCACTTTTTAATAATGCAGAAATGTCACAGCAGGTAATATAGAACAGCACACAGAGCATATTTTCATACAACACTCTTCATATAAATAGAGAAATAATTGTGTTTTTTCCATTTTCTGTGTGGGATGTGTGATGTCATTGGCACTTAGAGTGAGTATAATTAGATGCTGGAGATATTTTCCTCACCTGGCGCGTCTTCGTCCTCTCCTACCACATTCGCCTGCTCACCCAGGCATTGGAGTACAAGGCTCAGCTGGTAGATTTATGCCGCTCCTCAGTCCATTAATGTCTGCTTTTTATGTGTCCATTTGGCATAGTGGCCACTCCGCTCACCTCATTTAGACCGGATGCTGTTAGGACAGCAGGAGAGGCCTGTGCTGATTCAGGTACAAAGACGGAGAAAGAGTGCTTTTGTCATCCGAGAGAAAACACAATCGCACACAGCATTCAGTTAGAATGTATCGATAGCATATGATCATATTCTGTTGTTTATATATTCTTCCTTCTTTCTACATGCAACTGAAAGACACATATTGGATTTCTCTGTTGCTTTGATTGCAAGATGTGTGTGCTTTGTAAATATTTTCAAGCGCGCATAAGAGTGAGTCTGTGTGCATGTATCTGCATGAGAGTGTGCAACTGCACAGAAGCCCATATATTTTGATTAATGCTGTACAAGTTAATTTCACACATGGCAGCAAGAGGAGACTTTTTAATTTTGTGGACCTAAATAGCCAGAAATCCTGTAATGTGATGCCAATAAACTTGACATAGTATGCTCATTTATGCTTAAACAGTCCTTGTTCTTAAACATTTTCCTGTCACGGCTTCTCTCTAAAGCAGGAAAAAATTTACTGACCCCACTCTCTGTAAATTAAATTATCAATCATTATAGCTTTAAGGGAAATACATAAGAAAATAAGTTTAATGGCATTTTTTAGAAACTATCAAGAACATGAATATGATAATTTCTTTAACATTTAAATGGTTTTTAGACTCATAGAGACACAAGAATATAGTGCTACATCAAGAATAAAGAGCGCAGTGAGGTTAGCAAATGATTATGTCCAGTCATCAGGTTCGAATGAACTTGTCTGCTTAATGAAAATTGTCCAGACTTCCTCTCCTCTGTCATCTCATCATCTCATATGTTCTGTTTTATCTTATATATATATGGTGTAATCAAAAACTTCTGTTGTACACAAACAGGGCACTGAATGTTACTTGCACTGTAATCCCATTTCCCTTTGTCCTGATCATCATGAACACAGGAGTTTGTAATTTTTATGACCATTCATGCACAGGAAAATGAGGTTCAGTGGCTGGCATCCTACTTACTTCACTCTTTTGCCTCGTAAGCTTCACAATTAATTTGTGCAATTAATAATATATTTCTCTATTGGGAAAGTTTGACATGGATCTAGAAGACGGAAGAAAGAACAGGTACCCTTTCTGTTAATATCAGAGTGGTATTTCTGCTCTTTTTTGCCTTTTATGTGGACTTTTCCATATCACGGGCAATTTCACTGCTGCCTGCATCAGACAAATTCATAGTAAAATTCCTAGAATCATAATGTTTTGTTCCTCTGTGCAATGATTATGTTTTATGTCAGAGGAGCACGTTGTTTTAACTCTGCCCATTGAATGTGCCATAAACAACTCATATAAAGGTTGTAATAAGATATTGAAAAAACTGTATTATATAGCTGCTGCAGCAGAGTTGTGTTACTCTTGGATTAGGAAGAATTTGGAAGTGTAGGAATGGTCCCCATTAGTTTGGACCAGTCAGGAGCTGTAGGAAGGTTTAATCACTTGGAAGGAGTGGAGCCCGATGGAACTTGTAGGGACAATTAAGCATCATTGTTTGGTGTTTATTTGAGGTTAAGTAATGGGTGAGATTTATTACATTATCCCTATGTTTCTCTGCTTAAAGTTACAGATGTAAAGAGTGATAAGAGATCAATAAATTATATAACTCTGAAACAAGTCTAGCCAGCCAGTTTGTTTTACAGAATGACAGTGAAACACACAACATGAAATTGCTGTGGTCTAGACCAAATTACTAAATTAAAGCGGTTATTAAATTGATTAAAGAGCATGAAAAATAATTTTCCTACAGGGAAGTCACCTTGAAGGCTAACGAAATGACTAAAATTATGAAGAGGTGCCCTGGACAAGTATTTTTTCACCTTCCTTCTTATCTCTTGAAATCTCTTATCTCAGAAGTTTTCCTCTTAATTCAGGATATCAATTCTATTACAAATACATATTACAGCTGGAGTTAAAGGTGGTAAAGGTGATTGCACAGGGCTTTGTGCTAACTAAAAAATGCAATCTAATTCATTTCTAAGGGTCTAATATTGATGACCAGAAACTTTAGAATGATCTTTTACCAACCATTTCAACCCTCTTGGCTCAGTATATTATAGCTGATGACTTTAACTGTGTTCTGGATCCATTTAAGAACAAAACAGGTCCGGATAACTCTTTCAAGGAGCAGAAAGGCTCCTTAAATAACATCAGCTATACTACCCCCTTGCAAAATGATTTAAAAGAACAATGACAATACTATGCAAATGTCTAAAAAAAAATGAAGAAAATCCATAGTTTATGTCTCTGTTTTATACTTGTTGTTCTTTTTTAAAATGCCTGCAGATCAGAAGTTTTAATGCAGCCAAACAGCACAAATCACAAGACATGCCAGTCCTTTCTGTTTATGAGAAAACCACAACACAAAACTGCAATGGCAAGAGCCAAGCCTCTCTTCTATATGACCTATTAGTCTCTACAGAAGCTTTCGAATCAAGGTTAAGTGCTTGGAGGGATGACTTATGGGTGGAAAATACAATTGATGAGATGTAGGAGGTTTGTTTTTAAGGTCCTAACTCAATCTGCCAATACCTGACAGCAGTTGTTAAAATATAAGTGGCTAATGTTTACGAATGTTACTCTGATTAAATTACGCAACTTTTTTTAAGGCTTTTAAGATTTAAATGATGTGCTTGCTTGAGTAGAAAAAGTATGGGATAGATGTCATGAAAGGAGTTTAATGATGTGCTGTTACAGCATTAAGAATGAACCCCTGACTGCGATGCTGTGTGTGTGTGTGTGCCTGTTCGCTTGTTTGTTTCTTTGTTTTTTGTGTGTTTTGGTTGTTTTATTTTTGCTTTGTTTTCCACATCTCCTCAATTTCTATTCCATTTTCATCCAAAGTGCTCTAAAGTAGTTTTCTAAGTTGTTACTAGGTAAAGGTGAAGGGGGGGATTCTGGGAAGATGCGGACAATACATAACAGTGCCTTTAGAGTTAGCCCCAAACTGTCTATATAATTATGTCATTACACTGCCCTGTGAAATGGATTATTACCATCTTTAAGTAAAATAAATAAATAAATAAATAAATATGTTGTATATGAAATAGCAAGCTAGCAATGGACTGAGCTGATATCTTAGCGTTTGCAGCCCCTGTAAGGCAGGGAACCTCCCCTCTCACTCCTCCCCAGCTCCACCCATTTGTCCAGCCAAATTGCAACTCTCAAGACTTTAAACAACAATTCAGTGGAAAATATCCCACTAACTTCACCTACTTCTTTGATACAGTTTAAGCTCTCTTCTTGCAAAGGGTAAACGGATTTTACTTTTCTGCCTAAGCAGGACACAGCACTTCATGATGCAACACACACTGGTACCTTTAAAAAAAATAAATTAATAATTGCAAGAAGCTGCCAGCATTTAAAAGTTTAGCTTTCTCCAGATGCAGCACCTTTTGCTCTTTTATAAAGTGAACTTTTGAAATTTGGTATTTTGCTCTACACAAGCTCTACACTTTCCTCTCATTTAATCTATAATGTCATGATACATTGCTACAGTCAAGTTTGCTCCCTCCTCCACACTAACATCAACATTTATGTCAAGTTAACACACCTGGAGATGGGAAAACGTACTACCAGTTTGACTCTGAAGACAGAAGAAGCACTTTTTTCATATGCTAAGCTCTTTATTTTGCCTTGTTTTTACCTTTGCTCCATGATATTTTGATGACTTTCCAGAATCAACATTGTATATTCTCTGTTAAAACTTTTATTATCATGTGTATTGTCGCAACCATGCCAAAAACTTCAATGAAAAATCCACAGACAGAGCTAAAGTAAAGGCATTCTTTTAAAATGCAGATTTTGCCTTCCTAACCCATCATTTGCATTTAACTAATGACAGTAATGCTTCTTCATATTTACCTCGGCAAAGAAGGTGTGACAAGCATCATTATTCTGTCTAAGTGGCATCCAATGGCAGCAAAACATCAGCAGGCATGAAGGTGCGGCACAAATGAGTGTGAAGTGTCGCTGCATGGCTAATGGGTGAAGCACAACAACTCAAAAACAACTCAGCACACAGGAACAGCCCGAATGAAAGGTGGAGCTGCCATCTACAGCGGCTATGTAACATCTCTGTATGCTAAAGGAGTGTTGGCACATGGACAGTTTCATAAGAGGGAAATGATAGACATCCATAGCATAATTGCTTTTCAGAAGGGCAGTTGGCAGTAGTAGTTCGGACGGAGGGAGGGAGAAGTACAATGATGATGAAATATCAATGAGATGATGAAAAAGTAATCATTCTGCCGCGGAAGCACACAGCTCAAAAGATCCAAGTACCAACGCTCAGAAATCAATATGTCTGATCCAATGTGGGACAATTTACACGCGACACATCACTCATCACTCCATACTGGAAAGCTCATTGCCAGGTTGCTATTTTGGAGAGATCATCACTACTTATGAACAGAAAAAAACAGCAGGATGAAGAGCAGCCAAACTAAATAAAAAGAATATTTTATATTTAAATGAAATCCATCTTTTAATATAAGAAATTTGTTCATTCACAGAGCCAGGAGTGAGACAACCTGGACATGTGTAGGGTACTTCATGCATTGATTCATCCGACCAGATTATACAGCCTCCATTAATTCAGACGATTCTCTATTTAACCCAAGTTTATTTCACATCTGCAAGGCCAGTCTTATTACACCTTCTGAAAATGAGAAAATGAGAGGAATACAAAGAGAAACGTTAATATTCATAATGGTTAACCATTCAAAAATGCCTTTTATGATTACTGCACTTTGAGAGACAACTGTTAAATAGATAAATTACAATGGAGAATATCTTCAGTTCTTCCATTTAATTCTCCTGCTCTCAGAAGCTGAATATTAAAGGCCTTAATAACCCCACACTATGTTTACCAGACTTCCTACGATCAAGATGTACCCTTTCAAACTAAGAACGATTATTAGAAATGAGTTTAATTATCTGAGAGCACAAAATAGCAGACATTCTAGCTGTGTAAATATACATTGCTTTGATTTCTTTATTACATTGTAGGGGGGAGTTGGGGGTCTAAACACAAGATCTACCTTTTAGTTTAATCCAAAGCTTTAAACTCAATATAACAGTAATTATCAGCAGATGGAGTTTGCCTGGATGCAAAAATACATGCGATAAATACAAGTGTGTGTCCCCCCGCACCATATTTTTTACTTGAGTGAGATTATGGGTCATGTTAATCACTGGCAAACTAAGAACTGGCAACTGTTCATTTTTGCTCTCTAGATAATTTCAGGGCCATTAAATTAATAAGTTCCTCACAAAATAAAATTGGAGGCAGTTGCCAGTCCCATAATTGTTTGGATATCCTACATAACATTTTTAAGACATCCTGGATGATGTGCATAATCTCAATACATAGTCAAATCAATGAGCAGGGGGAAAAAAAAAAGAAAGAAAAAAAACTATCTTAATCATGAAAACTCATAAAAAACAACATACCTAATTCCCTGGAAAACTTCCTATATTTGTCATGTTTTTAAAAACAAAGCTGTTGTTAGTTTGTTGATCCAGGCAGAACTGTATTGAAGTACTCTGTACACATATCTGCAGTGCCAGAGTATTCCTGTGTGAATACTCAACACAGCACTTAAGCATTTTAAAAAAGCTTTATGCCAAAAGCAGGCTCATCTTCAGTGAGAAATCAACAACGCTGTGGCTTTCCTGCATAACTCAAGTCATAAGGACATGGAAGTACATGTACGATGTGGGTTTTTTTTTTTTTTTTTTTTTTTCTTGGAATAGATGCCAATTCAGGTCTACAATTTGCAGCAAACATCTGTGCAGCTGGAACTCTGAGAAGGTGGTCCTTCCCTGGTGACTACATGCTTTTACTGTTTCATTGTCTGTAGCTTCCATTCCCTGACACTCACATTCCTCTCTCTCTCACACACACACACACATGCAACCATACACACAAATTCACACCCCTCTTCTGCTGAGCTCCCAAATACACCAGGAGTGTGGGGGCTAGATAGCAACGCCAGTAACCAGGCCTGACAGCTATTCCTCTGTGGCCAGTTCAGAGAGTGGGCTCAGAGCCTGAAGCACCTGCTGGCAGCCTGCTACGTCATAGCAGTTGTCACCGACCATCACGTTTCCCCGGCTCAAACTAAATGTATGTAGTAGTTCTACCTTTTTACCAACCCTTATCTTACAAAGTTGTCCATCACATTCTATTGGGGAACCTGCGATCACATCACAAACTTTGTAGCCATCTCAAATAGTGCAAATAAACACTAGCTGCAGAAATAATGGCTGACGGTACAATTCATTAGATGATGATGAGAGGTGATTAAAAATGAGTCAGTCCGCCAAAATCTCACCCAAAATAAGATTGCTCATTCATTTAAAATGAGACATTCAGATATATTTTGTTTTAATTACCTGAAAATGCCAGTTAAGGTTCCAAGTTTATAACCTTGAAAGAGCTGAGAATACAATCTCATCATTGGGTTCATTCAGACGTGGTTCTGAAGCTTTTAATCATAACGTGGGAGTTTTTGATGGTGTGAATAGGGTTAAAGAAATGTTTGATTGGTATTGCTCGATTACAACCTATTATCAGCCTTTATCCTAAGATTTTTTCTCTGTAAAGTTTTCATCGAGTTGTTTTCATCTATTTTTTTTCATGAGAAATTAAAGGATACCTGTTAGCTAAAAATTGTAGGTCTCGACCTTCAAACTGTTAAGAAAATAATTTTAAGACAAGTTCCACTGAGAGAATTTATACTCATTTATTCTTTAAATAAATCTCAAAGAATACTTCTGCTTGTAAATTAACACTAGAACATTTGACCAAACTATATTATAATAAGTTTAGCTTTATTGGCTTCCTTTTTATTTTAGATCAGGTGTTAAGGTGCTTCCGGTGACTTACGGATTTCTCAATAGGCTCACCCTTTTATACGTGTCTGATCCCCCTACATTCCTCCATATTCTTGTGTGTGTCTGCCTGTCTGCCTGTCTGTCTCTTTCTCTCTGTCTGTATTCCTTTTTTTTCACCTTCTCCTATCTTTCCACTTCTCTTTGCTGAACCATCAGGTGTCCTGGATTCTCTGCTCTGGCTGTCAGTGCCTCATTCCAGATGTTGAGGATCCGGAGATTCAGTCTCTCCTCCGGTCTCTCTCTCTCCCTTGTGTTTGCATCTTGTCATTGTCTCTCCTTCCACTGTGTGTTGGTTTCCTTTTCCCTATGTGTGAGTATAGTGTGAGGTTTGCTTCCTGTGTTTTTCTCAGTCCGTCCTCTTTGTCAGTCTCCATAAGGAAAGGAGTTTTCTGACACCTGAAGTTGCTTGACACAACGCTCTGTCAATAGTATCTCTATACAGCCTGGTCCATTCATATTGAGACAGTGACACAATATTTCCTCTTTACACCACCCCACTTTATTTGAAATTAAAAGTGGTTAAAGTGTAAACTATCAGCTTAAATTAAATGGGTTCAGCAAAAATATTGCATTAACCATTTGGGGATTACTTTCATTTTTACAATGTCCAGCCATTTTAAGAGGCTCAAAAGTAATTGGACAAACTAAAATAATTGTAAATTGTCCTTCAGTTGCTGCTTGCATATTGGTCTTTGTGCCTTCAGTCTTGTCTCAAGTAAGTAAAAAAGCATGCTCACCCGGATAGAGATCGGGAAATGGATAGGGCCATTGAAGAATATTCAATTTCTTTGCCTTAAGAATCTCTTGGATTGCTTTCGCCATATGTTTCGGGTCATTATCCATCTGCTCTTTGAAGCACAGTCCTAACAGTTTTGTAGCATTTGGCTGAATCTGAGCAGATAGTATAGCCATACATACATCAGAAGTCATGCTGCTACTTCTATCATCAGTCACATCATCAAAAAACACCAGTGACCCAGTTTTATTGGCAACTATACATGGCCATTCCATAACACTACCACACTCAACAGATCATATAGTATTCTTTAACTCACGAGCCATTCCTTTCCTTCTCCACACGTCTTTTCACATTATTCTGGTAAAAGCTTATCTCGGTTTCATCTGTCCAAAGAGTCTTGTTCCAAAACCAGGCAGGCTTTTTCGGATCTTTTCTGTCAAATTATGATCTACCATTGGTTTACACTTTGTTATAAATCCTCAGTATTTCAATTCAGGAATGCATCTCTTGAACGTAAACTTTGACAACAAACACATACCTCCTCCACACTATTCCAGGCTTGTGTAGATGTTATGAAGATGTTTTTTTTCTCTAAGAAAAAACTCCGCCTTCATCCATTTTAGGTATAGTCCATGCTCTTTCAGGCCATTTGGTGTTGGGGAGTTGGTGAGATGGACAATTCACTTGTCTTTAGCAATAGATAAGTGAACTATCCATCACCCACATTTGTTTAATGACAGTGGAAGTCTTTTCAGTTAGTTTCAAACTGTGTAAAATCTGAAAGTATTTGCATGTGCAAGTGTTTCCAGATTTATTCTTCAGGTTTAGCAGAGTTTTGACCCTGAAATCAGGTTTTTGGCTTTTTTAAACAAACCAGCCCACTGATGTCAGTTTAAATGAGTATCACATAAATCATGCAGATTGTCAAAGGATTGATTTGTGTCCAAATTTAGAGGTTCATTTTGCAATTGAGATTGCAATTGTTGCTATATTTGGCTATAGTTTCTTGTTTTGGTGTGTCCTGTATGCAGATACTGATTGTTAAACCTTGCCATCCAACCAATACAGTGAATTAAACCCCCGAAAATGTTAACGTTCCTGCTAAATGCCACAGATGTGTACTTTATTCCATAGATCAGTTCCTTAAGGATACATATGCATAGTCAGAGACTGTTTAGTTCTTTTTATTTGGAGTGACAAGCTTTGGGAGTTTGCAGAGAGGGCTGTCCCAGCAGAGTAGCATGTTTGAATAAGATCAGCACTCTTCACAACACAGCTGTTACCACAGCAGATATAAATGGTAGTGTGAGAACTAGAGGATTGCCTCAAAGACGCTTCAAACATGCCAGTTAAAACCATCCATTTCACCATTCCATCTATCAATTTCAGCTACAGGGTTCTTTTATTTTTTAGTCTGAGCTGTACAGTGGCTTTAATAAGCTACTATTCTAATCAGACCAGGCTATTTGACATACAAATTAACTGACAGGATAAGAATTAAGACTTAACCTCAAGAGAGACCAAACAAGATATTTAACGCTGCAAAGTGAACTGATTCAAATGGCGATTAGTGGCCATCACTAGTGAGCAGCTGATAAAAGCAGTCATAAATATGAAATCGAGTTCAATTGCAATTCTGAGTTCATCCAGTTTGCAGGGGGAAGATGCTACTTGCGTGACCGAAGAGTGATGCCTTGTCCAGATGGAAGTCAGGTGCAAGAAAGATGGTGTTGAGGCTGTCTCTGTGATGGAGTAAAGATCCGGCGGTTGGTTGATAGCACAGACAGAATGGGACTTCTCGTAGTGGTAAACAAAAGGATCTGATTCTGCTTTCAAGTGACGTCTTTTTATACATGGAGTTTAGTCAAGAAGTAAAAACGGTTCCTAATCAAATCATGTAGAGTTTGCCTTGTTAAAAGGCAGTGTTTGTGGCAGAATCCCCTCTAGGTGTCATATAACTTTTTGTTTAAGACATTTCACTATAGAGAACTGTGCTTCAATACTTAACAATCCTAATGACCAAATATCCAACTTTCTCTGTCTCAGATGATTGACACAAGTCCAAACATTAAGGATTTTCTGAAGTTATATTTTTATATATTTATCTTTACATACTTTACATATATTTACTTGATGCATTTTAATGAACATAATGGCAAAAGACTTATCCTAAACATTTCCTTATCCTAACCCTGATGCAAAGTTACACATTTAATCATCCCAAAAGTCGGATATTGATACAAGTATGGTATTTTAAAGAGTGTGGATGCCCGAGACAACAAAGTCCCTTTGTTTGGACTTTTCTGTAGATCCATCAGAGAGATTAGATTTTTTTTCCTCTTTAAATTAAGTTTTAGGGTTCTTTTTTTCTATATGATAGTTTCTAGGGAGGCTTGAGTTAAGTCAAAGCCCTGGTGGTTAGATGCCAAGAACAGCAGGGGTCCCCTTGTCCCACCAGGGAGCCTTGTGTAGTCTTAAGCAGGTGTTTTAGTGGCTGTTACAGCTCAGACTGTTCAACTTTATGAGTGTGTGTATGTTTTTGGTGTGTGTGTGTGTGTGTGTGTGTGTGTGAAAGGCGAAGTGCAGAGGATAAGTTAAGAAGTCTCACAGCCAGAGGGCCTGAGGGAAAAAAGTTGCCCCTGTAGTTTGATGGTAGCTGCTGTTACATCCGTATCTCCTGCCAAACTGCAGAGGGGTGAGCAGGTTGCAGCTGAGGTTGCTATTGTCTTTTAGTAATCGTTTGGGCTCCACACAGGCACCTCATCTGTCTGATATCACTGACGGTCAGCAGATGGGTGCCAATAATGTTCAAAGCAGGTATAATTATCTGCCTTAGAGGCTTCCTGTCCTGACCCGTCCACATCCCATGCCAATTTGTTTCCAGTCAGGATATTTTTAACTTGGTGTGAGAATCCAGCCTCATGAGGTATCCCATAAAATACAGTTGTTTTGAAGCTTTTGGTCTTTCATTTATCTCTTCCCCAGGGTGAAGATACCAGATGACCATGATAGGTGTTCACTAAAGCTGATTTAAAGAAATATAAAACTGTTCACACGCCCAAATGCAGATCTACTTAGGTAGATAGGGGTTTGTGTCATGGCCTGTGTTTATCTCAAAACCATTATATGGTCCTTAGTTTTACTGACATTAGTATTTCTTTTCTTTGTTTTTGTTATTACTGGTGAGCTGTATGACTTAGATGAAAAAAATACTTTACTGTGCTCACGTTATTTAAAAATATCTTAAACAATGCTGTTAAAAAATATAGTTTTACACAAATATTATATAGTATTTTACAATTAGATTTTATCATGCATTGTTTTAGGGTCAACAATGCACTTAAATTGAAAGGGTTTTTTTGTTTTTGTTTTTGTTTTGTTTTGTTTTTTTTTGTTTTTTTTATGCACCTCAGTAGATTAATTAAAATGCAAAACATACTTTATCCTAAAAGTGAACAGCCAGGATATGTGGTTCACAGACTGCTCACACACTGAGGCAGATTGGAGTGGGGCAGAGGAGGGAATGAAATCCAAACTTCATCACACTGAGCCAACACACAAAAAGCTTTAATGTGAAATGAAAAATGAAAGGACATTAGTGCCACATCACACATTACCTTCGCACACGGAAGAAAATCACACTGGCCTGATGGCCGCTGACAGAGCCGCACTGGGTGGACGCAGAGGACCCTCCAAAAACACAGTTCATATCAGAAATTCAATATGGTTTCAGTGCCATTCACGTGTCCCAGATTATTACCACTATACCAACACTTTGGCACACTATTATCAGAACGCATGGAAGTGGCTGTTATGCTTTGGATATTGATTTGATACACATCTAGATAAGAACTCCATATAACTGAGATGCATTTTGAGCCACCAGAGAGTCAATTAAAATGTGATTCAACCACAGCACAATACTTTGCAACATGTCAATCACACTGCTATCATTTTATCTAGCATTTGGGTGCTGATAGTTTCCAAGAGGGAATATTTGGGCATAAACAAAAGTGATTTGAAAGAGACAGGAAATTAAAAAAAGAGGATTTGACAAATTAACATTGCACTCATGAAAAGACATTTTTATATGTCATCTAATTTGTTGATGGAAAGAAGTGAAAACCAGTCATGAAATAGCTTGTAAAGATATTTGTTTTATTAAACCCAGCTCACCACTCTGGTTTCCTCCAACACAATGTTTTCAATTACCTGTAAAAACATTTCACTACATCTAATTAAATGTCGCCAATGGAAATAAATTGCTATTGCAAATTAGCTGCATTATATATAATTTGTTGGAGAGAAAGTTGGTTTCATAAATTTAATGGAAAGCCATCTTCAAACAGGGTTTAAGAGTAATCCTACAATAAACCTCTTTGTTTGGTCTGCCGTGGTCTGCTGCATTATGGTAAGGCTCATCATGCAGGTGTAACCAATTCTTCTTATCTGCCTGTATCCTAAATTACATCTATATACCCATAAATTATTTAAATATACATACAATTTAATTTGCTGCCTAGACCGTGTCAGTATACAGTGTTTTGTTTTTCAATCAGCTCTCACGGAGAAGGTGAGTGGTGAGTTATAAAACTTTGATATCATAAAAAGAATATATTTAACTGTATTGAGAGCGAACACATTGTGGGTTCTTGTTAACTTCAACAGGGCTTGAGTCTTTCTCTAACCACAGTTTAGTCATTTGATTCACTTAAACATTCACAATACAAAAAATACTGGCTTTAGGAGGCTCATATGTCGAGAGAAATAAAATGAATATGTCGTCTGAAGTTTTGCAGATAAAAATGTAAAACCCCTCCAACATGTCTCATAAAAATTGCATTTGCTGTTGCAAACAATAAATAAACATAATTTAGGAAATTTGGTCGGGCTTTTAGCTGCCATATGCACACAGGGACAGTTTTTGCTTAGGATGACCTGTAGAGTTTTCCTGTAAGCAAACAAAAGTTTTATTTACATTTAGTGTTACTGACTTAACCCTTGAGGTCTAACAGAAACGCTAAATGTTGCATTTACTTACTCATAAGGCATTTGCTAAGGGAAATTTACTTAAAGATCCAAGCATGGTCAGCACAGTTGTGCAGCTGTAGCGCTGTTGCTTTACAGTAAGAAGGTTCTGGGTAAAAAAAAACCCCTGCCTTTCTGGGTGAAATTAAGTGATTTGGCAACTCTGAATTGCCTGTAGGTAAGAGAGTGAATGATTGTTCTCTATGTGTCAACTGTGTGATGAACTGGTGACCTGTCTAGAGTGTAGCCTGCAACTTGCCCACTGTAGATGGGATCAGATGAAGCCCTTCTGAGGAAAAGCAGTTATAGATAATGGATGGAAGGAGCTTCAGTCCGTCACTGATTACATTCAGATTGACTTGCTCGAAGCCTTGTCTTTGTTTAGTCACTGGTACATATCTTGATGCATTATCCATCTATGGATATCCATCTATGGATAAGTGGAATAATATGAAACCACTGAAAAACCTAACCTGCTTATGCAACATGGGCAAGCTCATCTATTTAATGTGCCCATTTTTGCATGTGCAAAAGATAAACAAAGAAGGGACTTACTCATCTAAAAAAAATATATGTAGTGGTGCTGAAGGGCAAAAGCAGAAACAATCTTATAACTATCAAACACTGAGCCCCTACAGACACTGAGGTAGCAGCTTTAACTTGAAGTCATATTAATTTTTATGGCTTCCAGTGGTGACAAGTTTTCACAGAAGGAGGAAAAATCTGCTGAGGAGGTATTTTGCAATCTGATTTTTTTTAAAAAAACTGCAGTAATTATTCAAAAACAGAAAGTTCAGATTAGAGGTGTGATCTAGGAAGCAAGATTAATGGGTTAACAAGATAAATTGAGTTTAAAGCCAGAGTTGTCCATGTTATATAACTTTAATCTCTGACTGGGTCTTTAGGTTTTGTTGAGCCAGCTAACCCAAAGAAAGCCTGGCTCTGTTGAACTTTGTAGTCCACCCCCCCTTCAGATAACCATGCATATGAGTTTAAAAAATGCTGCTCCATTCATCCCACACTGAATCGGCATCGTGTTTTGGGATTTTAGTTCAGATATTTCCTGTTTAGTTTGTAATTTCTCCCCTTGTGTCATGTTTCATCTCCTTTCCATCTGTGTGCTTTGCCGTCCTTTTTAAATGCTAAGGAGTTTCACATGTCTCTTGTTTCTTTTCTCTTTCTTGTGTATATAAGTCTGTGTTTTTCCCTCTTTCAGTTGGCTCTTCATCTCTGTCTGTTCCCCTGTGCTGTGTTTGCGCCTGTGTTTGCTGGCCGTGTGATTCCTCGGTTTTCCGGCCTCGGTTCCCTCTGCTTTATTGGTTTGTTCCTAGTTTCTGTTTGTTTTTGCACCTGTTTAATTCATCTGGAATTTAACTTTATTATTAGATCTTGTTTTTGTTTTTCAACCCCCTTTCTGGAGTCTTTCATTTGGCTCTTTTCGTTAAGAAATAACACATGGCTACTTTTGCCTGCCTTGAGATCAGGGGCTCCCACTTTCACAGCCACTGTGAAGGAGGGAGACAATTATGGAGATTCATCTCTGCAGTTTGTCTTCAGGGCACAACTCATCTCTAGAGGGAGAGAGATAATTCTGCAATGTGTCGGATGACTTGCAGATGTTACGTGTCACACGGCACAGAGAAACAGCTTTTTGATAGACTCCTCACTGCCATCTCAGCACAGTTATAAAGGTATGATATGTGTGTTTTCTTGGAGCAGGGAGGTTTTGCAGGCTTATTTATCCAGATGTTAAGTTATAACACAATGAGGTGATTTGTTTATAGATCCAGGAGACCTGCGCATTGTCACACTGGTGCAATGATTTATGGACCATGAAGGCTGGGGTAAAATCTGTGCAATTCAGACATCAAGTTTTATAACAGCATGGCCGGTTATTGGAGCTAAGAGGAATCTTTTGTTCTTCAAAGAATGCAGCATGGATTCCAGATGTAGAGAGGACTGTTTTGAAATGTTTTTATAAGCACCAGTGAAAAGAAAAAGTTCAAACCTGAAACACAATCTCTGTAGACATTTACTGAACTTCTTCTTGTTGTATGTGTGTTCATATTTAACCAGGCAAAAATGTTTCAGAGGAGGACACAAATTTAAATGAGCAAGTCAACAAATTATTTAGACTTCTTAAAGCATTGCCCAGATGGGCCTCAAACAGTCGGAGACAGCAAACACAGGCACCACTAATGAACCTATGCTGCAGAAGTTGGCTAGACAGAAGTGCAGCGTCACAGCCAGGCGCCTGCCTGAAAACTGAGGCACTCTGTGACAATCCTACGCTACGTCGGCCAGTTCAGAAACAGGGCGGCGAGCGGTGCCTGAATCAGCAGTGGAACAGATATGGAAATTCTCTCTGGCAAAGATTAGTTTATCAATTAAAAAAAAAGAAAAAAATCTCCCTTCTGTGCTGCTTTAGAGGCTTAGTGGAATATTGAGCTGATGAGACCATTCAATGATAAAAAGACAACCAACTGGACTCAGTGGTGTGTTAAAACCTCCGCCAGAAAAGACAAGTACATTATAAGCTTGTGAACTAATTAGAATTGAATGGGAGATTGCGCAGGCAGCTCTATTGTTGAGATATAACTTCTTTTAGAGGATGGAGTGATCATAAGGAATTATTAACACATTGTGAATATGTTATAATTGTCAAAGTTCAAACATGATAATGATTTAATGCGTTATTACATTTGCAATCTGAAAAACCTCTGAGAGTTCATTTTTTTAACTTTTTTTTTTCCCTCCATATGGTGTAATAGTACCATTGCATGAACAGTCACACTGAAGCCAGATTGATTTTGACAATATAAATGAATTTAATATCGGCAAACTGCAAAGGCATGGTCCTTACTTTGGTTGGAGTGCAAAGTTCTCAGCCTGCAGTAAAAGTCTGTGCCCTGAGTTGACCCACAAGTCCACTTTTAAGCTAATAAATCAAGTTTAGACGGCATTTATCTGACAGTGCAATTCAATTTTGCTGCTCGTATAGTAAGACATGCTAGTTTTTTAAGATTTCACTGATTTGTTCAGTGTTTTGAACTCCTTCAATACCGCTTTTTATTCCCCTATAAGCATCAAACACAGATTAATTCAATAACAATTTTGGATAATAACTCCAGCAGTCAATAGCTCACCTGAAGCTCCATTTCGATCTATTTATATCCAATAAAATCTTCACAAGAAGCAGTGTAAGTGATTTCACAGCAGTCTCTCCTTCAAGTAAACTCCCACATATGACAGAATAGGATATTTGAGATCAGTAAGTAAGACAGATGCTCCAATATATTGGACTTGTGTTTCAAGTGCACAAAGCTAAGCCAATAGTTTCTGTGGTACAGTTTGGAAAACCCTCAGGCTTGAAAAGTACCAGATCCATGATATACAAATAAAATCTAATTTTTATTAAATGACAGTGATTTTAAGAGAAAAGTTTCTGATAACAGATTTGATTTGGAAAACTCTAATTAACCATGAAACACTTAGCTGTGCAATCATAGTCTGACTATGTAACTGATGCATTTCAATTTAATTTCGGAACATTTTAACCACAGAGATTATGATAATGATGACTCCTTGTACCTAATAAAATAAATGACATGCTCATACTTTCTCCTACTTGAAGCAAAACTTTTTCCTCGACAAGAAAAAGACTAGCTGGAACAGTCTGCAGCAGGTCGCCCTGACATATAACAGTACATTTTAGTAATCATTTCCTGAGCTGTGGAACATTTTCTGTGGGCAGCACGCCTTGGCCCACATTCAATATGGTACTCATAATATGAAATGTACTCATTTTTGATTGAATAACTTTAAGATTGGCTGGCTCAGCTCTGAGTTCTGCTGCGCTAGGAGTCCCTCTGCACATCCTGTCCTCTTTTATAAATAACCACAGTGCACAAGACGAGCAGGCAGGCTTAGGTCTGAATAATCTTGCCGCTCTGATCGACTGAAAAAAATTAAATCTTCATTTAAATCTATTCATTAACCTCCCTCCAGTGCTGGTTGCAAGGCGCTGACATGCGTATGTCATCACCTTAGTTCCATTGCTGCCTGGAATTACAGATGTTGTAAAGAAAATATTTCATGTACCATCTCTGTACCACAGCAGGAGGGGCAAATGAATGCCAAGAAGCATCAATGAGGATGGGGTGATAACCGCTATGCTGCTGTTCCTCTCCCACCTCTTTACTTTCATTCCTGGCCCAACTGCATCCATTTTTCCTTATGTAAATGTCACCATGTTGCCTTATAGACCCCAAAACATCCATCTCCTTGTGGAAATGTCACAGCATCAGCACCACTGTGCATCGATCCATTGCTCAGGCACTCCAAAAAAGGGGTCAAGAGGCACGGTGCTATTTTCGTTGGAGGCATTTCTGTGTTGCAATGCTTAAGAGAGCTGGACACAAAGCCGTTTCAAATTCAAATGACCCCTTGGCAGCAGAAAGAGGAAGGTGGTTGATAAGAATAGGGTGCACAAAGAGACAGACACATTGAAGTAAAAAAAAAAAAAAAAAAAAAAAAAAAGTGGGGTATCGATTTTGAATTAAATGTAAACAGTGTGTGGGTGCCGGGCGGTCGGGGCGTTAAGAAGTGGGGTTGGTTTAGATTAATTGCCTGCGT
>JAQMCX010000045.1:4566075-4598238 GCA_029814765.1 Acanthurus leucopareius | reverse complement strand
GTTTCAAATTCAAATTCCCCCTTGGCAGCATAAATTGGATGGGTGTTGTTAATAATTGGGTGCACAACGAGAACCACAAATTTAATTAAAAAAAAAAAAAAAAAAAAAAAATCTGATATCTATTTTTCATTCTCTGTACACAGTGTGAGGGTGCCTGTCGCTCTGCGCGATAAGAAGTGGTCTTGGTTTAGATTAATGGCCTGCTTAGTGTGCAGCACCAAATCAGTGCAGATGTGCATGGAAAAGATGACTTTGCTGACAAGCAGTGTGTCCTTTCTGTCAACAGGAAATACTCCTGGCCCCTACTATTACCCCAACACCCCCATCGAGCCATATCATGCTGATGAAAATCTCACACCTCTGAATTTAATCAAGGTAGTTCCAGTTATTTCTTGCTCAGACTAGCTGTCTCCTCTGTTGCATTGTTTCTTCATCTCTCACAGAGAAGCAAAAGATGATTCTATCAGCCATCTCAAAGGGCTACCTAGACATAATAAGCAATAGTCTCTCTTTTTAGTTAGTATTCACTTCACTAGGTGTGTTTTTAGGTGTTATTTTGATGTGTATGTGGTTAGTGTGTGTGCATGTGTGTGTTTTTTTTTGTGTGGGCGGAGGAGTATTGGCAGCTCAATCACCCAAATGACAGGATGTTTGAATCTGGGCAGTAGGCACAGCGAGGTGCAAGCCAGTTTTGGATTAACTGAAGGACAAATGTTGATCCTTCCCACATTTTGCACATATAGCAATAATATGTACATATAGCACTGTTAAAAGAGATTAATTGCATTTCTTTCTGTGCATCCTCAACTCAGCTCAATCCAACCACAAACTAACTTAAAATCCTGAAATCCATGACATATATCATCTCCCATCCTATGATGATTGAGTTTTTAACAAATAATGACAAGAAGCGGTTTTTATTACATCTTGCACCGAGGGTGTGGTAGGAAATCTATACAAAACAAATTGGCCCTTGCATCATTTATTTGAATTGCATCTGGCACCAGTGTGGTTTCAGTGTTGGGTTTGATTAAATAGCTGGACCTCCTGTTAGACACAGTTGGGCTGGCACCACTTGTCTCTGCTTACTGGCGCCTCTCCTGGGCAGCTCTTCCTTCTCCCATCTGGCATCGCCATCACTGCCAGTAAGCTTCTTGCACCGTTTCCCTCTGTTCCCCCTGTCTGTCTATCTCCCACTATGAACTTTCCTACTAAGGACTGCTCTGATTCATCATTTCACGCTGAGACGGAGAGTGTGCAAAGTCCTACCAGTGGCATCACGCGAAGTTGCTGCCATGCAGTGTATTTTTAAATCATTGTTCCAGTTTTCGATCTTGTTTTTTTTTTTTTTTTATGTTTGATCACAATTTGTGTTGGTTCTTTCAAAATTCCTTAAATACTATGGTAATTTTAGATCCTCCTAGAGAGCTGGAGGTTGTCTTTTCCATTCTCTTTTTTCTGTTCCCTGGGAGGATGAGGATGACTCATAGGCTCACGCTGAGGCTGCAGGTATTTCTGACAGTCCAGATTTCAGAAAGGCATCAGGATGCTTGAGGGAAAGGACACCTAATGGCAAAAATTACAGTGATTTTCAGCTGGAGGAGATTGCAACGACAGTGCAGATGCACGAAGGTGAGGGTACACGTCGAAATGTACGCTGTTAAAAATACAAAAGATTGCATGCACAAAAAGGAAGTGAAGTACGTGCAGAAATAAAAAAGTAGGAATAGTTTGGCAATGTATCTCATTTGTTCTACTTGTAAATGAAGCAAGACGTATAGCTCATAAAGGTCTTCATAGTCCTCTAGCAGCACTGTTGGCAGCTATATTATTATTTCATGCTCTCTAAGCCTAAGTGGTTTTACTCAGACTGGAGAAATGGAGCCACTTTCAACACCAGCACCATAATATAATGAGCCAGTGCACTAAGTGAACTACTGACATGTTTTGAATAATGTCATCTATTATTTTAAAACATCTAATGATGATCAATGAGGAAGTGTTGCCCAATAGCACATAAGCACCAATTAGCCGATGTGGATCAGAGGCACGGCCAATTAATGGTCTGGAGAGTCGAAGGTTTGCTGCTGGATATGACTCAACAAACAGTTTCATGCTCTTTCTTCATTACTGACACTCTGCAATTATCAGGACCAAATTATATTTTCCTCTCTTGTCCATGGTTGAAGCTAGTCATGCAGAGATCCACTCTCCACAAAAAAAAAAAAAAAAAAATAGCCCTTGTGAAAGTCTTACGAGTGAGGACTGTGGAATATTCAGATTAACAAAGACCTTTTTACCAGAGTTTTCCAATGTATTGTTTGAGTGTTTTTGGCAGTAGAGGGGGAAAAAAAATCCCATTTAATTTCATTGCACCACGTTAGTAAAACCTCAGTCACCACTAAGATTTATTGTTGAAGTTGTTTTCTTGTAATGTTGGTAACCTGACCCTCTAAGAGCGATGATGCAAGAAATTATTACTGGAATTAAATACATTTAGTTGAACGAGGCAGGAGACATGTCATTCTTCTTTGTGCTATGCACAGTTGCACAGTGAAATGAAAGTTTGTAGTTCTTCATGCTACAAACACAGAACATATTCATGGAATAGAATAGAACAGGATTAAATGAAAATTAAAAGAAACATAAAGGCAATGTAAAGTGTAAAATGAAGCACCAGTCATCACTGATATAAAACACAAAATCCACATCCCCTCCTCCTGCAGGAGTCCTGCACCCTGTTGGCTCAAAACACAGTCCATTAGTTCAGTGCAACACCTCAATCGGGATGTTGTGATGGAGAAACGTCTCTGCAAAGGCGTGGGCACAACAATGGATGATTTCTGTTGCTTGACCAGAAATAGCCACATTTCACTCACTTAATTTTTCTGCTATCAGACATTAGCCAGAAGCAGCTTTAAGTCCAAGCTGGGCTAATGGCTCTCATAGCACATAAGCTGTCAGTACAAATGCGTTCCTTCCTTGTGGAGTGAAAACATGCTAAATTTATGATGTGAAAACAAAGAGCACTCGCTTTGTTCTATCCAGCATCAGACATCTGATTTGTTTATATAATGTATTTTAACTGCAATCATTGTTCAATTCTACACAACTTGCATCTTTTCAAACTTCATCTCATCCAAAATCAATACTTTCCGTTGTTGCACAAACAAGTGCATAGTTTACACAATAAGTGCTGCAAGCTGCTCTTCCCTCTCAAGTTCCACTTTGGCAAAATAAGGGTGAAAAACAAAGTATGTTTCACATTTGTGCTGTGAGATCCCTCATGACTCAATCCAAATAGAAAATCTTTTAATGTTCAGTGACTCTTCGTCTGTGCCACATCATTCAGCGTGCCCACCACCACGTTGGCTGGACAAGAACCCACAAGAGAGAAGGTGGTTGAAAGCGAGATCGACAGAAAAAAATGACAGTTATGACAGTTGTGTTTATGCCCACCTTCAGCTGGCAGAGAATGACTAAAAAGTGAACGTCACCTTTCTCTAAACGAAGTAACCCCTTGATTGCTAGCGACAGAAATAGGAGACTATGTAGACTCTCATAAGAGGCATATGTCAGAACAGTGGGTGCTACAAAGAAAAACAAGTCTGCTGAACATTAGCAGGTAGGTGTCAAGGCAGTTCAAGTTTTAAGAATAGTTTCTAGAATATAAATGATGGTGCAGGGTTGTAAGAAAACTGCTGCTGGAAAATGCATTACATGGTGGCAGGGGATTATGGGAGAAAAACAGTTTTCCTTATCTTGTTAGTTCATTAACGGATATTTGATGAGAAAAAGCAAACTACCCTAAAATTCAATGGTGCTGTTGTTACAACTTTCAAATGTGTTAAAGTTACAAGAGTGTACACTACAAATGAGTCGTAAACAGAACTGCTTGGAAATTATCTTGAAATCAACTTTGCAGGGATTTTATGGAATTAGAATTGCACTGACTTTGCAAACTAGACAGCAATAATGAAGTCATTCCGTTTGGGTAAAAATTAAAGTATGTAATGTGCAGTAATGAAGAAAGATATGGCCCTTGATTGTACAGAGGATGCAGTAATGGGTAGAAATTTTAACTTGTTCAATCACTCATGGCCACCTTTTGGCCTGGGATTAAATATTGACTTGGCTACTCATTACGTGAATCTTCATGCGCAAATTAAGTAAGAAACAACCGAATCAATTGAATTGAAACAGATGTTCCGTGTTCTTTGCTTTCCTAGAAAAACAGAGTTCATGTGTGGGATTTGCTTTGTGTTCGGATGTGGCGGCACCAAACTGTTTTCCATAATGACTCAGCGATACAGGAAATCTCCCAGGAGGAGAAGTTTTGGAGACAAGGGGATGCCTGTATTTACCGATAAAAGGGCATCGACTGCTTGCCGCACCTTCGTTGCACTGGCTGTCAGCAGAGCTTTGCTTATGTATCAAAATCTAAGAAGTGACTCCCCCACAAAATCTGCACGCAGCACAACAATCAGAACTCAAGATGAGTGCCAATCATGTCGGCTTTCACGTGTGCGAGGGGGGGGATGAAAAATAAAAACTCTGCTCTAACCTATCAGAACTGAGAGGCTGACAGGCAGACATAATCTCCCCAGGAGTCTGAGCTCTACGCTGAGGATGAAGGATAAGGGGAAGTCAGGGGGAGGGGGTGACGGAGCGCGAGTGGAGGATAGATGGATGGCAGGAAGGATGGATAGATGGATAGAAAGGATGGGTGACAGGGGGAGGGGTAGAGTGGTGGGCTGTACTCTAATGCCCTCATGCTCTTGATTTGAGATAACGAGAGTCTTTGTAGTCATCCAGAGTAGAACACACTCGCTCTGTGTACACACAAACACGTTCGCAGAAACACATACGTACACATGGCGAAAAGCACGCTCACATACACACTCTCACACACTTGTCAGATAAGACAGCTTTGCATCAGGGATCACTGCTCACAAGCCTGAGACCAGTAAAATCCCATTCGAAAATCCTGCTGCTATTGATGCCGGCGGGGAGTCCTGTGAGCGGTGCGCCATGCGCCCACACTTTATGTGTGATAGAACAAGCAAAAACTGTCATGGTCGATAAGGAGGGGCACTTTATCTCAGGATCAAGCCTTATCCTGATGAAAACCAGTCATCTATGAGGGCACACTGACATTTTATAGGCAGCAGTGGCTCTATTCTTTACACCAAAGACCAGATACAGCTTCACAGTGGCATTCCAGGGTTCATTTTGCCCTTGTTGCTGATGACAGCAAATGATCCCAGAATGGCTGTTTGATATGCACATCTCAAACAACGTGTGATATGCACATTTTGTTTTAGATTTTTTTTTTTTGTTGTTGTTGTTGTTATTTTTTGAAGACCACCAAGCATGCATTGTGTTCTTAAGGTTATTCAACTTCAATTTACAACCCTTTGTACTGTGTCACTAACTCTCCTCTGACCTCTGCTGTTCTGGACTGTTCAGGTGATGCCCTCTAATAAAGCAAATGTGTTAAAAAGGAACAAAGATTACTAAGCTTTAGCTTTATTCCATAACAAAATACATCTCTATCTATCTATCTATCTATCTATCTATCTATCTATCTATCTATCTATCTATCTATCTATCTGTAGACACACACAGACACTTTCTGTGGAATTTCTAAACCCTTAGAAAGAACATACAGGTGTCAAAGGAAGAAGGGGGGATTAGAAGAAAAGAAAAGGTCACAAACCAGGCTTGAATTTTTGATATGAACATGACACAAGTGCTAGACAATCTCCCAGTGTATTGTGGAAAATATTGTATTTCTATGAGTATGGGCTTCAAATGGGTATACATCTCAACTCCCCTGTTGCTAAAGCTGGGCATTTCGATTTATCACACATTTAGGTACCTTTCCAAGGACTTTTGTCTAGTAAAGAATTATTCTAAACTGTATCTGTAAATGCACAGTCTTTGCTTGAAATTTAATTACCAAAAATGATCTTAAAAGCATAGTTTTGTTTTTGTTTTGTTTTGTTTTTGTTTTGTTTTTGGTTTTGGTTTTGTTTTGGTTTGTTTTGTTTTTGTTTTTGTTTTTGTTTTTGTTTTTGTTTTTGTTTTTGGTTTTTTTGTTGTTGTTTTTTTCTGTGGGAGTGTCTAGCTCTCAATGTAGTTTTGGTTTATTTCTAGATAAAATCAATGGGCATGATGTACAGACAGCACAAAATAATTCAGTTGGTAACCTGCACAACTGTGTGTGTCTGAGTAATGCTAAGACAGCAACAACACTGTCCTGATAACCGGTATTCTGTCCATAAAATGCTGGAACAAAAGAATTAAAAAACATGTTTTGGGATCATGGAAACATTTATGGTTATAATAACCCACTGGCTGGATTAGAGGTAACACTTGAACAACATGGCTTTAGCCAAGACACAAAATAACACTTAACCATGTATCCGTCTGCTCAGAGCCCTGTGTTGAAACTATAAAATAAGGAATGGTTGATGAAGCATATTTTGGATGTGGGTGGTGGGAGAGGGGAATGCATTAGCAAAAAAACTTTAAGTGAGAACTGAAAGTTGTAGTTATATGAAAGTTACAAATTATGTCTGTAACCACAATTCAACAATCAGTGGATTCATCATTTTGTCCCTGACAAAGTTGTACAAATACACCAGTGCATTCCTTTCTCTTATTCAATTGCTTTTTTATCCTCAAAGCTAACGCCTGAAAGAGAAACTGTCTGGTTTGCAGAGAGGGGTGCTCTCGACCTGTAGCTTTCATTCCCTTGACACAGCACCAAGCACAGCTGTGGCAGGCAGGAGAGTTTAAAAATGTAATTTCCGGAAATAATGAACCTATTAAAATTAAATGCCACCCATAAACAGAGACTAATCTTCTCCTTATTTGCATTTTGTAATTTATTATTTCAAAGCATTCATCTTAGCATGACTGAGTGGTTCCTGTGCTTAATATTAAAGAGAACCACATGCTATCTCTCAAATATATATAAACGATCTTCCCACTCACTACTCCAGCTTTGCAAACAGAAACACAGCACAGGGTCACCATCCCTTATTCAGATTATTGCAGTCAAGGGCATTTTTTGCATGACCAAACAAGCAACATCATGCAATTAGTATTCGAAAAACTTCACACGAGTTGTCAGAATAATATTAATCCTAAATCATCACCATTATTTGAACTAAGAAAAATAAATATGACATTACATAAACATAACATGTAAGAAAATGTATATACAGTATATATATATATATATATAGATATTTTGTTCTGTCAATTTGCTGTATATTGATAGATAGATAGAGAGAGAGAGAGAGAGAGAGAGAGAGAGAGAGAGAGATACATCGGTATATAGATAAATATAGATAAAAAATCCTTTAAACGTTTTCAACTAAGGCACTGTTGATAAATATCAATTTGAAAAAATGGACCAAAAAAAAGAAATGTTGTCAGAATTATTTCATTTTCTATATTTTAAGTCCTGTTTTAAGTTAAATGAACAGCCAGTTTGAGCTACTTCACCAACAGAGATTCACAGAGGCTTCCTTTTCTTTATCTACTTAAACAAAAAGATTATCTGTCTCTGTAGCTGTATTCAAAAATTTGCCTAGAATTGGACACACACTTTTGGTTTTGCAGTGCAAACTTCTTCTCACAGTGCAAGGAAATGTTGTAGTAGTTGTTGTTATTTTGAGATAAAACAAACACCAGTGGCCATGACCTGAGAATATGTCATTAGTTACTATGAGGTTTTGTGTGTTGATAATTTATACATTCAAATAAAGTTAAATCAGACAACATGAGAGCAAATTAGAATAAATCATATACATGATGATTTTGATTATGTGCTCATGCCAACGAGAAAGCTGGACACAGCAAGAAAGTCGAGCAAACAACTAGCATCTCAGTCTCTTTAATCTGTGTACAAATAACACAACTTTATAGAACGCAGTGCCCCTGTCAGTCAAATTTAGCGTGCAGAAAATGTGCCTGTCCCCCCCATGGACTTCTGTGCAGAGATGTGCCCAAATGGCTTGCAAATGCCTCAAGTTAAACATTAAAAAAAAGCCTTTATAGGTTTGAAGTTTGGGTTGATGGATGGGTCAAACAAATGCGTTCTTTTAAGAGAATCATGTTTGCATCCAATGTGAAACCAAAACAGTCACGACATATTTTACTTACTTTATGTACTTATATTAAGGCAGTTCATAATCTTTTTCCAAACCTAAATAAAAAGTCATGTTGCCGAAATAAAACCAAACTGCCACTGCTTCATGCTAACCACATTTATTTTTTTTTATTTTTAAAGGAAATCGTTACCACTGTAGAAGTTATTACCTCTGGTCATCTTCCAGTATTTGGAAACTGAGATGAAGCATAGAGTGCGTATCAGGGGATTTAAATTATTAAAAAGCAACATGAAATCTAATTCAAAGTGATGAATGAAATTACATTAAATTAGAGTCCAAGTCTTTGCGATCCATTGTTGCTTGGAGGGTATTAAATTAATAGTGTGTGTGAATAAGTGAGTGTGTGTTTGGGTGTTTTGATGAATGCATACCTCTGTACAGCTATGACTCCTGAGCACTGCCGGCTCCTCATCACTGACTCTTTTCTGACAAGACAAAGGCCAACACTCTTTGTGCCTTACATATAATGGTCTGTCAAGGACACTATAATTTTATCCTGTAGACATGATGCTTGAAACAAAGATTCTATGGGCTTTATTCACAAAAAAGCTAGCAATTTCTTATAATTGCAGAGAACGTAACTTTACAAAGCTGCCAGATCTTTTATTTGCAAACTAGTGAGTTCTAACTTAGCTGCCATATTTCAGCAAAATCATGTCTATTGAACAAGTGTGACACAAACTCTGCAACTTCAACGGATTTTTAAAAATGTCTTCCTTCGTCTTACATGTGCTGTTTTACCATCTTCATGTCAGAGAAATGGAGACAGTCGGGGGTGGACTTGCCATCTGGAGTAGCGGAAGTTTTCCCTGTGGGACATTCAACCTGTGAGACTCACAACAGTGATAAGATTAAAAAAAAAAATCACATACTGTTTGATTCAGCATTAGTAGGACTGGCTGCCTCCATACAGGTGTGTGTGGATTTTATCCCATCTGAGGCATCCGTCTCTCTGCCCTCACCAACTGTACTCGGTACGTTCTGTCATTCGTGGAGCTGTCAGTGACTCTGCTGTGCATACAGCATTGAAGTGTGAAGCAAAGTCAAAGATTAGCATTAAGCTGCATCTAGGCACCTGTTTAAAAAAAACAACAGAACCTGTACAGAGATGTGTGGTTCCTACTTTATCATCCTTCTTTGCTTTAAGTACAACCCACAGGAGACCCATCTGTGAAGCAGACAATGATGATTGACTGATAAGTTTGTGGCCCAAGGTAGAAGGAGATGAGTTATAGCTCTTGTTGCATTCATCTTTAGTTCAACATCTTTGAGTGATTATGCATAAAGTTTAAAGTTAATATCTTTTGCGGTATTTCTGTCACAGGTTATTGAAAATTGTAAGCCAGCACTTATTGGCCTCGAAGAGGTCACCTGCTGCCTTTGTGTCAAGAGCTCACTCAAAGGGGTTCAGAAGAATATGAAGGCAACCCGTGGGAAAGTGTCCCCTCATTCAGCATGGTTAAGAACTGGAATGCTAAATTAAATCTTGTGGAGAGAGATGACAACACGAAAGCCATGATTGTTCAGTTTTTTTTCAAAGCTACTGTTGCTATGGTAGCTAATGTCCAAATTAGGAAAATGGGAGACCGTGTGACGTCTGCAACAAAAAAAGAACCAGAAGGCTTTCGAGCATTATAAAAGAAAAAAAACAAACAAACAAGAAAAACAAAACAAAAAATTACATGGAGATTTGCTCTGTCCAACATGACATCAGTTTACCACAAAAAGCTAAAACAAAGACGGATTTGTTTGTCATTAAACCAATTCCAAAACACACTAGATATGTTTAATTCATAGCGAACCTCCTGTTTATGATTTGAGTTCATGTCAACAGAAACTGAAGCAGCTGTGATCCAAAGCTTCAAGTCTATAATGCAGGTCCTGTTAGCGACCACTGAATCAACTCTGATGATTTGAGCCAAGTCCCATGGATTCTGGTCTTTAGGATGAATAGTTTTATTTAACAGAGAGGAAATTCTTTGATGCACTTAACAAGATGCAAAATACAGGCCCAGACAATAAATTTTAGAAGATCAGTTCTTCTGTCCATAGCAAAAACTACAAAAACCACAAGGTCTCAGTTTGCATGACTTTTGTCAGCAGAGCTGCATACGAAGTTCCACCAACACAAACCAACTTTAATGTTTTTTACTTGTTTCTTATTGCATTGCATACAGGATTTTACAGTGTTGCAGTTGCACCATGTATCTCATTACATTTCCAAGAAAAACAACAAAAATGTACCTTTTCTAAAATATGTATGTATTATCTTTGACTAATCAAATCTCACCGAAAAAGTTGTTCACTTTTGTTTCCACTGAATGTTTGCCTCTTGTGAGAGAGAATGTGAACAGATGCAGAAGCACTCCTGTTCATGCAAATGCAGAAACCCTCAAAAGGACTACAATCAAAGCTGAGGGCACATGCACACAAGAAGCACTGTAAAGTGTACTATAGAAGTGCTGAATGGCCAGTGACCGGGTCTGTCTGTTAAGGGCGACTTGCTACAATATCAAGCTGGATGTTAGCAATACCCTTGATCATTTTCTCCTTTCTCTCCTTCTTAGCTTCAGAGGACCCCATGGTTCACACTCTGCAGATCTCTGAGCCGGTGAAGCAGGATCTAGCATATGTGACGGATCTTCAAAAGAAGAAAAAAAAAGAGAAAAAGCTTCTTACTTCTGTCAATATGCATAATCTACAGCAACGACAAGAGCAGCAGACAAAAATGGAAAAATGCCTGTGATGCAGTTTCCTCTGTGGTTTGCAATGCTTTCTTATGGCAAGAAGTACACATCATTAGAGATGATTTTTTTTAAGGGATATATCACCTTTTTTGGTGGAAATTTTGATCATCAACTATAGGTAAGGAAGTGGTCACTCATTTTTTGTAGACTTCAGTTTTTTTCAGTGATCTATTCTAAAATAATGTCCTTTTAAATTGTTCCACTGTTCTAATTTCCAGCAAAATGGCACTTTCATATGTCTAAACTCAGGAAGTAGAGTTGGTCATCTACTTATTAGAAGGTCAGTGATTCGATCCCTGGCTCCCTATGTCAAAGTGTCTTTGAGCAAGATCCTGGACCCCAAACCGCTCACAACAGTTGTGCCATCAGACAGTGAATGTTTGTTTATGAGTGTCTGATGGGCAGGTTGGCACCTTGTAGAGAAGCTGCCTGCCAGTAGTCTGTAAATGTGGGTGAGAATGGATGAATGCTGATTTGTGTTGTAAAGCACCGTATAAATACAGTCTATCCTTTTAACATTTCTTGGTCTTTTTTGCACACTCCATCTGAAGTGTAACTACAGGATCATCTCAAGGGAAGTTTTTTTTTTTTTTTTTTTAGTTTTATTTTTTTTTAACCACACATGGTTGATTAACAGCGCAACACAACCAGTGAAAAAACTGAATGTGGACTCAGAAATGCTCAGCTCACACATGAGCAGATACAGACTTTGATAACAGTCCAGGCTGGTGCACAGGTAATCCAAAAGGCCACGTCAAACTAAGTCAAGAAGGAGCAATCTTAAGACAATAATAATCATAAAGGCAGGCAATGGTCATACACGAGGAGACTTGGTAAATATAAAATGACAAGGCAACGCCAGGGAATACAAAATGAACTGGCAACATGAGGGAGAACACACAGCGATTAAATACACGGACAAATGGTTAAACAAGATGCTGGTGAGGCTTATTAGAGTGGAATGAGACATAAGGCGGGGAGCACTAGAAACAGGATCTGGAAGATAGAGACAAGGTACATTATATTAACAGGTAATGACAATGACGAAATAAACTGAAAAGTAAACTTGACCTGTTTGACTTGGCAGATCGTGTCAGGGTGACTCTCAAATTTACATAACACTGATTACATGATGTTGTCTGATGTGGCAGCAAAATTGAGAAAGGTTCAGCTTTGTACTAAACCCTTCCTTTCTTTGTTTGAGCATGGGAATCCCTGCTGTGATGATGCGGTGGATCTATTGAAATGGCCAATGGCCTCAACTTTGCTCTACAAACACATTTAACAGAAATAATGACTTGCTAATGAGCAAACTCCTCTTCTTGCTTTCTTTTTGAAAGCCATTCAGAATATTTAATTTGACATACGAAAGAACACTGGCAACTGGAGTTGTTGGGGAAATTTATTTTAATCCATGAATTGGTATTTTTCAAGATGAATTTGCAGGATACACTCAGGTGTATGTGGAGTTAGATTGTTCTTTCTTAAGTAATTAAATCAAAGAAACTGATTATCAAACACTACAAATCCAAAAAACCCTCTCACAAAAAAAAAGGTGTATTTAATTCTAATTATAATGAAAACAGCCATGGCTAAATAACAAATTAACTCAGCGTAAAACTGTTCAAGGAGAAGTATTAATTAAGAAGAATTAATTAAGTATTAATTAGAAGCTTTAATTGCTTAAAAATAGGGCCTTTTTTGCCTAAAGCTGTTCTTTTTATATGTAGAAAGTAAGATAGGTGGAAATTAATTTTGCCACCAAAGATATACCAAATGAGTGGTCAGAAATGTAGGGATTGCATAGGTGCTTTGAAGTTTTAGTTGGTGAGGGGTTAAAAGATGGGTGTACTTTATAAGAGGGAAAAGTATATGACACATATATGACATGTATATGTTCATCTATATGGAAGTAATTTCATTTAAGTTGATCCTGTATGAAGATAATGAGATTGAGCTTGTTTAATGGGTGGGGTTAACACATTTTCACTCCATACCCCTCTGATGTGACTTTTTAACACACTTGGCCCCCTTTATCATCTCTGTGCCTTTGTTCCAGAAAACCTCTCTAACACCTGGCTAACTATGTAAAACACATACAGTTTTAAAAATGGAAAAACACAGTAACATGTCTGATTCCAGCTGGGTACCTGAGGCTAACGCTACATGCACATGACAGAAAAAAAAAAAAAAATCAGTTTCTTTTGATGGAAAATGTAGAGTTGTTATTATGTACTGCAGGTAACAGGCCAACAAAACACAGCAGTGAAACGTGATGCTCCTCAGACTACCTCGTGTAATCAGCTTAAACAATGACAAACAGTCATGGCTGCAAGTGAGAGAGATAGAAGAGACCCAGCAAAATCACCTTTGTTGAAGCTGCCTTTGTCAAATCAAGTGGACAGATAATGCCTGACCAAGTAATGCTCCTTTGAGGCCACTTGAGTCTTGTAAGCAAAGGGAGAGAGAGAGAATTGAGCCATGTGCTGGGAAATTGAGAAATTGTGCAAGGCAAGGCAGGAGGGCTGGTTGGGAATTGCTGAGCAGAGGTAGTCCAGGGGATCAGGAAATGTGGACTGATCTGGAATAAGTTTCTAACAGAACAGGAGGGGAATGTAGTTGAGAGTCATACCAAGGATTACTGCCTAGAGACAGAAATTGAAAAAAAAGATCTCACTCTTATAGTCAAGCAATCACAAATAGACTTTAATGACCCCTTAAGCTCTCTTAGTTCTTGTATATACGTTAATCGTGTTTCCCTGTGGTCACAGTTTCATTTTGATAACCACTGTCTTGCCTGATTTCAGACTCTATCTCCTACTTCCTGTAATTTTCCCCTCTTTGTGATTGCTAATTGTGTTTCACCATTTGCCTGCACTCAAATCTGACTTCTTCACTGAACTATACCTGCCACGTAACGATGTGACTTTTTGTTTTGAAGAAGTATGGTCTCAGCACAGAACGGTTTAAATGACATGAATGCAGCTTTACTAGCTGTGTAATACCGCGCATCTGTATCAGACCAACGTTAATTCTTTTCTGCCATTGTCGTAAAATGTTTGTCTAGAAGAACAGTCATGTAGATGACTTCATGTCTGCCTTCGTACCCTGCTGAAGCTCACTTTCTTTCAACAGTGCTCTTCACTTTCTTTCAACTGTTGAAAGCCACTGTCTTCAATCACACTAGTTAAACAAACTGGACTTCAGGATCAAACGTGCATGGACCCCCAGTTTAAGTGCGCCCTTAGAGAATTTAGGTCTCGTCTCCCTCTCCTTTATTGTTAGTTTGTACCTTGTTCAGAAAACTCTTCCTTAGTCCTACCTGTGCTTATGCTTGGTTTTGAATTTCCTTTTTTCTGCTCCTTCAGTGTTGTATGCTTAATCAGCTGATTTGTATTGCGAATCACTCTCTTTCTTTTACCTTGCGTCATGTCGGTTTGCTGTTGAGGGCTTTTTTTGTAGCTCTGACAGAGAGAGAGACAGAAAAAGACAGAGAAACTCCCAGCAGCTATATATAAAAAAGCAGAGGCATCTACAGGCAAGCCTGTCGGAATGTTACAAAGTGATATCAGAGATAAGGGGCAAGTCCAACTCTAGCTGTACTGGGACCTAGCAGCTATCCTTGGCCAGAGGTCTCCTGAAACATGCCCTTAAACACTAGAACTGCCTGGGGTCACAGTATATATAAAACTGTCAACAAGTGAAATTTACCTGCTATTGGATTGCACTGATTTTCAATGAACATTGTCAATTTATCTATCATCCTACAACACAGGCCTGTATTATGCAATACTAGTTTAAGTCCCTGGTCCCTACTAGTTATGTTAGCTACTCTTAAAAAGACAACATGGCAGTAAATTACCACAACCATATTTTTCTCTGAAGGCCGTATATTTCTTTCTGACAAGGTTACAAAATTCTTCAATAACCGCAGATAAAATGTCACAGATAAAAAACAACAACAAAAAAACAAGTTCTATTAAGATGGAGATCATAAAAGATTTAAGATAATAAAGCCTAATAAAGCCATTTTGCGATCATTTATGGTACAACACATATTGGTTAAGTAGCTACGTTTGGCCTGAGGTTGCGCAAACAGCAGCCCCACACCTCAGGCATTTACGCAAAGTTTTATTCTCCTACATTTGCCGTCAACATGCAGGTCGATCTCCTGCACTCTCTCTCTCTGTAAAAGGCACATCTCTTGAGAGAAAGAGAGAGAGAGAGAGAGAGGTAGAGAGGGGGAGACTGGAAAATCAATACTTGTGAAAATGATTGTCTCCATATGAGGAAAATTTAACCCGCAGGCGCTTGTGGGTATCAGTAGCTTTTATTTAATTCTGGCTTCATCTCTAAAGTTTTTAATAATAATGTGTGCTACCCAACATACTTTTAAGAAAAGGCAAAGACTGGGGCACTCTGTTATTTTATTAAAACAAAGTCACATGGAATTGAAAATCAGTTGTAGCTCTAGTGTTAACCAAGGGAGGATTTAGTTGCTGGAGTTGAGTTGCTGTTTGCTTGATTGATTCGAATTGGACTCCACAGAACAACAGCACATGTGGGTTTGAACAGAGGGAATGGCCGTCTCTTTCTCTGATGGAATCAAAGGATGAAGATAATCAAGGGATCAAAGAAAAGGGGGATACTAAAGGAGGCACTGGGCAAGGTGTGCATGTTCATACTCCACCCATGTAGGCCACTTGAGGAGCTTAGGGGTTTGGATTAGAGGAGGCAACACAACTGAGTGTGACCTCCATCTACTGATTGTCCTCTCCATCATGCCTTTGGTTTGGGATTGATTTTTGGATTGATAATAGGGTCCTTTGTCTGAAACAATAGTTGTGGGCAATCAATGGAAGCAAAAGAAAAGCTTTAAAGGGAGGTCCGTTGTCTCTCTAATTAAAAGAAGTTCGGGGAATGCAAGAAAATGAGCAGCTTTAGAAAAACTGTCAAATATGTGTATCTTGCCTCGATTGTTGGCCAGAAGATCCGCTGACTATGGAACACTATTACTTGATGAGTGGAGAAGCCAAGGGGAGGTGGTTGATTAGAGAACCAGGGGGTAGAGTGCCTGCTGTTACCAGCAATTCTATCTCCCTGCTGATGGCTGTGACAAAGCAGGTGGGAGGCAGGATGGGTTCAGGCTCATAATTGGTTCTTTCAGTGAAGAACTGTCATTACATGACACTGGGCGAAAATGTGCAAGAACCCGGAATAGTTAAGGCTTAAATTAAATCTATTAAAGTAAGAGGTCCACCTGGCTTTCCAGGAAGAGTTTCTTTTGGTTCATCTAGGGCTGTGTCAAATGTAAATTTTGAATATTTGTAGCTTCTGTTGAGGTCTACAAAAACTCTTCAAATGTTTATTGTCTTATTTTATTTGTAAAAATCTGAGATTTTCTCCAGCCAGTTACTGGCTCCATAACAGAGCAGTTTTGTGTGACTGCAATTTTTTTTTACACCATCAGAAGCTCTGGTTGACATTTGACTCTTTCATAGATGCAATCATCATCAGCAGCAGGCTGGCAGCATTCCGCCCACCCAACCTCCACAGTGCTTACATCCCTGCCATATATAATATCCTATGCTTAAAATGTTCATTTACAAAACTCAAAGTCAGTGTAATGAAAGAAGTTAGAAAATTTAAGAGTTTGTCGGTGGAGGAATGATGTTAGAGAACAGCACCAATCTCAGTATCAGAGGTGAGCCCCCAAGATGGACTGGCCAGGTCAGTATGAACGAAGAAAGGGGAAAAGGTAAAGCACTGATGCACAATGCTCTTTCTTTTGGTGTTAAACGGGTGCTCCCAAACTGAATGGGCTGAGGCTCTGAATTGATCGTCAGGGCTCTAGGATGTTTGATGTTCAAAGGAACCCTGGAGAGAGGCTGACATAACGTTGATTTACTGTTTGGCAGCTTTCTTCCGGTGAACCTAATGGATATGGTGGTCGATTTTGATGGCCAGGAAAACTACCTGTGACAGGAATGTGACAGCACTGTATTTTGACAGTCAATAAAATTAAATAGCATAGCTGCCCATTTCATTACCTTATAGTCACATCATAAATATACAGATGTGAATCAGATGGTAATCTACATGCAAAAGAAAATAAAACTTATTGATTGCCATATTCATCTTATCGCAATAAATTTGACCTTGACTGACATGATCACCATAAGCGGTTTCCACTGCACTAACACCTTTGCAATTTAGGTAACTCAGAAAATTGTACTTAATTGCCTTTATGCTGACTTAAGGTCACACACAGAAATTGATGGTACATTCCTTACTAAGATGTCTCAATTATACTATGAATTATATGGAACTTTCAGATACACATTGAGTAGTACACACTGCCTCCTGACTAGTTTGTGACTTTAGCTCATCAACTACCCAATTTTAACCAAGAAACCAGTGAATCACCTGTAAATACTAAGAAAAAAAAGAGAACTATTACGGTTTAGCATTGCCATCATAAGCAAAGTGTTTGACCAAGTCTGTTTAATCAGACCTGACTTTAAAGTATTTTGTAAATCTTCATCAAGTGACTATATAAACCAAACACAGGACCTCGATAATGTGCTTTGTTACTTAACATTTCAAATTATGTATAAAACAATAGACAGTGCATAAAATGTATAACTTTCAGTAGTAGTGCAGAATCTGTGGGCTGCACAAGATCTGCCTGTGTGGCTTGGATACATTTTTTATGCCATAATGCCACTGGAGACTGTAGAGGGAACTACACTCAATGTTTTGAATGTTTTTCCCAGCATACACACTTAAGAAATTTGCCCTGAAATTAACTACGTAATATGAAGTGTCAGTCCTCTTTCATTATTTTGTGAAAATTGATCTGACACGGGCTGAGGTTAATTCATTAATTATTAACACGCAGGGGTGTTTTTAGGAGTTGACAAGTTCAGGGACTAAGCCCACACCATCTGTGGCTGAGGTCTGGGTGTGTGCTAACTCAAAGCAGATGTCTTAGAGTAGAACAGCTTTTGTCTGGAACACTTCTACTTAAGCTCATTTAATTTTTCTGCTTTGTATGAATGTTGAGTAAATCTTGGGGCAGTACAATCATCAGAGGGCCTTTCATTTATAGTGTCGTTACTCCTGCTGTGCAGCTCTGTCTCCCTAAAAAAACTCAAAATTTTTTTTAGGGAAACGTGTGCTTACTTGATTAAATATCTGTTAACATAAATAGGAAAGGTTGTTAATTAAAGTTCCTGACCATTTGCAAATATTTTGAAATTGAACATATCAAGAAAACGTCTCTTGACATAGATAGCAGATTTTTTCCATTTTTTATTTTATTAACTTTTAGTCAAAAACAGAAGTCTTTCCTTATTCTTAAACAGAGAACCTTTGTTGACAAAAATTAGACAGACAGACAGGAATCTGGATGCAAACCTGGCATTCAGGGGTCACAGTCCTTTATAAGCTCACTATCACCAGACCAGCTCCCTGTGACTTGAGAGCAGTAGTGTTTTCATTCACTCAAAGAAATATATCTAAACATCTAGGCAAAAAAAAAAAAAATCTAGGCAGCTATTACTTTTTCTCCACAATTCAACCAAGAAAACATGTTCGGTATTATAAAACATTAAGTCTTGGGGAGAGGGTTGCACTGCCTGACCCCTACAGCTGAGCAGACACAGCATTGCACCCTTTGTACCCATGCCAAAAGAGGGCTGCAGATGGACTGAATGAAATGTATACAACAGGACATTATCAAGCTCTGTCAGGGTCTCTCAATCTGTCTACATTCACACACAGGCATCAGCAAGGGTTGGGGATGGTCAGGAATTAAATTATCAACATGCTCTCATCTCTGCTTTTCAAATGTTGCTGCTTTTGTCATGCTCTTTGGCATCTGTGTGTGTCTATATGAGATACAATACAAAAGGCTCTACTGCCACAAAAGGTTTTTTCTCAACACATGGTTTACAATCGTTCTAAAGAAATGATTTACCTTGTAAAAAGGTTGCATTTTGTGAAGGTTAAGGCAACAAAAGTACTCAGTTTGAGGGGAAAAATAGTGGGTAAGGTTTAAGAAACGGTTTACTTGGTTGGTCAGGTTCAGAAAAAGACTATTGGTTAGAGCAGTGCTTCTCAAATAGTGGGGCATGTGACCCCGGGGAACATGCACGGCGAAACTACCGTTTGCTTTTTCATTGCCGTAACAGAATAAAGTGTAATTGTACATCCGCTACAGTAGGTGGCAGTGGCGCTTTCACGCTGCTGTGTCTTGGGTGATCACTGTTCAGCACGACTTTCTCTGCTGTTGCTGCACTGAAGACAAAGTACAGTTCCTTGCTTAACATTGAGCAGGAGCTGAGAGTTTCAGCATCATGCCTCAAACTTCGCCGCGAAAAGTTGTGCAGTGCAAAACGTGCTCATTGTAGCCATCAATCCTGACGTCGTCATTTTGATAAAAAAAAATCAGCACAATTTGTTTTATTCATTTTTGTTTTGTAGGGTAAAGTGTTTTGTATGTTGTGCTCCCGAAGTAATGGTGCTGATCAATTTTATTTATTGCTATTTATTAATTTTATTCAAGTTTATTTTTCAGTATCAAATGGCTCAATTAGTTGGTTGAAAAATGTTTATAGTTTACATAAGAATTTAATTTTGTTGAATTTAAGGCAAATTAATGCACTTCAAATCTTTTCTGGTTCAGACTAAAAAACAGGGTTAATAAAGTTATTCTTTGTTGTAAGTGGATCTATATTTCTTTCTTTTTTCTTCTTTTTTGTTTTTCCTTAATAAGGATACAATGTTATGCAGAGGTGTACTTGTAACAATTTTATAGACAAATGATACTATTTATAGTTGTGATGGAGGGTGGGGGGCGCAAAATGTTTTCTTCTTCCTTGGGGGGGGCTTAACAGAAAACAATTGAAAAGCACTGGGTTAGAGGTTTCACACAGGTCTCCTGTATGATAGTCTGGTGTTTCTGGTCAGGTCCTTGTGTGACTTTGTTTTTTTTCTACCACACTGAGTGGAGCAATCGCCATGCCATATAGACACGAATGCTTTTACGTTGGAGTTTATTGAAAGCCTGGAGAGGATATCGAGGATAAAAGGTATGAACTGTGTCTGTATGAGGCACCAAGGGGAATGACAGTGCATGGGAAGCCCAAAGCTGACAATGCCAATGAAGCTCAACATGCTACACTGGTAACCCTCACCAGCATCTATGTCCATTCTCCCAAACCGGACTGTAATACCAGATTATAGTAGAACTTAACATCCACGTTTTAGTTTCTCTTCAGTTTTAAACCTGAAGACTTTCTTGGAAGTTCTTAAGTGCTGGTTCAGCTGTACAGATTAGGTTATCAGTCTCTGCAATTTTTGTTACAATGGAATTTGAAAGATACCATAACAGGAGGTTATGTTTTCTCCCATGGCCTTCTGCATCACATAACATTTCTCTGGCATTTCGCTGACTCCAGGTTGCAGACTTGACCCAGTTGATGATAAGAACCCTTTTGTCTGATGTTCACAGACAGCTTAAGTTGTTTGTTCCTTGTTTTCATGGTCATTTAGTTACTTGTCTAGAGTTAACAGATGTAGCTCTCTCCACAGTTGTTGCTAGAGATTTGGTACGCTTCATTTAGTCTTTCCTGCAAATCTGCTGCGTTATGCACAGCCAAACATGCTAAAACATCTCTACAGCTTTATGTACCTTCCCCGAAAATACGTTCAGTTGAAACTGGCCAACAGTGTCATGTAACTGCCCATATACTCTCTATGGTACATGTGTTCTGTAGGCTGTGTGTTTCCCGATTTACAACCTCACTTTGACTCACATGCTGCTCCATCTGCTGTAGATCCATTACAAAAACACACCATATTAATTGCACAGATTCAACAGCGACTTGACTGCTCTTGAGACCACGCTACATTTGATTTCCTTTGGAGTATACCACCAGCCTGACACACACATGCATGTACATCCAAGCTGCTGACTCTTTTGATCTGTTCTACACTTCCTGGAGGGCAGGTGAGTCACTCAGCCTTCCACCATCTGTACGTATGTGTATTACTGTGTCTGGCTCCTGTGTAGTTTTTTTTCATGCCCTTTCTCTTCAACCTTCATATGCCCACCTGAGGGGAGAGGCCTTACCACAGGGTGGGGATCAATGAACTGCTGTGTTGTGCTCAGCCAGCGTAGGATCTTATTTAGAAGCCCTCCAGGTGGGTAGGATCAGTAGCGCACAGAGGGAGAGAAGCAAAGCCAGCATCCATTATTTATTTCCTCATTTAACACTGGCAGCAGGTTCCTCGCCTACTTTTATTTGCTCAAAGACTAGTGGTGTGTGGGGTTAATTCTCTAAAGGGGTTAATATTGGGAACATAATTGGATTCCTGCACCAGGACAGATGGGAGTTACTAAGATAAGGGATGTGTTGTAAACACACTAAGCTCTGTTGCTGATAAAAGATCTATTTGTGCTGCTTGGTCTTTTGCTGTAATGTCAGTGCATGCAAGAACAGGGCAGCCTGGTGGAGCTTATTGATCTCGCACGACTTCTTCAATTAGAGGAATGAAGAATTAGACCCTGCCAATAAGACATAACTAATTGTCTCCAACTCTAGTGCCCAACCCGCCTGTCCATCCCTCCATCCATTGCTCTTCTTCACTGTTTATCTGGCCAAAAACCTGGAGCTGTTCTAATGAGAACTTAAGAGTGGGCCACTTTGTATTTTTGGAGATAAAACTCGTCACAAGAAAAATGGGACATCCTGAGGTTAAAATGAGGAACATTAATGGCAGCTTCATCTGTATGTAGTATTGTTCAATGTAAAGCTCATACAACCTGATAGTCCTTAGAGAAAGGCATTGCTGGTGATATAAATTAAAACAGAACAGCAGACTTCTGCTTCCCTCGTTTCTCCTCAAAAAGGGAACTAATTTTGCTTCTAACATGGACTCACTGGGCAGCTGATCAAAGCATACATGTACTTGCATCGCCTTACATTAATCTGTCGAATACTTTAAATTGACTGCAAAGTAGATACAAAATAAATTGAAATCGTAGGCCTACAACTGAAGTTTCAAGAGGAGAAAATAGCAAAACAAAAGGCCTCTCTGGTGTTAAAACATATAACCGAGAGTGAAACTAAAATTTGTGAATTAAAAAATAAAAAAAATAAGGTATTTGGTTTTTATAATAATAGCACACATATCTCTAATGGCTAAACTTTATAATTAGTGTAAAGGCTCTCCTTTAATAAAGGGGAATTCCTCGACACATGCAAGTTTTTACGCTGCCTAAAGGGCCAGTGCTCAGCAACTCCCTTTACTGGGATCCTCCAACTAAAAATGCTAAATGATCTGTTATTAAAATACTTTGCCCATGATAATCACCTCCATTGCCTCAAATGGTTGAGCAGTTACTGTTAAACTTTTAAGCTCTAATTAAAAAAAAAGGAAAAAAGGAAGAGGAAGAAGAAGAAATGCATTCAGTTACTGCACCCCCAGGGATGAAATCTGTCTTCTATTCTATTGTAAATTGAGCACACCTAGCAGCTCACTGCAGAATAATCAGGAATTAGGGGATAAATGCAGCAACTGTGAAGAGTAATACGAGCCTGCATTGCTCTTGCACCCTGAGCTTATAAAGCTCTCACCCCCAAGCTTGTGGCTATGCTTCTCTGTTTGAATGCAGGATTTAAAAGTCTCTGGAGAAGCACAGTGGGTGAGTAAGAAGTGTTTTTATGTCATGCCATAAGCTTCCACTCAAGATATTTTCTACCCTTTTAGATTCCTTCTTTTTTTTCATCTATGAATGCATGTGAATTGTGCTTTGAAATGAATTTGAAGTTCTGATTGCTTCGGATTGCTGCTTAATAAAATGAGGAAGAATCGCTTGTGGTGCCTGAAGCTCTGACAAGTAATTAAGGGCAACTGTGCCACAGCAGACAGTGAGTAGTGGCCAAATATGACACATAAACAAACCCCAGCATATATTTTAAACAAGTACCATATTTGCAGTAACTGCAACTTATTTCCTTTTGTTTATGAGGTAAATAATAAGGATGATTTACAGTATTTCTATACTGTATCCATTGTCGCTGTAGTCCCAGTGGATATCAGCGCCATGTAAAGCCTTTTTATTTAATCTGCAGCATTCCATGACCAGTATTAGGCTCAGGTGTTAATGTGAGGGACACAGAAGAGGCCATGGCCATCTCATCACCCTTGCATGTCCTTCAGCAGATGGAGTTAACCCCCAGTGCTGACATCAGCCATCAAAGCAGCTCTGGACAGCCTTGCTGAAAATTGAGTGTCAGGTATTTACTTGAGCGGATTAAGCAGTGGCCCAAAGATTGTACGGGCTATTTCTTTAATCCTCGCAATTCTGCTACAGTGTTACTGTCCTTCACCGCCATGTAAACACGACCGCCAGCTGTTTGGACCACACACATTTTTGTGTTGTGGTTGTTTTTCTCATTGCAGCATACAAGGGTAGACGTCCTTTATGTTATGTCATTTTACAATGTTATTGCAAAGGGTTTCAATCTAAAGACACATTCTTTTCTTATGTTGTTTGACTTGCTCTTGAAATACCAAAAAAACCCAGACTAGGGCCAATAACATTGGAGCTTTTATTGAACACTGATCATCAGAATTTTATTAAATCTCGTAGGAGTTTAATTAATCTTGAAAAAAATGTTTAGACTTAACATATCATGTATGTTTCTTATTTCATACCAACCAGAACATGCAAATCAAAACAGCTGAGGGTATGAGAGTTTAAATGTTGTCATTGTTACTTGATGCTGGCAACTAGACAAAAGTCAGCAACCTGCTTAGACTTTTGGCTAAAAAAATTCCATTAATTGCCTCAAAAAGTTTATTTTTTTGTACTCTTCACTAATACATTTTATTAGAGTGCTTAATTCAGCAATTTCTAAGTGGATCTCTTTCAGCCCCATGATTACTGCACATTTGCAGAAATGAATTTGGAGGAAAGTAGGCAAGTATGTAAATAAATAAGTAAAACATGGTGTACAGAGTGTTAAATCTTATTTTGTTCAGGTGACTCACAAGAGCGATGCTAATAAACACAAACAGTCAACCTCTATCTTAACTTGCTCATTACTGGCACATGTCCTGCAGTTTAGCTGAAGGCAAGCAAATGACAAAGGTCACTGTAAATGTATGAGGGCGTGTTTGAGAGTGTGTTTTTCACCAGAAACTCTGGTTCTTCCTGTTTCCCCTATTTTTACTTCCTGATTTCTCTTTCTTACCCCTTCTACTTTCTTTACATTCATGAAAAAACTACATTTCCCTTCAAGTGAACGGTCAACATTAATAGAGAAAATGACTACAAACACCTAACAGCTGAGGCTCTCTGCTCCTCCATGGTTCTCTGCTGCATACAGGTCTAGAGGCAGAGTTGAAGATGAATCCCCATTTTCAACCCAAGAAATTTTGATAAAAATAAACTGTAAGCTCTCCATCTATCAGCAAACAGCTAAGGATCAGCGCAAAATCACTGCAACTTTGGATGCTAATTCCTGCAGAAGTTCTGTCTTCACTCCCAGCTGGAGTTCTGTGAGGCACAGCTCTCCTTGGACAGGCAGCAGCTCCGCACCTCCCAAAACAACATTATGGAAAGCCCTGAGATATGAGCAAAGTTTTTGCTCAAGTTGAATATCTTTAACTGGCACATGAATTTGCATATTTGTGACACACAGTTTATTTTCATTCACATCTTTACATTCATATGTTTGTATATTATTGTGCTGTGTCAAAGAATTTGCTTTGTGCTCGGACTGAATACACAATAAGCACTGTTAAAACACTACAGAAGAAGGTCAACCTATTCACTGTTTAAGCAATGCTGCAAATGTATGCGTAGAAGCATACAGATTCTTTTAATTTGATATATAAACAGAAATGATGTGTTCTTGAATGATGATAGAGAGAAAAAAACTAGTAAGTGAACCTTCCCAATGCGTGACACTCTCACACAAGATGACCCGGCACTCTGGCTGAAAGAGCTCAGGTCATGGACGCATAGAATTTTGAGAAAGATTCTGTCAAGGACTTTTTCTAAAATCAAAAATCAAAAGGGGTGCACTAGCTTTTAAATGGAAATGAAGAATAAATAACTGAGTTGAAAAATAAACAGACCCTGGCTCAAGTAAAAAAAGAAAAAAAAAAAAAAAAAAAAAAAAATTTTTGATTTTTTTTTTTTTTTGGTGCTTTTTTTGAAACAGATAAAGAGCACTTAGTTTAGTAGGTTCAAAAACTGGAAAAATCCTTTAGCCCAATTGAGACAACATAACATCATCAAAGTGTAACAAACATGGATACAAGGCGCAATATATTTTTTTTAAGAAACAAACAGTTACAGATCAAGTGAACCCAGATCTGACTGAGGTTATTTTATTTTAATTAAGGTTAAAGAATTTTATGTAGACTATTTGCAATTGTGAACCATCTCGCAGAGCATATCTTGCAATCTGTGGCCACTCAGACAGGTTGTTTGAATCTGGCAATGAAAATTTCTTCTGGCAAGTACAAATGGCTCAGTTTGAGACTCAGTGATCTAAAAGCATTTGAAGAGAGTTAGGGCAAAAAAAAATAAATGACACCTATTTAAGCAAGCATATTCAGAATGAACTAGTTTCCGCCTCGGTAAAATGTGCAACTGATGCAATTGTAGCAAGAATTAAGTAAGCCAAAAAATATGCAGTAATCTTGGACTGTGCGTCAGACCTCAGTCACATGGACCAGCTATCAGCGGTGCCATGATCTATGAACTGAGAGACCTTAAAAGATGTCCTCATAATTGGTTTGTTTTCATTTATGCATTTGACACAACAGGGTCATATGAGTCCATTTCAGGGCATCTGAAAATGCTGCTTTTGAATCTTCCCGGCTCTTGACGCAGCCTTTATGATAATGGGAGAGATGGGAAACATGCAAGGTAAGAAAAAGCAGAGGTGTCACTTGTTCCTGTGATTTCCTGTTCGAGAAAACACACTGATCCTTGCAAATGGTGATGCAGCCCGATCATTTTTGTCCAATCCTGGACCTTTATCACAGATCAAGAACTTTACAGGCAATTTCAGTAACCTGGTGAAAGTGTCGGGTTGAAACTTGCTTCCACCTGCCTGATGTTGTGAACACAGAAAGAGGATGCACATGTTTCTAAACAGTTGAAAGCATCCACCAGAAGATGCAGGGATGGTGTTTTGTGGTAAGTACCACTGTGCAAAACAATTTGTTGGTCTAGATAAATAAGGGGTGCAAGATCCAGTGGAGTCCCAAAGAATCAGTCCGAACAGTGAAGGTAAAACTCAGGACAGTGACAGAATCTGTCAGAAGTCATGAAGACATTGTTTTTTGTTCAAACAGATGCCAGAGAAATTGCAGTGAGGCTTGAGGTGGAGATGTGAGTGCCAGCAGTGCGTCACGGAGCACTCTCCAGTTTGAGTATGAAAGAAAAGAGAAACTGTAGAAGAGCTCTTCAGAAGATTTTTTCCTCTTTTTTTTTAGATACAGCCATTTATAGAGGAGAGATTTTCATAGAAGAAAAAAAATTATATGAGCTGTATGGAATTCTTCACATCATTGACCTAAGAAGAAGCAGGATGAATGCTGCCACCCACTAGAGCAGAGAATGGATGATATTAGTGTAGAGTACCTGGAACTTGAGTTAAAGGGTGCAGTCTGAAGCAAACAAAAGCACTGACTGCCACATAAATGTAACCATTATTTATACAATACATATATTAAGTGGACTCCTTTTCATCCTTCTTCATCCTCTCTATGACAGAAGCTTCTCTTGAGAGAGGTGAGAGGTAAATATTTTAGCAGTAAAAATATTAGTTTTGTATCTTTATATTTGTCTTGTGTATTTTCTTCACACTGTGGTTAAACAAGACAGCAGACCAGAAACAATTTGTCCTATTGGGGCTGCAGAAAGCTGGGCCAGTCAGGAGATTCTATCAGAGAACCTGCCGGAAAACCAAGGTTAATGATAACAATCAATGACAGATCTTGTGAACTGGCAATATAGTACAGTCTTATTGTACAGGGATCATATGGTTTACAGAAAAAAGGTGTTACGGACGGTGCACTGTTTTGTTTTGGATTTGAATGATGCAAATCCAGATATCTGGCCATAAAAAACTGCGTAAACACTGGGGAAGATTAGAAGCTTCATGTAGGTCTTTTATAAAAAATAATAAGGACTGGGAAAGGGGTTGAACACAGGAAGCAGATGTTGACTTTAGAAATAAAATGATTGAATCCTAAATAAAAAATAATCCAAATACTACAAAAAAAATAAATAAATAGATGCTTAATAATGCAAAGGTTTTTTTTGTCAGATTTGTTAAAAACAAAGAAACAAAAAAACAAAAAAACAAAAAACTCAATGGATTTTACTGTAATAACTCTAAGTTCTCCTTACTGACATGTAACAGCAGTATCACACAAGGCTCCCAATCTGGTATGTGTGATTAGTTTTCCTTCCATCCAGGCAAGTTATCACAATTACAGGGAGGACAGCAGTTTCAGACATAAGGGTGTTCTTGCTGTGAAGGCTGGTGGAACAGTAATGCAGTCCTGCTGACCAACAGTATGTGGGTGAAACCTCATTAATCCTAGATTTTTTTTTTTTTTTCACATCAAAGAATGTTATTTACATCTGCAGCCGGCAGTAAATTTGATGGATTTGCCATTTTAGTCAGAAAGATCAAACCAAGTAATACATCAAATCAGAGCTTTCTCTTTCCAATTTAATGCTGGCACAGTTAGATTTTTGGATAAATTCTACCCAAAGTTTTAGGATGCCATGTTCATTATGGTACTATTTGAGAAGTGAATACATGACTTGAAACTTGCTTGAGTTTTGTAATCTATCACAGTGAAAAGAAAGTCGACCTTAATATTTGTTAGGACACTTTACTATGTGATCAAACACCATGTTTGACTCCTGCATCGAACAGTAGAAAAACTATAACCAAAACATCTTAAATTCCATTTCATTCTTTTGAAAATGATTGGCAAAAATGTAAAGTCCCTGAAAAACACTAAAACATTTTATTTTTAGAGCTCGTTAGCATTACTGAATTTAAATGATGACCACATGTGGTGTGCTTCTGAATCTGGTCCTACATTGCTATTTGCCTTATGTACACTTATTAGAGGTATTATATGCAGGGTTTTCTTAAATCATAATAGACACATAAAAGAATAATCTCTCTGGGTCATCATCTTTGATGACCCACTAAAAGTGTGAGGTGGTGTGTTTTTTCTGCAGAGACACTGTCCTCTGCCTGTATTTCTTATTTTCTTGCTGTTTCTTTGGGTGGCAACCTTTGGGTAAAGTGGTGCAGCCCCCCCTCAGCCAATGGCAGCACGAAGGACTTCATAAATAAGTTGTGACCAGTCATGTAGCAGAGGATATAATAACAGCAGCAAAGAAGCAAAATTAAAGTGAGGCGAAACGCAGAGCAGACCAAAGTTGTTTTAAAACCAGAGTGAATGTGGAGTTGGCCTGATTTCTGTTGGACATGTCAGTGCTGGTGATTAGGATAATTAGCCTGCTAACATATTGGAATGGTCTGAATTGAATGGTCTGAGACTTGATTTGCACTCCTCTGTAGTCCTTCGGTAGGATGCTGCAGGTGGGTGTATGTGTAAGGAGCATGTATGTGTGGTTCTGCTGTCATTTGGCTAAGGATGAGGGGCCAATATTGAATTGTGTGTTTACGAACTTTGACGAGAAAATGCTGCATTCTGCCTTTAATATAAAAAAAAATAGTAATAAAAGAATTTGGTAAGCTGAATTGCTAATGCTGACAGATCTTTTTAAACATGAATTTTGCAGTTACTCTGCATTCTGTGCACAAACACACACACACACACACACACAAAGCTCACACAAATATATATCACGCATTTCTAATTTCCTTTGCTGCATTTATGTGCTTTTGCTTCACACACAGGAACATTGTTTCAGGTGACCATGGAGATGTAATTATCCACAGCTCATCACCACTGGTGTGACCTGGGATCATCAGTGACAGGTCTGTGACTCATCATAAAGCAACAAGTCCCCCTGCTAGCAGCATGTTTTTTTGAGGAGTTACTGCATATTGAAAGAACACTGCAGACGTCCTCATCAGATGAGTCTTGCTCAGCTTGTCTTAAAGACGTGTGGGCAGTGAGGCACCCGTGTAACGCAACCACAGCAGGGATCCACAACACCCAGCACAGCACTTCTCAGTTCACCGGTGTTGCTGCAGCGACAAACTTCAAGTCAACCCCTCGCACCACGATTTGGCAAGTAAATGTCATATGATTAAAAAAAAAACTGCAACAGCTTCTATTTATTGTATGCAATTCTTGAAAACAACACATCTACACTGATTGGTGTAGGAGGGCAATAAGTAAAACTAAAACATTTGGCAGCTCATAAATGTAAGTGAGAAAGCTTGTTTTTATGTGTCATTACTGCCGTTTGAATGCATACACATGCAACCGGGCCCCTTCCTCAGTCTTTGGGGCATGACGAATAACTCAGAACTGTATTCCTTTTCATTCCCACATTGCACATTAACAAGAAGGATGGCAGCTGATGCATTTGAAAAGAAATGTAATTGAGATTGGGTGCAGTGGACACTCAGATATTAATTTCTCAGAGGGCAGGGCCTGCTGCGGGGCATCAGATAAAATGTAATTAGGTCCACATTTCATTTGAGAGCTTCTGTACTGCAAACGTAGACCTGAGGTGAAATCAGGTCGCTGCTTTGATGATAAGTAATATTGGATGCCAAATGATGTATCAATCATGCCTGTAGGCTACTTAACTAGAATTTATAATTATTATTCCCGACTGTAGACTGTACACAGCAAGAAGAAAAAGTTCAGACAACTTACTACATAGGGACATGATACTTTTCTTTTAGCACTACTTTAAAATTCTTTATCGAAATTTTAGCACCAATTAATGTACAATTCCTACTTGGGGTCATATCAGTTCTGTGTACTGTGAGTTTGGTGGCTGTCTGTCTTAATCCGTGCTAAGGAGATACAAGAGTGTATGATCAGGGGTTGAACTCAGGCCACCAGGGTGAAAATCACAAATTCTAATCACTAGAACGACCAAATGGGACATTTACATTATAAACACTGCACCTCCTAGTGTGAGTCATTAGCTAATTGAGTAAAATGATTCGTAGAGGATTTAAATCCACTTTAATCCGTTTTAAGTCAAACTGTATCATGACAGCTATCGTGACAGACAAAGGCCAAAAATGTAGTTTCAGGTCTGCCACTCACCTTTAAGTCAAGGTTAATTAACTTGCTTGTTCAGGAGCTTTCAACACTATCACTTTGCTTTTGTTAAATGATTTTTCTAAGTTGTCATTAAACTATAGATTTTTAAACTTTCCATTATTCCGAAGATCTCTCAGACCCCCTCCCTTTTTCCTTTTTTTCCCCCTGATATTATTCCAGTAAAAGCAGCTCAAACACTACCATTGTTAAGTCTTCCTGACCATCATCCATCATGTTTGGTTACTCTGAGGCAGTGTGTCTCAAATAGTGGGGCACACTTCCCCAGTGAACTGCCAGGGGGGTGCATATGACCCTGGGGAACAAACACAGTGAAACTACTGTGATGGCAGTGGCGCTTTCACGCTGCTGTGTCTTGGGTGATCACTGTTTTCAAAAGTCACGAGGGGTTAAAATTTATTCATTCTTGCTTTTAAAGATGAAAAACGATAAATAAAGGAAAATAGATGAGCCCCAAAGACACGTCTAATCGATCGTGTGTTTTGAATTAGTCACGGAGCATGAGGCAAAGGCGAAAGGCGAAAGCAAGAATTTTCTGCGTACTTGTAACAATTTTATAGACAAATGATACTATTTATAGTCGTGGTGGAGGGTGGGGGATGCAAAATGTTTTCTTCTTCCTAGGGGGGGCTTAACAGAAAACAATTGAGAAGCACTGATGTAAGGAAAGGTTCCTGTTAGTTTTATATGTTTCTCCAGCAGCAGCAATACAATACCGTAAAACTTCACATTCAACTTAAGCTCAAAAAAGTTGGAAAGATACCATAAGATGTTAACTTGTGAAAAAAAAAAACTGATATGAGTAAATAAATACATGTCATGCAGTAAGGCTGTTATTATGTTTTTATAATTGTGAATTATACATGTTAATCCTTTTAAAATTCAAGGAATTTAAGGGAACAAAAAAGTATCATGCAAACAAACAAAAAAGCAAAACAAAACCTTGACCTTGAAGCAGGTTTAAAACTTCCAGTTGGTATTTAAGGGTGTTCTGTCTGCTAAGTGCACCACAGAGTCAGAGCAAGGGACTACATATTCAGTGCTCCACTGATTGAAGGCAATCCACCTCCCTGCTCTATACAAATGGACCATGCCAACACTGAGTGGTCCATTTTCTTGGTAAGGTAACCACCTCCATTAGTGTTCATCAGCATCACCTACCAAGAGACCACTTTACTGACATCTGCTTTATGTTGGCATCCATAAGCTAAAAGGCAAAATGTTGCTGTAGAGAGAAAAAAACAGAGGGAAAGCTTCCTAGTTCTGTGGTTCTATGGCTCTATGAAAGAGTGCCATGGCTCAATAATCATTATGGTTTTTTCGGGCCACATCAGGGGCTACAGGCACACGAACTGTCCAGGGGGAGACAACAGCAAGCAGCTGTTAGTGGTTCTCCTTGATGTAAGAAGCAGTAGGGTCCAAGTCATCTATTATTTCACTTGTCCCTATTTCCTACTATAGGGTTACTCTGATTTTGATACAATTATCAGAAATGCCACAAATATTGTCAAAATTGCTGCCATCAGTATCAGTGAGTATGCACCAATCTAATACCACATAATTTATTAGAAATGGGACCCAGTGAGCTCTGTTAGCTTTGCTTAGCGTCCCAAACCAAATATAAATTCTTCTTCGCTGCTCAGAATACCAACACATGAAGTTGTGCTGTGCTGCCACTTGCAATTATACTATTTAGAGCAGGGCTGTCAAACTCAATTGCACAGGGGGCCAAAACTCAAAGCACACTTTAGATTGCGGGCCGAACAGGATAAACATTTATTGAACACACAAAAACTAACATTTTTTGAACATAAATATGAATAAAAACAGACAGGAATATTATTCCAGAATAAATAAACTTAAACTTTAAATAACAGATCGGAAGAGCGTCG
>JAQMCX010000045.1:4538429-4565975 GCA_029814765.1 Acanthurus leucopareius | reverse complement strand
GGCGAAAGGCGAAAGCAAGAATTTTCTGCATACTTGTAACAATTTTATAGACAAATGATACTATTTATAGTCGTGGCAGAGGGTAGGGGGCGCAAAATGTTTTCTTTTTCCTAGAGGGGGCTTAACAGAAAACAATTGAGAAGCACTGCTCTGAGGTTTCGTTTGACCATAAGAGATTTTACATGTTCAGAGTCAGAACTCTGGTTGTTTGTGAATTGAGTGTGTTAGCGCGTGGTGTGGTGTCTCGGTCACACTGCTGCCCTCCACTTTTTATTGTCATGTGTTGGGTCTCTCACGCTTTCAAAATCTGTTAAGATTTTAAAAATCGTATAGTTTGGGCCTAGCCTTACTCAATTGTAATAAAAATCTGTCAAATTTACCTAGAAATATACTTTTCTCAAAATACTTTTCCGAAAAATTGCAGTTTGGGTTAAAAGAAGCCCCTTTTTATGTTCAAGGCAAGAATACTGCACCTCCTTCTGCCTCACACAAACAAAGGATTGAGGGCATTGTTGTGGCAACTAACTCAATGAACAGGAACAGCAATGTCTACAAATTGAGGAGACAATGAGGTCTGGAAATCCCTTGGAGCAGAGGACAAGATCAAATGCCCATTTAACTGAGATGGTCAAGGATGGCCCAAAGGAGGACAAGAAAGTAATGTCACCGCCCGACACATGTTTTATGTCACAGTGGACGACAAGACTGTTGAGTTACATGTCACGTCCATGCCTCCTTTGCTTCAGGAAAGCTGGCATGTTACAGGTTACAGCATAGTGGACAGTAAAGTTTATGTTTTTCTTCCAAATCTTGTGTTGTAATGTCTAAGAACAGGGTTTAAGTTGCTGCACTTTTACAACAGGTTTGGATTGATATGCTACAATTAATGTTCACATAAACCCTTATGTTAAAATTGGTTTTACAATAAGATTGAATTTAACTGGGAATGTTAGTCAAAACAAGATCCTCTGCTAACTGAGTGGTCTAGGAACTTGGAACATGGTGAAATGGCCATTTTAGATTGCCACAATAACCTGAACTCATGATTAAGCTTAATCTAATCTAAAGCTAGCAAGCCTAAAACTGTGCCTCTCTACATTTGATGATGGGTCTTCTTTATGGTATTATTGTTGGGTCTTTAAAAAGGGTCAAAGACTTAAAAAAGTCAACGACTGCCCTGGTAAGGTTACAGGACTTTTGTTTAAATTGTTACAAAATAACCATTTGATTCAGATGACACTTCAGTTGTGAGGACACTTTCCTTGTATTATTTAATCTTCACCAGCAGGTCCATTTTACTCCAATTTTAGGTTTTCAGAATCATATAAATTTAAATATCTTAAGCTCTGTGTCAACCAAACAAAATCCATCTGCTGATGAAGACCAATCTATACTGTTGAAAGTGAGACGTGACTGAGGCCAAGTGGAAAAGTCACACACCGTGTTTGACCTAAACCGCAGTTTTGAATCTTACCAGGAACTTGACGCATGTCGTCTTTTTTTTCTCTCTCTCTTTTTTTGTCTGCTTAATTATTATGTACTATCAGTCAAAGTCAGAAGCACTTGAAAAAGTGAGTAGGAAAACCCGAGTAACCTTAGGCTGCTGTCTTCATGTCACACACATTTTAAAATGGATGCTGTCAATCAACTTGCAAACTATGATTTGCAAGGGTATTAATTTTGAAGGTTTCACTGAAAAAAAAACATTTTCTTTCAATACAGGTGAGTACAAACAGTTCTGTATCTTTCATTGAATACACTTTATCATGAGATCTATGTATTTGTCCTGCACATACAAGCATAGAAAGATATTCTATCGAGGATTTCTATTGAAGCGACTACAAGAGCTCTGTCATGCTGCCAGATACTTACCTGCACCACCTGGTTTGAATGTGTGAAGCCCTCTGTGCTTCAGAGACTTCATAGTCTAAGCCAAAGTCAATTACTTTTTACCCTCCTGTAAATGGACCACAATCGTTATTCTCAGGTTTTAGATCTGCATGCACAATCCCTTGGAGGTAAGCCTATGTTATTTTCTTTTGAGGAGCAACTGAAATCCTGGATAGCTATATTATGAGAAGGTCAACTGCACTGTGGCAGGTAACATTTTTGAATGTCTTACCAGGAGCATTGCTTGGATTTGAGTTCACTTCAGGTTGATATAATACAATACAACGCAGTATAACAAAATGTGACACAACAGCAGATGTAGAAAGGCTGCATTATTTCTACCCACATGAATCAATGCGAAAGAATTAAGAGTTGAAGTCAGGGACAAAGGTCAGAATAAATTCAAGCAATTGCTGTAAAGCTCCCTGCAGCTGAGATGAGCATTTACATTAATGTGACTGTCTGATGTGATTTTCCCTCTGGCCAGAAAAGAAAAACAAGGAAGACATGGTGTCCAGATGTCAGATACATTTGTTAAATTTCAATATGTAAGAGCAGAGAAGTCATAGCTGATTGATTAATCTGGACTGATTAGCCGATTGATTAATATTCAGGGTTTAGTATTGACATTTAGTTCCCTCTCTGTTCAGCAATAAGCATGTGTGATGTGAATCTGAATCATTCTACAAATAAAGTATCTGTCTTCATTTTATTTCTGACCTCATAATTATATTTTTATTTGGATTGCAATATGTATATACGCTGAAATCATAAAACACATTTTTAAAGAATACATTCCTTTTTAAAGTTAGTAATTACACAGGTTTATATTCTTACTAAATCGTCATGAAAATGCAAGTTCTCCTTGTTTTGTCGCTGCAGGCTGAAACCACAAGGTGCTACCTTCCACCAGTGTGCAAGGTAATGACATTTATCATAAACAGCTGCCTGCATACGCTGCGTCTGAATGAGTGTCAAAGAGCTTGCCTCTGTACTCCCTGAATATCATGAGGAAACTAATATTCCAACCGACTGACAAAATAGGCAAATCACTGTTAAATCCCAAAGTCATATATACAGTATTGAATGTAATGTATCTCACATTTACATTATAGCTTACATTGCACTTGCAGATTCGAAAGCATTTTGTAAAAGCGGGCAGATGCATTAATCTAAATGCCACGACCAACCTCCCCCATTCCCTCTCTGCACACAAAACAATCTACAATCTGTTTCCCCCGTGGTGGCTCCTCCTGACTTATGCAGAACTCAGATCTTGCCAGAGTAATTTATTACTTTCCTTTCGTGTTGGGCGAGTCTCCATTCTGCAGTATAAAGAGCCAGCAGCCAGCCTGAATGCTCACACATCATTATGCAGTACAGAGATAGTGTTACCTGGCTGACAAGTCCTGAACATGAGCTCTACCAACTGTATAAAGCTTTATCTGTGTAGCTATAAGCTAATTCAGGAGGAATCCTACCAGGTCTTCAGTAGAGTCAGCGTTATGGCTCTGACCTCTGTATGGGTCACTGGATTTACACACACTGGGTAATTCCAAAGGACTGGAATGTCATCACCTGCCTTTTATGGAGAATCACAAGGACAAAGTGAATCATGATCAGGTGTGATGGCCCAAACTGTGCCTGTGGATGTAATAAAAAAAAATCACACGGCACGTTGGAAACGGGAGCTTACATGTGTGTTCTTGGTGAGTCATGAAACAAACTAGAATTTTAAAAGGAATGATATGCACTTATTGTTAAATGTATAAATGTAGTCAACTGTTATCGTCAATGAGCTCTTGTCTGGTCTCATTGGAAAAAGGTTTCTAATGATGCTGCTTGAATTCAGTGTAATAGGCCGGAAGTGCGCTGTGGTGTTTTGAATTTAGGAATTTTGGGTTGTATTGTCCGCATTATTAAGCTGCATGACTATCTTTGATTCACTTGCAGAGCACTAATGACCAACACTGAATTTACATAATTTTTAAATTAACTGTCACAGCCTCACTGCTAAAGCTTTGAGGACAAAACAATCAATGAAACTCAGGAAATGGGGTCTAAACTTCCAACAAGTAGCAACAGAGAGTTCAGGTTGGGACAAATCCAACAAGTAATACATACAAATGTGACTGCAACCCATCAAAAATTTACTGTTTATTAATAATTGAGTATTTAATCAGGAATAGACTGAGTCAAAACACTTCCAAAGCTGGAACAATAAATATAAATCAGTTACTCTAAACCAGGATCTTGGTGTCAAAAGAGTTGATGAGAATTCAACCAGCTCCCCCAGGATTTGAGAGATTTTTCATGTTTTCTTTGCGCAACATTGACAAATGGATTTAAAAGAAAATCATTTTTATTATCTCATTGTTCTTCAACAAAACGATGATAGAAGAGAGAAGTCGAAACACCTTAAATATGATGGAAAGGACATTGTTTTTTTAAAGTTATAAAAACTGAATCATCTCTAATACTCCTGATACCTAAAAATAACAATTTGATTAACAGAACATGTTGGCTGCACAGCATGATGGGAAGCATGAAGGTTATTTTATAGATTCACCTCAGGGGGGGAAAACAGTAACATGATGCTGTCGACTTTCTCGATAAATAACAGCAAACATTAACAGCTACAGAGAAGGCATACTCATAAATATTGCATTTTTCAGATGCGAATAGATCCATACAGAGTCTTCCTTACTTTCAACACGAACACTTTACATATTATGATCATCAGTGACTTTGGAATTTCTTACATCATTTTTGGTTAAAAATTTACAGCAAACGCATTAAATTGATTTGTGGAGATTTCTTTTTTTTAAAAAAAACTGCAAACGCTCTGTGAATGTAAACGGCTGAGTAAATGCCATCCAATTCAGTATCCTCAGAATTCCATTCATATCCGACGCTGTTGCATCTTCAAAGATAAGTCAAATGCCAACACTGAGTGCTGCAGGAGACGCCGGAAAAGAAAGCAAGGCCTTGAAGGTTGACTGACTCTCATGGCAGACGATTTTTGATCCTGAAAAGATCTGAAAATAACTTGCCATTTCCTTAACCATAGCCAAGATCATTACTTAACCTTATCCATAACCTTAACTGTAGATGTCATGTGCAAATATTTCAGGATTTTCTTGGTGTATTCATGTTATTGGTATTTGGGGGTTTTTGCACAATCATTCATTACTAATGTTCTGTTTTTGTTAATAGGCTTAATTCCATAAAATTGTACTCCTTCCAAACAAATCAAAAGCCAATTTTTTCACATTTTTTGCAAAAAATAATGGCTTTTGGTTTGTTGTGCTCATTACTTGAGGATCTGCAGAACCCAGAGAAACTGTTGGCTCAGCGGTTATTATTCTCATGCTGGTGTGGTTACATTTCATTTGTAAATGGTCAAACCAATTTAGTGGCTTTAGAAAAAAAAACAGCCCAAATGACTTCATTACTGAAACTGCGGCACTTATGAACTTTGATAAAGGTTAGTGCCCACATCATGTAGTTTTTTTTAATATTTTTCCCAAAAGAAAACCAATACCAGTGTGACTGCAATGGTCACTGCTGTCTTGTTGACTGATTATCAGCCCATCCATCAGTACAAAAAAAAAAAAAAGGTCTGGGGGCTAAAATGCATCTGAAATGTTTAGTGATTTTGAATTCCTTATCCATCATACTTGGTTGGTTGGTGTAGTCACAGAAAAGCCTGCGGCTCTTTCTTCACAATGTTCATTCTGACCGATAATAAATTGTAAAAACTCAGAGCCCTTGTATGAGGTAAAGTCGGTATTTTCCCCGACACCCTGCAGTTGAGCTAGGTCTTTCAGAGGACTATTATAGTTTCTGTTTCTCTGCAAGCCGGTGTCACACTACACGAGGAGCCACCTGGATTAAAAGGTCATTCTCTCCCACTGCAATTTCACAATAAACTGCTGGGAGACAAGAGAGACCTGGAGGTTTATCTGCAGGTGTGAAATCACCCGGGGGGTCAGAGGTACGAGACGGCCATCTGTTTTGTTTTTATCATTATTGATTATTGATTTCAGAGATGGAAATATAAAAAACAGAGAGAAAAATGACAATAGAATGCTAAAATGTAGTGTAATGATAGCTTCACAGCAATATAGATGATCTTGGTTTGAATTAATATTGGAAATATCAACATGGAGGATCTGGGGGAAAATGGAGTATTGATAACAATAGAGAGGGAGGGAAAATGGGGGGAAATGCCTCCTGCACATTCTTTTTAATGGAGTTTACCCGAGTAACATTTCTTCTTGCACAATAAGCAATTTTTGCCCGGTCGATAAAAGCCACAGCAAAATTGTTTACTTCCCTTGCAGGTAAATCATTTCAAAATTGGTTTGATATTAAAGCATATCCCTGAGAGCATGTACAGTTGGATGTGGGTGATTACAAAGCAAACTGCTGCAACCTTTCTGGACTTCCTAAGGACCCCTGTATGCTTTCTAATTAGCTCTTTATACCTCCAGGACACAAGATAATAGCCAGGTGTGAATGAAATTTGTAGGTGGATCTTTGCCCCGGGTATTTGTTGGATTGTATATGTGTTAAGTGAATGGAACCAGTTCATTTGTAAAGCTTCAGAGCCAAGTGGGAGTAAGTCATGTTATTAAAGCATAATATTGTTTCTGCCCTTGGAAGGGTTTTGTTGGTTCCCAACAGCTGAAAAATAGATGTGTCACCATAGCATATTAAAACCTAATTCTACCTTTACACTACACACTATTTGCATTGCTAAACGTGAGCTCAAATAAATCACTATGCTGATTTCTATGCTTGGTTTTTTTGAGCATACTGATGGGTTGTACTGAGGAGCTTCTCACAGCTGGTAAAAATTTGAGATAATTGTGAATGGTGATGAGATGGCTCTAGCAACATCTGGGAAAACAAAATCTGTGGAAACCTTTTTTTTTTTTTTTTTTTTTTTAAAGCAAGTTAGGTTCTCATCTGTTCACCGATTAAATTCCATCTTGATTTTTAAATGTATTTCTCACAGACACTTTACTGTCTGGCTCCCTCTGCCACGTGAACTTTGAGCCACAGTGACACAGTTCATTCTTCCTCTTCTTCCATGGACACAAACCCAGTCAGATAGCCTCAGGCTGTCCACGCATGATTGCCGGCAGAATCACTTTGCACCAGCATGAACCACAGCTTTCCTACAGAGAGAGTGATAATGCTGAACCTTGGTGCAGTGCTACCTTGAGTGTTGAATACTACTCTGATTATAAGTTAAGTGTAACCTTGTTTGGATTAAAGCATAGATGATAACTTATCTTAAAAAAGATTCTAAAAAGATTTCAAACTGGTGTGTATGTGTGATTTTTTTTTATTATTATTATTTCTTGTTTGTACTTTATATCACATTCAATCTTCATAATGTCTTTAAAGACAGTCAGCTTTTTCCTGGATTCCTCCAGCCTCACTCACCTGCCCACTAGTCCCCCTTTATGACTCCCTCCTTGTCTGTAGATCACATAACTGGGACGGGGAATATATTCATCCGCTTGCCAAAATGCATCTTATCAGTTATGAAAATAAAATCGTACAGAGTTTTACAGAGCTAACCTTTGGCTTAGCTAAGTGTTAAATATACATGCACTTAATCTTTATCTTCTTATTTGTTATCAACAATAACAGGTTTACATTTGCAGTTAAATGGTCTCTCAAACATTTGCTAACCACAAATTTTGTTTTGTTGGTGTTTTATTGGATTTAGTAATATTGTTCATTAAACAGCCTACAGCTGAATTTAAGTTTACCTGGTCAAACAGCCTGCTGGACTGTAATACAAACCCAAAACAGGATGTGTCAAAAGAAACTGTAAGACCTGTCCATCTTTTAAAGAATACTAAAGGAGAGGGAGAAAATGTCTGTATGTCTGTAGTTTTTTTTTTTTTTTTTGCATTTTGCTGTGAGCAATTGGTTACTTGCACAACTGCAAAAAGGATAAAAGTGCAGGAGATGCTTTATGGCGGTCATGCAGAGTTGCTGCCACATATTGCAGCTCTATTCACTTCTCACTAAAGGATTCTTCCCCTTACAGATTCTGTATTTCTTAGTAGCCCTCTGCGTCCCACCACTGCCTCTTTTCCGGAGGCTTTCAGAGATCTTTCTTACTGAAGAATTGGTGTTGCTAAAGGATGTTTTTTTCACAATAATACATGGTGCATTACCATAGCCAGCTTCCATTCACAGCCTGCAGAAAAAATGTCTCGCACTGTCAATAAACTACTATGTGAATGATGCAGGGATGCCAGGGAGATTTAGAGACATAGGAGACATGCAGCCCCGTCTGATCATTGAGGTGTATGTCGTCACCCTTACTGTGCATTAGTCTTGTTAGCTGTTCATTAATAACAAACAGGGCAAGGGAAGTAGTTTGTCAGCCCCATCATGCCAGTCTTTTTTCATACGCCATCATTCCAGACCCGGAGCACAACGCGTGCCTTTCGCGATGACCCATAACTCCAGACTAAATCAACCTCGTGTGAAAAGCATGAGTACATGAATCACAGCAACACATCAGCAGCATTTTGCCTCTCACACGGGGAAATACGGTAAACAGACCCCTCCACTGCATATCAGTTTTGTGAATTATTAATTTTCAAGCTCGCAAACACCACCACAGATATGAAAAACGGCAATATCTATTATGGCTTTTCAGTGCTCTGATGGATAAAGCACAGGCTCTGCCAGGATTATTGCTTCAGTGTATTCAACACTGCAGGGAACTCTAAAAATAAATGAACAAGCTGACTGTAGGAGGTGTCATTGGGTAGTCATTTAATAAACCAGCCTGTATTGTAATAATTTAACTTTTAGTGTTTCTCAGTGTATATGTGTATATATATATATAGACATATATTCCCTTGCTAGCTATTGCCACTTGCAATCATTTGCATCAAAACAGCCCCTAATAGCTATCTTGTGCCAACATTCAACTGACTTTCAATCTGCTGTTTTTGTATTTGTACACCAAGAAAGAAAAAAAAATAGTATTATCTATTTCCAGAATCTTCATACCTGGTTAAAAAGTGATACTGATAAAAAAAGAGAAAAAACAATAAAAGAAACAACAACAACAATTTTATTAAATATTGATATTGATTGAAAGAAAAACAGAGACTGGAAAATTAATACAACAAAACAAGAGGGAGGATAGAAAAAGGGAAAAAATAGCAAGCAAATAAAAATACGGATAAATGCAAAAGAGGAGGGGGGAGAAGGAGAAAACAAAGAAGTAAAGAAGAAGAAGAAGAAGAAGCTTGTGGAATAAAAGGAAAAGAATGCAAGAAAAGGAAACAAGACAGAGGAGAAAATGAAAGACAAAGGTACAATGGAGACAAAAAAGGAGTCGGCAAAGAACAAGAGGTAGAAAAACAAGAGAGGGAGAAAAAAGGATACAAAAGAGAATAAAGACAGGGGAGGACATGAAACTGTGGGCAAATGAGAAAGGAGTGAGACAGGAAATTGAACTACAAGTAGAAAAAGAGCAAAAAAAAGGAAAATTAAGAGAAGATGAAAAAAAAATGATGAAGAAAATGTAGATTTTAAAAAAAAGAGAGAAGAAATAGAAGTGAAGAAAAGAGAAAATAGAAAAAGATTAGAAGAAAAAGGTGAACCAAATGAAGGAAAAAAGAAAAGGAGATTAGAAAGAAAAGGTGAATGGATATTGAGCCAAATACACAAAGCATAGGTATATGTGGACGCCGGGGAAGAGAAATTTTTAATATTAATATACAGCATAAGGGAAGCAACACCAGCAGAGTTTAACAGTGTGTGTGAGTGTGTGTGCGTGTGTAAATTTCTTTGGTTATGGAGGCTTTTCTAGCCCTCTTATAAAATTTCTTGTTTAGAATCCTTTCATCTCCAATGATCCCTTTCTCTTTGGTTGTCTTCCCCTATAAAAAAAAAAACAAAACATGATAACCCTTTACCCTTACCTTCGGAATCACCCGGAAACAAAAAAAGTTCCGGGTGCCGACGTGTTTGCATGGACCTGCGAAGAGGACAATGTTTATCTTGGTCCGTCAGTACGAGACAGACGGTGTTATTACATATGCTGCTGCCATCGCTGCCAGCAGTTCGCCGGCACAGCCAAGCACCGCTGGTTTCCACAGAGGTAATCTGCAATGGCAGAGGCAGGCTAGATTATGGTTAGGAGATGAGACTGCGGGCTGGCCACGGGCGTCCCCCCAAGCTTTTGTCTGTCACGCTGTTTCACTGAAGCGCAGGGTACCTCTTTGGGGGATGAAAGGATCTATCTGTCTGTAACTGAGCTCACAGAGAGGATGAAATGGATTTGGCTGGAAACGGGCCTGGGTGGGGCTGGTGAAACATTTAAACATCTCTGCTAGACTCGAGCCGGAGAGCAGATATACAGAGCCAGACCGCTTGGCTTGTGACAAGCATCCAGAGCAATCATGTAACACTAAATGAAGACAACAGGCCCCCGCGCTACTGACATGGAAACCTTTGTAGAGGCTGACGGAAATGTGGGCTTGTACAAAAATTTAATGGATCAATGTTGTGCAGGTATTTAGCAATTTCGGTACCTTTTTTTAGTGAAATCCTCATATCTACAGAATTATCGTGCAGGAAAATGTGTTAAATGTGAAGAATAAAATTTTATGAGAATAAATGACCTCCTGTACTGCTGCATTAAATATCATCTATCTGCTCTAACACTTTGTCACCTCTGTCACAAGGCACTCTGTCCCTTTTGAAAGATTTTATGCAGACGTGCCTGAGCATAAAATTCCCCAATATTCGCTGCAGTCTCTGCATTCTGTGAAACGTTGAGTTTTGACTTCAAACGTTTTTTTTCGTCTGTGAGCGAACCATACATTTCTTGTCTCCTTCTCATTGAATTCATGCACCTTCAAATGTTGAAACAACCACTTACAAACAAATGGGATATACAGTATGAGTTACCTAGAAGAGGCAGTATTTCTTTCAAGAGGGCATGAATCCAAGAGGACTGCTTGTAAATGAAAAAAATGAAAATATGAGGTATAAATGCTGCTGAGAGATGCTTTTATATACTTTGGATGTCTAAAAGTAATGACTGCGGCAAAATACATGACATTTGGATTTCATTTAATACAAAGAGAAAAGACAGCAAAGGGAAGCGCTTAAGGAAGCTAAATAAAATTTTTGTTTTGACGGCAGAAAACAATGCAATAAAAAGGAGGCGGAAAAAAACAACCTGGCTCCGTCTACAACAATATAATGTAATTGAATCGTCAGTAAAGCAGATTACTGTTTTATCAAGCTGCATTTCATTAAGTGTGTACAGTATCTGTATTTTATGAAACCAAGGTGTCATGCAGAACTTGAGGACTGTGCATGCTGAGATGGAGGACAAAGTTTCTATTCATCTCTTCCTGCAGTTTTATATAGGTCCAGTGTGGAATATGTCAAACCACTGGAGGATAGTGTGTCAGAGTGGTGTGCATCAGGCAGGATCTTGCCTATGGGGTGGAAGCGTACAAGGTCAGGAAAAGCATTTGTGTTGGAGCAACTCATGCGCTGATAGCGGTGATAGTGGCCAACAAAACTGCAATGCAATACATCAAGTTTTTGGATTTGCATGGTTTCATCAACCTCTCACAGTCAGTTTTTAATTAAGTTTTTGGGATTCATCCTTACCTTATTATAGAAGCATGGTGAGGTCAAGGTGATTGGTTGCAAAAGCAGAAATGCCATGGCATTGTTACAGTGCAAAAAAAAAAAAAAGAAAGAAACTAAAAGGCTCAGTCACACCAGTATGTATAACAGCAAGGCTGAAATCTATTCATTATAATGGAATTGAATCAATCAGTGGATTCACTTTCAGGAGACTAACTGAGGGTAAAAAGAACGAGAGGGTCCAAAAAAGGAGTAGCCTCTGCCACTCCATCCAATTTTGTACAGTCTTGTCCTGTTGAATTAAAGGAGTGTCAGCTCTCCTCCTTATTTCACCCTGAATTAAACTAGCCACAACTCAATGTTAACGACTGCATGCAGGCTTGGTATTTGCACATTATTCAAATAAGCTTACGCCCATTGCCTTGTAGGAGCGAGACATTCAAATTCACAATAAATGAATGGAAATTTGGCATACAATAGATATTTCATGTTAGACATGTGTGGCTATGTGTGGCTGAAGGGTAATAAAAACCATACACAACTCCTTTTCAATTTGAAAAAGTCACTCTAACTGTCATCACAGACTTAACGGCCATATCACCATTAACACTTCTATTTGTTATTGGGGAATATGATAGCTGTTATACAAAAATTATGGGGAAAAAAAGGGGTGTTAGTGAAGCAGCATGTGTTTGAGGACATGGCTGAGTGTAGGATATCCATATTTTCACAGCACTCAAACCCAGTGTGGCATGAAAAAAAAATTGGAGCAAATACCCTTTGAGTGTAAAACTATGCTTGCAGTTGCAAATACACGTGAATACATGTGAAATGTAAGTTGTTGGAAAAATGTAGTGATTAGGAGAATCTTGTCAAAGGATTACGTGATGTTACAAAATTAAAAATGGCTAAAATACCTCCTGAATTCAACACTTATATAAGTCATTACTACAACCAGGAGGCCTGTATTACCTTAGCTCAGCAGCTATCCAACATAATGTGAATGTGACATAATGAGGAAGGTTCATTTGGGTGGATGGTTGGAAATGAAATTCAAATGATCTCATCATTAGAAATTCTGTCACCAACATTTAATGTCACTTGCCCTTGATAACCCTAACTAAGGAAATACACCTATGTGAGTTATTTGTAAGTAAGTTGCATGTCGGTTTTTGTTGTTGTTGTTGTTTGTTGTTGTTGTTGTAATTGGTTGAAAATGTATCTATATTCCTCATTTTTGTTTGCTTAAGAAGATATGTCCTTGAACTTACTTAAGAACTGGGTCTTGGGTTGTTAATTTATGCAAAAGTTATGTGAGAAAAATAACAAATCCTTGCTTATACTTGTGGCTGTTTTGCATTGTGATGATCATAATTTACCCATAATTATTTACCACTACACCACCGGTATTAAGCGATAACAGCATAGAACAAATAAATAACAGAATAAATAATGAGTAAGCTCTATTTAGAAAACAAACACAGCTTATTGTCCTTGGGGGACTGTGCAGTTTGATTATTTGTAGAAATAGTAAGCCAAAAGCAGAGCCACTTTACAATGCAAAAAAATAAGAAACCAGGAAGGAAAAAAATGCATTATATAGGACATTGAAAATTCAGTGAGACAAAGAGCTAATTAATAACCCCCTTCCCTCGATGCTTGTTATTTTAATGCAATCTCAAAACCAGTGGTAAAAATACCTGAGAAGAACATATATCAAGATGACAAGTACAGGAGCCTATTTATTTTTTGTTATGTAAAAAAGTGTATTTTCTCTTTTTGTCCCTTTCTTGGGTTGAGTTAAGTTCCCTTATGATTTAATAAAGGTGAAGCACTTGTACAGAGTTGGAAGTGGCAGAAGGATCTCAGCTTAAGTCTCCTGTCATATGAAGTACAAAGTGACATGCTAGGAAATTACTACATAAACCCACCAAAGAGTTAAATCTTCCCATTTTAGTCAAACACACATACACACAAATACACCAACCATGTTTCTAATGGTGCACAATGCTCCAGCCTTCACACCAGGCAGCTACAGTTTTCTGCGACATATGCTGTGAAAATGACTTGAACATAATGCAGCGACTTCAGCTCCGTCCATCACTCTGAGAGCCGCACAGTTCCTCCCTCTTCCCTGGCTCTCCAAGAGGCTTCGAAGGCGACAGAAGTGTTGGCACACGGTTCCCAGCTCTAGCCGAGCGGGGAGGCATATTTGATGGGAACGGCTATGGAAACCTTGTGGTGCTGTTGGCTGTTAGCCTGTTGTGCTCTGCTGGACAGTCATTTTCTCACCAATTTGACATGCGTGGCATTTTGTTATCTAGCAAGGACGCCCTGTTAAGGTAGAATAGATTATTCATCGAATGTCAAGGAGGGATATTGTCTCTCCTTCCTTCTATTGGGGGATCCAGGAAGCTCAGTGATTCTCCTCCCCACGGTTTTTTAAGCAAAATAACACTTGAAGGTTTGACATTACAGTCAGATGCAAATGTCTTTGTGCAGGCAAAGCTGGATTAAAAATGAATTAAAAGTGCAGAAAGAAGGTGATGTGAGGGATTTAAAAGAAATGTTCATTTTCTAAAGTGTCAGAACCATACATAAAACAATACCTGGTAAAATTAGGACATCAAAACAATGGGAAGGGACAAAAAACAACAAATCCAGCCTGCCCTAATTCAAGGTTGAAAGCTCTTAGAGGAGTTGTATAAGCTTTTTAATAGACATAAGATGTTCTCAAAACTTTTTTCTTATAAAACTATAGTCCTTAAATATAAAGTGCATGTTCCTTTTAAAACAAAAGCAGCGTCACTTTCTAAAACAACCATTAGGCTACACTAAAAAAGAGCAGTGAGTATGATATGTTATTTGACTGCAGAGGTGCATTCACACTGGCGAGTAATGATCTAAGTCCTTTTGGAAGAAAAATATCTAAGATTAAATTTAATAGAGTTATGACATTAGTTTATCTGTGTAAAGTGTAGCTTCTTAATTGGATTGAAGAACAGCACAGTTACTCTGGCTCTGTAAGTACAGATACCACCACTTTTCAACAAATATATTATGAAAGTATAAGTTTATATCACAATTTATTTTATCAGACTACATACCAGTTTGTATTTTGATGTTAGACGGAATCTCCTGCTTGTCAGATCAGAGGTGGTTAGTTTTGGAATGTGGGGCTTATCATCTGTTTAAACAGCCAATCAGGTTGTAGCAAAGTCAGCAGGTCAAATCAGTCAGAAACTATCGGCTGGTTTCAGTTTCAGAGGTGAAGTCAGAGGAAAGAGGAAGGAGGACCACCTTATCAGTTTGTTTGAGGAACTGCCGTGTCTGTGTGAAATCCAAGCCTTAACGGTTAACCACTCAGCTAAACCTACAACTCCACCGTCTGTACTCAACTCTGTTCATGTTCACTGCGATCATTTTGACACCCTTTTCTCTTACCTACCTGCTAACACATGGCTCAAGCACTTACTTTTACATTTTTCTACTAATTTACCAATAAGAAAAGTGCATCCGTCAGACACTATCACAATGCACATTCATATTTTAAGATGCTATAAAATTATATCCAACAACATACAAAAAAAAACAGAGAGGCTGTCAGTGTCAACTGTAACAGCTGATAGTTTATGCTAAAAGTGCTTCCATTTAGCATCACTAAGATGCTGTCATTTCTTAGTAAGGACAGTGTGAATTGGTACTATACATCATGACAAGTCAAATCCTTGTTTTTTCCAGTGTAAACTATAATTTATCACAGTCATTAAATCTGAATAAAAGGATAATCCAATTAGGTGCAGATATGTAGAAAAAAAATATTTGAAGTAGAGATGCATAATCCTGCTTAGTCTCTCAGTTTACTCCCACGTATGTCTCCACCTGTACACTTAGTTTGTTGGTGCTGACAACTTGAAAACAGATCCAGGGAGGCAGAAACCTTTACAGACACTGAACTGTGGCCCAACAATGGTCTCATGGCAGCAGTCTGATCTCAGACATTTAGCATGGAAGGCAGTGACATTTCAGAAACCTTATGGAAACAGAGGCAACAGCCTGAGCCTATGATGTCAAATAAAATAACATCACATTTTCACTTATGGAGCAATCAGTCTTTTAAAAAATAAATAAATAAATAACAGACACCTACCTGTGTATGTCTATGTCTATATATGTATATATATATATATATATATATATAGACATATATATGTGTATGTGTGTGTGTGTGTGTGTGTAGAGAGAGAGAGAGAGGAGTGGGAGAGAATAAGTGCTCATGTCCATGTCATCAGAATTTGAACCTGATGATTGAATTTGAACCTGACAACAAAATTCAAGTCTGCCTGTGAATTCAACCCTTGTGATGCCTAACTATGCCCCTACACCAAAAAATAAAGTTCGGTAACAACAGATGGCACTTTTCAATTCAATCAAGCTGGTAATGCAGGGCTTCAGACGCCTTGGCAGCAGTGAGCAATGCCAGTGCTAAGAACGATGAGTTGGGGTTGAGCTGAGTTTGACCTTGATCAAAATCAGCAGCAGTACTGCAGAAGCAGCAACCAATCGCAGATCAAGATTTGATTTTCTCTCCACAGCCACCTCTGTACCGAAGGTCCTAGCAAAGATCTGTTTCATTTAAAACTGACAATTGATATTGGATTTTTTTTTTTTTGTTCATTCTAGCCAAGGTCATGAATACAGAATGGGTCTGCTAAAAACTTGATAGTGGCCATATCCGAATGTGGAGTCTTCAGCGCTGCTTGAGTGACCCACCCCTGCCAACGTCTGCTACCGAGCAGGCAGCGAGCAGCAAGCAACCAGCGCTCCTGCTGCTGTTCATGAATCTTTTGGTCTGAATGAACAGTTAGTCGCTGTATGAACCCAGCTATGGGTTCTCACTTGGCAGGTAACTCAGCAAGATCAAGATTTCCTCTTCATGTCTTTGAATCAAAGGCCTGGCTGATTCAGACTGAAAATCTTATAGCTACTTAGGTATTACTGGAGACCTCCTGCCCTGCATATTTCAGACATTTCCCTGCTTCATAACACCTGTTTCAAATAAAGGAGTAATGATCAGGAACCTGCGGAATTTTCTGATGAACTGATCATTTCAATCAGTGCAGGAAGAAGGAAACATCCCAAACATGCAGAGCAGGAAACACTGGACACTTTTTCTCAAGGAGGTTTTTAATGATAGAGATTAAAATAATTATTGTCTGGGTAGTTTTGCTGGTAAACACTCAGATATACTTGTAATAACCACACCCAAACCTCCCCTTTTCTCATTTCTATGATCAGGACATTGTGTTGAGACATTGTGCATTAGAAACACGTAACTTCAAGGTTTAATGATAACATTTGTTGAGACAGTTCGGCTGATGGATCCCACTCTATTTCTCCCTGCTGCATCATAGCTTTAGTTATTTATTGCTTTTGTTCTATTTTACTAAAATGTTATAATTTGATGAAAATGCCTTATCTGGCTGTCATTTCTGGCTGCCTACATGTCCAAGACTTTTATCCCCCATATTGAAAAGCTCCATACACTAGACCGATGAGTTGCGTGTGTGTCTGCATGTGAGTAAGAGAGTGTGTGCGAGGGAGTGGGTGTGTGTGTGTGGCGTAAGTGTGAGTGTGTAAGTGTGTGTATGTGTGCCACCTAGCCAGCTAACTTTGCAGTCTGCTCACACACTCACAGCCCTCTCCTTTGGACAAACACAGCAGTCTCCTCTGTGATGGATCTGGAGTCTAAGTGCCACCACTGTTTTTAGCCATCTAAATATTTCTGCTCTCACACAAATGCCTCCATGTGCTTGACACTGGCTTCTCTGTTTGCCCTCTTTTTGTGCAATATTTGCACCTGTTTCATCCATCTCTCTGCCCTACACATTCCCTTCCTTTTTTCTATCTTTTTTTTCCATTTTGCACTCCATTTTGTTTCCTCTTTGTGTGTGTCTTAGAAAAAAATCCACTGGAAACTCACTGTGTGAGCTATGCAAATTTCCTAGACAATAGTGTGGGTGAGGAAAACATATTGCCTGTTATGGAGAAAATGTGCGGGCTTGCACAACAATATGAATACATTTGTGTGGGCATCCATATGTTAGAGTGTGTTACTAGTTTTCCTGTCTGTATGTTAATGCATTCGCGTGCTCCTCCAAGTTCAGCTGAGTTTGAGTTTATTATGGCTAATATGCAGTATTACAGGAAGTCAATAGTGCCTGTGGTGCCAGACATGGTACTCTCAGCGGCCCTTTTTAGAATAAAAACTGGGATCTGCAGCAGAAGGGCAAGCTTGCCGCCACATTTGCAGATAGTAAAGGAGGAAGGAAGTTTTAAAGAAATATACCAACCTTTTAGGAAACTTAAGAAAATGCATAGTATATAGCTAAATTGTAAAAAATATAAAAAGTTATAGATATACAAAATAAAACCCTAAAACGTTCCTTGCTGTGCAATAAAGGGGAGCTGCATGGTAATGTGAATGTAGCAAATGCAAGCTATAACTTTCAAAAGTATTGAGAAACCTAGTTGCAAAACCTGATCATAATTATCACCTGAGCTACATTATTTTTTGTGGCCACTGACCAATGTCTGGAGTGACACTGACAGAAAATTTTTATTGCTTCTCTTATGCAATCACATGCAGAGACTTTCTCTAAGAGACTAAAACAGAAACAAGAGAGGGAAACAAACAAACAAAAAAAACAAAATCTGCAAAATCAATGGAATTATTCGTTAGAAATTTTGTTTAAAACATTCAAATATTTAAAAAATAAATAAATAAAAAAAGGTCGGCAGGATCAATAAAATAACAGTTTTGATGTTATATCAAAGATATCAATATATTGTGTTGCACTAATAAAATTTGGAAGTTAGCAAGCTAACCAGCTAGCCCCGGTATGTACTGGAGGGTGGATACCCAACCCATGCCCAGCTTTTAGTAAAAAAATTGTGTAAAAAAAAAATCCTATGCTTTTTCCTGTTCTTTGCTTAGGGTTTGTGTTTTATGAGACAGTCATTTACAGGGTTCACTTGAACCCCAAACATTTGTAACTGGGGTATGTAGGTTGTAACCATAGTAATTGAGTGTGTGTGACACAAACTCAGTGCTTCAGCTTAAAACTGTGTGGGTTTCAGGTTTGGTTTTGGACATAAAACACAGAGTGACTGTCAGATCTGGGCAAGGCTTGGTTACTACTCTCTCAGACTCGGAATTCAGACAGAAATATGCAGACAAAGTGTGTACTGTCTCGTCATTCAACTTTTTTTTTTTTTTCAGAGGTATTAGAGAGATGAAGCATCTGGTCTGCCCTCATGTTGCCATTTAACATGAGTGAATAAAGAACTAACGCTACCACTAATAAGGAAAAACAAACTAATAAAAAAGAAGAATCCATAGAAACAGAGGTAAAACAAGAGTTAACATTGGCCTTGTTTGTCACAGCTTGTGAAAGTGTTATTGTTTGCTAAGTTAGCTCTTTGTTGAAGGAAATAAAGAGCTACTAAAAAGACTTTGCATGTCAGGTGATGTGCAGTTGAAATTTTGCCCAAATTCATTTGTAATGAATTTGACAGGATTTCAGTTGTTAGGTATAGTTCCCTTAAAATTGCAGGACTTCTTTGATTGTGTCATTAAAAAGTTAAGGTTGTGCAAAGCTAAATTTTGCTAAATGTCATTGTGAATTAGACTGATGTGTCTTTGCCTCAACAATCCAACACAAACGTCAAATTACACTTAATCATTCACATACATGCAGGAGCTGATAGAATATCTTATAACATGAGCAGTGTAACAGTGTTATCGTATTTTTTTTTTTTTATCTTAGGGTTATAGAGACATTGTAGTGCAAAGGCATCTGATAAGTCTTTAATCATATGTGTGGGTGTATTAACCTGGACTCCCATGATCACATTCTGACCTTTCACCAGTAACTGTGGCGAAATCCGAAACCAACATGGCCTCTTGTGTTTTTTTAAAGCAGTGCTATTTTCAGTCAGACTCCCTGCTAATATAGGTGTGATTTGTCACCATAATAAGCCTATTCCTATTACTGCCTTGAGGTTGACATTTTTGCCTTGTGAGTAATTGGGTGAATGGAACAGAAGCTAAACTGTAACCCTAAAGGCTGGAACAAGCCTCTCTGAACTGGACTCATTCTCAGAGGTTTACATGTTTTTTTTTTCTTTTGTACTTGAGCAGAGTTTTAGCCTAACATTTACGATTTTTCTTTATTTTTGTTTTGTTTTGCTTTTTTTTTTTACCTCACCTCTCTACAGGAGTTGGATGAAAACAAGACATTGAGATTTGAGGGGTATATGTTTTTATCAGTTCTTCTGTGAGCCTCAGTGACCCACAGATACACATAACACTCTTTCCTACTTACACCCACAGTGATGGGTATCCTTGAAAAAGACCATAGTATTATTCTGAAAGCAGACTGTGGCCGGTTAAGTTAGGTATGAACCTGACTGTGAGAAGTATTTCTTGACATAAAAATTTCAACACTGACAGCTTTGTCAGATTTTAACTACAACTATTGCATAAAAAGCCTTTAGACCCAGGTGCCCAAGGTCATATTTAGTAATTTGTTATTTTTACAAGTGTAATACAAGCCACATTACAAGAGGTTAAAAGGCAGCTGTGAATATGAATATCTATAGATTATTATATGGCATTATGTGACCGAGTCTGGTCAATGATTGTTGTTTTTCCTTGTTTTCTCTTCTTTCCTTTTTTTTTAATTCAGCATTTATAAACTATAATAAGACACAAGCTACTGGCATGACCCATGGGCATCTTGGTAATTGAAGCTTTCAGAGTGTTATTTTGGAGCATGGTGGAGCTGGGGCATTGCTGATGTTCACACATTTATAAAACAATCCCACCAAATACTTAGTTCACTTCTTCTGAGAATCCTGATCCAAACAAAAGCTTAGACAGTCAGCTTCCGACTCTGGCAGCCACAAACCGAGCATGAAGGGAAGACATCAGTGCTGAGCTGTTTCCTGCCTCTTTAGGGAGGAGAGAGTAATGCTGGGAGACAGACTGAGAGTCAGAGATGCACTGAAGGGTGTCAATATAGTGCAAAATTGAATTAAAGTGTAATTAGGGAAATCATTACCTGACACTTCTGCAGTTGGGGATTTGGTTAATTTACTGAACAATCCTTCAGCGAATGGACTGTGTCTTAGAAGATTTTCAAGTCAAGGGTGACTGAGTGCCTGTGAATGGTAGCGGATAAATTCATAATGCACTCCTTAATAATGGAACACAGATTCAATCAAATCTACTTTAAAAGTGTTTATGCAGTGTAAAAGATAGTAAAACTGGTGCTGACTAAAACATTTTTTATCCTCATTCAAGTGTAAGCAATAATTTGGATGAGCAATGCTTCACTCCCAGAAGTTTCCCATAATTTCATCATATTCAAACCCTCTGAAATCTTCTGATTTGACAGGTCTGAATGACACAGCTTGACTTCCCAGACCTTTTTTGTGTTCTATATTTATTTAATCATATAAAAGTTTAAAGAGAAGAGAAGATTAAGAATTAAATTCTTTCTTCTTTAGAGGAGACCACACCATAGATGTCAGAAACATCTCGTTGCAATAATATTGTGAAAACAAACAACATTAAATGACTTCAAAAAAATTCTCAAAAAATTCAGATGCAACAAAAGAGTGTAGGTATAATTAAGTTCATCTGCATAAACAGGCATTCGTTAATACGATGAATTTATCACTGTTTGCCAAATCATTTAAATAAAAAAGGTTGGTTCAAATTTTAAATTCCTCTGTACACTGTTCCATTGTTCTCTATCCGGCTGTGCCTCTCCTTTATTCCCAGCATCCTCTGCTGTTTTCCTCCCCCTGGTGTGTCTTGTTTATGGTCTTTCTCTTGGTCTGTCTGTGTGTTTGTCTGTCTGGGCATGGCGCTCCAATCCCCCTCCTGCCGTCCATCACCTGCCTCCTGCTGCCAATAAGCCGGCACACCTGATACCAATCCACTAATCAAGCTCCTGCAGTATATATATATTTATATGTACCATCTTAACTGAGCCTTGGCCAGACTGTTCAGTCCAGTCAGTTGTGTCCAGTGCTAATGCCGGGGCCAATTCCCCATCTAGTTAATATTCTCCTTGTGTGTTTGCCGGAGCGTTTTCTAACACTGTGTCTACCTGTGCCTTAGGGTCATCTGCTCATTGTGATTCCCGTCTGCCTGCCTCACTTGGCGTCTGCCAGTCTGCCTCTTCATCCACAAACCAGCTCTGTCGCCGCCCCCACCCAACTGAGCCTTCCAATTTGTGCTGGATCAGCTCTCCAAAGCTCCACCTTAAGAGATTTGTAATAAATCTTGATTTTAACTGTCTGATCTGCATGTCAGAGTCCTGCTTTTGGGTTAAACTTTGGTACAACCACACACTAAAGTTACCCCCCTTTTAAAGTAGGCATAATGCCATTGCTACACATGCACTTGTCTATGAAAACATTATTTTCTTTTCCCTACAACTTAGGAAATAGACATTTGTAGAACTTTGAAGGTCCACAGGCTAAAATAGATGTCTTACATGTATGTGAAGGTAAGGAGGAAAGTTCACACTGTGAGATTTATGTACAAAAGTCAACCAAGGGGAACGTCTGCACACCAAAAGTAATGGCCACTCAGCAGTAGCATATAAGTCACAGTGGTGTACAAGACAACCATGACCAGTCATAAAACAAGGCACAGTGGTATACAGCATCCAACAAGTTTAGACACTAGGCAGGTGTTTCTCATAGAGCATCATCTAACAAAGGTTGAAGATGTACTACCTAAGATTCCTCACCCTGAAGAGGAAACCGGACTTTTTTTCTGAGGAAAACCTGGACATTATGTGTTTGTTATGGGCCCCAGAATTTGGTATCGCAGCAACCAAGTACAAATCTGTAAAATACACATACACACAAGTGCAGCAGCAGTGACAACAGTGATTGCTCAGTTTGTCATCCAGCAACTGGGGTTTAATGTAAGTGTGGTAAACATCCATTAACCCAATTAGTCCTTACAATCTCATATACTACATTCAGAGTAGTATGGCTCAAATTGCTGGTGTATTGCTACACTTCATTCATAAAGCAACATTCTTTTACACTCCATATCACTTTTCTGTAAGTGGATGATGGCTACTCTAAAGACACAGTGCAAATAACAGTTATATTCTACTGAACTTCAAATAAGCAACATCTAATCTGCCGTCATTCTAAAAACATACTCTTACTTTACACTTTTATCACTCCAAAAGAAGACTGTAATCAGACATCACAATAACTTCACCTTTAAAACTACCAAAAAAAACCCAAATCCTACATATTTTACAGAGTAAACATCCTCAATAAACAAATGCAGCTCTGTAATGTTTAACTTTCTTTTATATATTTTAAAGCCCCTTAACAGTTACCTGTGTTCTGTAACCTATTGCATGTGTATAAGAGTACATGGGAGCCAAAATAACACTTTGTACAAATTGAATAAAGACCAGGGACACTTCTTCAAGATCATGCTCAGGGTCAAGAAAACCTAAAACATCTGCACTGAGTTGTGTGTATCTGCCGCCTGAGACAGAGACAAAGTTTTCAGAGTTCACATAAATGCTTAAAACGCTGTCACAATTTTCTTTATACCACTTATATACATGAATCCTGAGAACAACAGGAAGTTGAGTAGTCACCATTACTACAGCGGCGTCTGTCTACATTATAAACGAATTTGACTGCAAGCTCTCCTAAAAAGTGAACTCCTCTGTTTTATCCCTACTTGCTTTGCAACATCAGATTTGAAGTTATGAGATTACCACAAGATAGCAGTGCACACAAACAAGTCGCTGGAGTCGTCTATACCGCGTTCATACATATCATTAGGCTTTGAGGGATTGAAATTGGTAACTTTGACCTGCAAAATACAGAACATGTAGCAGCAATGAAGAAAGTGAGCTCTCAGTTCATCGTCCAAACTGCATCTGAGGTGTGGGCTGAAGGTCCCACTAAGGACAAACTGGAGTGCAACTCCTCATATGACAAAGGTTTCACCTTGGTACTGCTTGTACCATGTTTCTGGTATAAGCAGAAAATAAGGGTAATGTCAAACCCTGCAAATAAAACACTTACTTTTCAGCTAATTTAGTTAATCGAATGCAAAAGCAGTTGCAATATTTATTTTTAATTTTGCAGAATTCATGGTTTTGTAAAGAAAAAAAAGAGATAGCAGTCACATCTTCATTAACAAACAACAACAAACAAAAAGGTAATATGTGTTCAGTAAGTTTCAAGTGAATGACTTTCATGAATGAAGAGAGTCCTATTACAGAACCGTGAGGCATGCCCCCAGGTTAGACAGTACTGCATTACAAGTGATACAGGTCTTTTTCATTTTTTAAAACTCTTGATTCCTATATGTTTTTAGCCATAATCTATTTTTTACCTTAATACAACTGCAAATTACCTTTGTTCCCTCTGTATTAGGGGAGTGTCTACTTGCAAATGCCAAGTTTCCAGCTACCTGCAACAACAAAAAAGAGGGGAAAAAAACAGCACCTATCTTTTAACTATGATTAGACATGCCTCCCTAACCAGGAGTCGACTTTCGTCAATAATCCCTGCCCACTTCTGGTCACATTTTGATTTACAAAATGTAAAAAAGGACAACAGTGCTGCCTCCTAAAAAACACTGAGATCTCTGCTTTTAAAGCGTCTTTAAACTTCAGAAACATATTAAAGTAGGTTGCAACAACTATAGGTGTTAGTTAGCTACATAAACCATGTTAATTTCTCATGCTTTTCATGATTCTATGATGCTTCACATTATCATGTAGCTATAGGGGTCTGTTGGGCCTTAAATTAAAAGCTATACATTGTTAATTAATTATAAAAAAAAAAAAATTAGTATCATAAATTAGTAGTGAAATGTGAAAAAAAATACTTTAATGGAAGAGATGTTTTGGTGTTTTGTTTTGTTTTGTTTTGTTTTTTACTTCTAGGGAACTTTTCCTGAAATTGTAATTTTTACTTTGGGAATAATTGTACTTCAACTTGTTTATACATTTTCAGGTCTACTAGCATAACCTTGAACACAGGGAGGGAGAGAGAAAAACAGCACACTGGGCACATTGAGTGTTAGCTGACAGGCACTTGGTAAACCTTCTTAAAGCTTGCATAGTTTATTAGGTAGGTCTATTTACCAAGGTAACACACTTAACTGTAAAAAACAAAAAATTACCCCTTGTAGTATATAACCTTTGTAACTATTTTTTTTCTTTTTTTTTTGTTTAATGGCTGATGCCTCTGGATATAAATGTGGGAGCAGTGTCATTGACATTGTTGCACACCATACACTGATCATTTTTAGGCTAAACAACATAGCTACACATAAGTTACATGACCGCAATTAAGTACAGTGGGTCCCATAGGAGGAGAGATTTATGAGCAGGTGCATGTTTTTGTGTGTGTATATTTATATGTGTTTGTGTGTATGTGTGATCTTGAAACTGCTGCACTGGTGCAAAGCTGTATGGCGTGTGTGATGCCTTTTTTTTCACAGAGGAGCTTCATTTGTTGCTCCTTCTCAAGTAATTAATTTATTCATGCCAGTTAAAAATAAAACCAGGGGAGGACCCATGTGAGAATATTAAGGCAGAGGAAGGAGCTGGAAGGGTGTCAAGATATCTGCTGGTCGCAGTGCAGAGCTGCATGCACTAACAATCACAAACATAGAAATTATTATTTTATTTATCTAGTGGCTGTGTTTATTTGGCTGTAATATGGTTAAAACATTTTTTTTCTTTTTTATAAATTCCCATGAAAGTCAAAGTGTAACAAATTTATTTAAATATTGCAATAAAAAAAGAGATATAGGCCCATTTGGTCTTCAGAAATAACATTTTCTTCTTACTCCTCCTGCAAGCCCCACAGGATCTTCATAAATAAAGCCCAGCTCAGGGAAAGGTGAGTGTGGTTAAAACCAAAATGTTCAGTTCAATTTATATTCTTCATTTTTAAACACAACTAATCACCCAGTGTAAGGATAGGGCCAGAGTGTGCTCTGTGGGTAATGATGCAGCATAAATTAAAAAGGTGTGGAAAATATGACCTTCAGACTGTGAATATCTTGGGGTAAACAAGCACCAGTAAGAAAGAAAAGCTTTCTTTTCCTCTTAAAATGCCTGTTGGACTCCTAATCTACATCAACATGGTACCATTTGCGATGATGAATACTTTAAATTAACCTTAAAATTACATTCTAACGCCCAATATCACTTAAGGGGCATCCACACTCTACTGCATCACAGAGTGTGTGTGTGTGTGTGTGTTTGTGTGTGTCCTGAGCCCACAAATACCTGAAGCATTTTTTAAACATCAGGCAGCTGTGGCTCAGGGGTTGGAATGGGTTATTCATTAAATGCAGGGTTGCCAGTTTGATCCCCAGGTCCATGTTGCTCCCTGAGCAAAACCTCTGATTGGTAAGCCAGCACCTTGCATCTGTGTGTAAACTTTGTGTGTGTGTGTGTGTGTGTTTGTGTGTTTGTGTGTATAGATGGGTGAATAAGAGGAAAATTATAAAGCACTTTCTCTGTTAAGGTAGAAGAGTGCTCTATAAATCCATTTATCTTCTTACTTTTCTCACGATTTTCCCTCTTTTTAAGTCTCCCTGGCCTGACTTGTGACAGTTCGAGTCCCTGCAATCTCCCCACATGTCAGTCATTTTCCAGCACACCCTCAGATCACAACATTCCATTTATTCAGTAAGTGTTTGTGATCACATGTAATTTGTTGTTTTTTTTTTTTTTTCCACTGTCCCACTGTTGATGGCAGCTGATGCCGTCTTAGAGCGCCAAGCCTTTTATTCTCCTGAGAGCATGTCCCAAAACAGCATCTGGCCATGCCTCACAGCCAAACACACGCACACACAGTCTGTCATAAAACTGCCACACACACGCTGAATATACTATATTTAACCAGTTCAGTCTGTCTCACTGCTGCATTTAGCTCTAAGCATTAGTCCATCTGCAGTCATTCCATTAAAGCTTCCTGCAGTCTGTTGTCTGCTGTTTAAATCTCACTGCTGTGTAATTTCTGTATTGCTAGGACATATGGTCTCTGATAAAATGATGATATTATGTCATTCCGTATAAGAAGCACAATCAGAATCAATTTAAATATCACTCGCAGAGGAATTTCCCTCTCTAAATGGAAATACAAATGTAGAAGCAGCAAAATAGAAACAGCAATAAATGATGAACATTTTATGAGGAAAGTTGGAGCTGGACAAAAGACGTGATATTTTTTACAATATTCACACAGCTGTAAGATGCAGCACCACAGGAAAAGAACCCGATAGGACCATGTCTTCTTTCTATTAAGATTCTGATACATTTCCAACCTCAGCGTATTATCTCAAATATAGCCTGCAGCAAGTGACTGAGCAATACCCACAATTTGTTAAAGTAACAGTCGCAGGAATTTTTAAAAATTATTATTTCATTTATCTGGGAAATTAGTGTGAGAGGAGAGGAGAAGGTTAAATTTAATGCAATCAAGGACAGTTAATAGTAAAGCAAAAAAATGAAAATCTTCATCCTCACACAGATGAATTTTGCACCTTTATTATAATATAACATAATGAGTTAGCTGGTGCAGCTTCTCCTTAAAAAAAAAAAAAGTGGTGATCCATAAGGAGGTCATTTCAGATCTAATGTGAGCAAACAGTGGCCATAAAATGATTCCAAACATTTTGTGCAGCACAATTGAAGTGCTCAAAAGTTCAATATTTACCTCATTATCTCCTACTTTTTCCCCTCTCACAATGCTCTCAAGGCCCTGCTGCACGTGGAAGAAATGCTGCTGTCCTTAAGCCCTCTATTCAAGCCCAAAATTCCAAATTTTAAATGAAAAAGTTTTTATTTTTTGCTACTGGAGGTCTCTGTAGTAAAAAAAAAAACAACCCCCCCCCACCCAGCGAAA
>JAQMCX010000045.1:4501586-4538423 GCA_029814765.1 Acanthurus leucopareius | reverse complement strand
TTCTTAGATTCCACAAGTCTATTATAATCATTACCCATTCCCTCAACTCTCACCACTACCCCACCACACACAACATATTTTTAAAAAAAAAAAACAACCCCCCCCCCCCCCTCGAAAGATGGAGTCTGATGACATACAGAAGTAGAGTTTCATCATGGTTACACATCAGTGCATAGAACACGTTTCTCTGAAATCCATGTGTTTCAGAGAGCCCTAAATAGTTATAAATATGTTATAAACTAAATTAATTGTCCATATTTTACTTTTTTCTTGACTCATAATCGTCTTGGGTTATTTGGTTCATCTATATTTTTGCAAACGACAGGGACAGCTTTGGCTATTGGCAGCACGACAGAATGTGCTGCCAGTAGTGAACAAACAATGGTAATCTATCATGTGGTGCATCATCAGGTGTTCCTGTGTTTCCCCCAGAAGTCAGAGGGGGATATGACATCATCACCATATTGCTGCAGATTTCTCTGGGTTTAAGTATTGTTTGAGATAATATAAATACATAATTCAAAAAAATGCATAACCTATGCCTGATAGTTTTATTATTAAGTTAAAGCTAAAACCCTTTTAAAGCTTTTAAAGCTACAGTGAAAAAGAATAGATTAAGAGCAACATTTAAATGGCATTAATTAATTTACTCATTCAATCCTTTTGAGGCAGCAGTGAAGAAGACTTAACTCTAAATGCAACCATGACATTAATTCAGCTTATTAGGTTGCAACGGCATGTGGGTTAAAAAAAAACAAAAAAAAATTTGCTTATTTTCAAGCTTAGCTAACACAGAGCAACAAACGTATTCACTAGTCATTTTCATCGCCACTGAACTCCGATATTCATTCATATCTCAGTCTGTAGCTGCTCTATTCCCACTTTGTTCAGCAGCTAGTTATGTCTGCAATTCAGTTCCAGGCAGTTATTTCACTTAAAACAAATGCCTGCTGCAGTTGGAAATGAGCATGATGAGAGCTGTGAGACTGAAAAGAAAACATCAAAGAGGTTGTGGGCTGTAAAACCAAAAGACTAAGCTTAGAGAGGCTACAACAAGAAACATAAGTTTAAGAAGCAAAAAAAAATATATAGTTCCAGCTCCACGAATGTGAACATTGGTTGTTTTAATCAAATCACTTTAAGTTTTGGACTGACAACACAAGCATCTGAGGATAAAGTGATCGGCTTTGTTTCATCTTTTTTTCACATTGGGATTAAATAAGTATTGAACTTAAAACAACCAACGCTCAGTTGTTTAACTTTAAAGCACTTTGTTCTATCAGAGTAAGTTTATGCTTTTTCATATCCTTTTTTGGGGACATTTATCATAATAACACAACCATACTCAGTGTCCACTCTGACATGAGTCTGAAGAAAAGGCGACATTGACAATATGTCATTGCAGGGTGTATAACCTTTTAAAAGAAACACTGGGAATACAGCGTTGACTGTCACGGGGTGCAAAACACACTGATTGTACTAAGTTGTTTTGGCCTTTTGTGTACTCTGATGAGAGATACACTCAGGTCCATGCAGGGATGTATACATTATGTGCTCCACATGGAGAGGACTGGAGTACAGCTCTTGGGTATTTCAGCTGGACACTGCACAAGACCGGAGGCTGTTGGCTCAGGTCATTCATCAGCAGCCAACCGCCACAGGAGGAGCCCAGGCTCTCTCTATCCCTGACCTATGTTCTCTATAAACCCAGACAATGACCTACTAACAGTGCTTTGTTTTTTTTTAAATTTATTTATTTAATTCTATTTTTCCTCTAGAAAAAGTCTCTCCATCACAGGTGAATTATTTGCTTTTTTCTTTCCTGAGAGGGAAACAATTGTCCTTGCCCCCCCCCTGCAAGTACAGACCAGCATCAAGGGTGAATAACTGTGAAAAAGTAAAAACAGAAGAGAGAGGAAAACATAACGCAAACAAGGTTTATACAATGGATAGTGCCAGCAAAGCAATCTGCTTGGCTTGATAAGCTTTCTCACTGTGTTTTATGAGACCCTTAACTGCATTCAGCCAGACCGGATAAAAATTAAACCAGTCACTACGCTGAAAAAAAGTGAGCTTTTGTGTTAGTCAGACCATTTGTATCTGTCCTTTTTCTTTATTTATGTCTAAACACTACATTAAAGGGGCCATTCAGCCAGCCATTCAGCCAATAAACATGTGTTAAACACTTGTGAGGGAATGAATAACCAGATGACATGAATCAGTTTATTCATTAAGGGTTGCCTTGACTTTTTAGGTCTAACTGTAGATACAAAAGTTCCCCTTGTCATGTGAAAAACCCAGACCTTTATCAGTAGCACTTGCTGTTAAAGATGCCATTTGTAAAAGTCCCATTACCTGTTCCAGCAATAGAGGGGGCAGTGCACACAATTATTTTACACTGCAACACAACCGTAGTAAAATTTATATTTTTATCAAAAATAGGTAAGTTAAATGAGGTTCACAAGCTTTGAATCTTGTCTCATTTCATAACAGTAATGCAAAGCTGTAAGACCACAGTGGACTGAGACGGTTTTTTAGCTATCGGTCAACAGGTCCATACGACCGTAAATTACAGTCATTGTTAAATAACAGTAAATATGTTCCAAACACACAGCAGACCAAGAGTGTGCTAAATTCAAGCAATACATTAACTCAGAGTTTGATCTAATAATACTGCCAACACTGCGTCGCCATCCTCATAAGTGGCATTAGTGTAACTTCCATTCAATGCTACATTAGAGCTTAGCACCGTTTTAGCAACACAGTCAGTAACTACAGATGCAACAGTCACATCTTGCCCTTTAGAAAATGTATTCCTTAATATTACAGTTTACACTATCATCATTTACACTGAACTAGTTTCACTAAACTGCCAACAATAGTTGTTACTTACCAATCTAAAAGAAACAAGATGATTCAGCATCAGACTTCATGTTTTTCTCAGGCAGGAGCTGTCTCCAACATGGAAAACGTCAACATTTACCCTTCATCTTGCTTTGTTCACATCATTCCTCTTCTTGGCAGCAGACCTTTGTTTCTCTCCAGGAGACTTAGATTCCTAAGATGATAAAGGCCATTTTCCGCAAGCTTCATCCGTGTGTTAATGTGAGCAACTTACACTAACTAGCTAACTAAACTGCTGAGTAACTTTTAGCTTGTAGCAGTGGTTCCCTTCAACCTGCCTGATTTCTTCGTCCTGCCAGCTGTGGCATACCAGAGGCTAAAGTGAGTCAGTATCGGCATCTAGTGGCAGAAGCTGTACTACGGGAAAGTACAGGCTGTACCATTAGTGCTTAGCAGTCTGTATCTCTGCAAGTATATGGGCAACTTTAGCATGCCACTAAAAGCTGTTACTTCTGGACACTGTGTAGATGGGGATAGTTCTTTTTTTTTTTCAATTTTTAAAATTACATTTCATTTTGGATTTTACAAATGGCACCTTTAACAGCATGCATGCATCTCATACTTTACAAATCCAATACAACAATTTGATACAGAAGAATGAACAAAAGAATAGATTGCATAAGACAGCCTAATGACTCAGCTGCTACATAATGCTCTGGCCAGTCCAAGGCGAGATAAAGATTCTGTAAAGGAGGAACATCGGACTTTTGGTCATCTTGTGAAGCAGCATCTCTCATCAGAGACATACTTAACCTCACAGAGGTTTAATGAAATATGAGTTTTTGCTGACTTAAACCCTTCACAGATAGGACAAATTGTACGCATCCCTGCCCATTCATTGCGTATGTGTTGTGTTTCGATGCAACAGTGGGACAGAGCCGTGCAGAGCAGGGTACAGCATGAAGGACATCCTTGCACACCTCCAAAAGTTCAACCAGATTCGACTTGGGCGCAGCGCTCTACACTGTACCCAGTGACATGCATGGAAAACACTGCGTCATATCTGAAAAAGAGTTTAATTGTTTAATTGACAAGACTTTTGGGGTTTTTTTCTCTGTGTATTAATTATCTGATGATAAGATTATGGTTTGCATGGAAAAGCACCAACATCTCTGTATTCTCAGCTCATAATGCTGTCTTTATGCACATTGTTAGTGTGTGAGGAAACATCCTTTTAACAGCCTCTTCGAAAATTTTGATACCTGGCTCACTATCACACCCAGAGTCACTGACAGGAAAAAATGAAAATAGTATAATTGCTGTAAGCACCGCATCTTGAAAGCCAGACACGCTGGAGTTTGCCATCTGCTTGTTAGCAAAATGATTTCCCACTCAAAATGAAATAATGTTTACTCTTTACTATGCAACACAGTATAAATTCCAGTCTGTGTAGTCAATAGTTTTGTTTTTTTTTTTAAAACTGGAGTGGCCACATGTGTATAGAGCAGTTTGGCCTCCAAATAAGCTCTACTCCCTGATGAAAACCCCTACCAGCACTGACAGCACGGCATGACTCCACACAGGCTCCTATCATATCACTTACACACATGCATGATGCATGGCCTAGCAAACGCACAAGCGGACACAAACACGTTGGCTATAACTGCGTTCTTGACTGCTTATTTGAGTATCAGAATCACTCAGTAAGAGAGGCAACAACAGGGAGAGGCTGAGCATCTCAGGCGGCTGTAAGGAGATATGAGCTTCTCCTATTGTGAATTGACAGACACATTGTATTATTTCTCTCTCTCCCAGTTCAAACACACTCTCTCTATTTTCATGAAGGAGCAATGGCAAGTGTACATGCATATAAATAGAGATAAAAAATATGAAGGAGAGAGAGAGATTATTTAATAAACAAAACTTTGATAGGAGAGGTGTGAGTACAATTATACCACCCTGAACTCCTCTGTGTGACTAGTCATTAAATCAAAAAATCAGTAATAAAAAAAGGACATTATCCAGATGGCAAAATCATTTTCTCCAAGAAAATATTTCATATTTTGTGGGAGACAGAGTTGACAACTAATTATACAATGTGAAGCAAGACCATAAAATCACCAAATGTTAAATGGCCTGATTGCTACAATTTACAACAGGAATTATGTAAAACTGGTTCACATGTAGGTGCATCTATATGTTTTACATTAAAAACGGCTTCTAGCTAGAGTGTGAATAGAGCTACTTTCGCGTATATTTATATATTGCACAATGGGTTTACAGGTTCTCCTCTAGCATCTGTTTTCTCTCTAAGCCGATGGCAGGTGAGGATGGAATCTGCAGATATGTGTTGCTTGTTTCTTCCCATTCAGCAGAATGCGCGCTTGCTCTTCACAACTAATCCATAGAATATTCACACATATCGAGTCTGACAAATAATGAACTACCGGAGACAACACACATGAATTGACCTGTTTCCTGTTTATATAGACAGGAAGGGAAAAAAAACTGTTGGAGAAAAAAAATATATAAACATCTTTATTGATCTGTCTATCCTGATAGATAGATTAAAAGGTCAAAATCAAATTCCAAAAGTAGATAGAAGAATCACTATTTAAGAATAGAAAAGAGTGTGAGTAACATTGTAAAGATAATGTACTGATGTTATGACCAACATCTACTGTTAAGCCTTGAAACAGCCTTGCTGCAGTGATCTATCTATTATCGACTCTCCTCAATGTGAACAATACAATGATGTATCTCAAACAGCTTGGGAAGAACACAAGACCTCACAATGAACCAGGCAGCTAATTAGACTCTGAGTATTATAGTGCTCAAACAAAAAACTTAAATTCTCCTGCAATAACTACAGAGAAAAAAAAAGGGCAATGATGATTCAGCCAGAGGATCAGACAAGAGGCTCAGCATTTTCTTAAGTTGATTAATGGCGAGTTTGGTGACCCAAATGAGCAATAAGTAATGCAGGTTCTGATTAAGGAGTTGTCAGGCTATTGGCTCTTTTAATTACCACATTATGTATGCCTCTGACCCCGCTGAGATATGTACTGTGGACAACATTAAGCGAGGACGATTCTCCTTTCATAATTGACTGGTAGCAATTTATAATTTACAGAGATATGGAGACAGTTAAATGGCGTCTTGTGCCACTTAGTGCTGTTTATTCTAACAAAGAAGATGCATTGTCTTATCCATCAATGCTCATAGGAAGAGATAACTTTGATGATTTATTTTTTAAGCATTAACACATCTGCAAAAGCACGTTGAGACTTGTATTTTATCTTGCATCTGGAGGTGTCAGGCAAACACTGGATTGTTCTGGTCCCATACCTCGTGAGGGGGAAAGAAAGTAAAGCTGTGACAATGCACCGACAAAGGCTGTCAGGTTTTCAGGCTAATTAAAACCTCAGCTTCACTCTGTTCCCTGATCACTCCTCACAAAGACCCTTGAGTGGCATCAATGAGCACGCTCAGGCTTAAGTGAATGTTTACCTCCCCTAATGACTATCTGTCTCAGTGCTGAGTAAATGCAACTGCCTCGGTTCTTTCCGCCACTCAGGTTACACACACTCACGCAGAGATGAGACCTCAACCCGAGGTCTGTGCACCAGCTGTTTGTCGACAGAAGACCATTTGCAGGTTGTTATTATTTTGCTGTGCCCGATGATTGCTGGACAGCATGGTGGCTAAGTGGTGCACAGCTTTGCTTAACAATAAGAAGAGCAGTGGTTAGACTCTGTGTCATTGTTCTGGCTTCTTCTTAAGGAAATTCAATCAGGTGGAGAGGAAAATCGGAAATCTCGGCATGTTTAAACGTAAATGGTAATGTCTCTTCCTCTGTGTTCGCCCTCTGATAGACTAATCACCTGCTCATGTCGCTTTCTAGCTTGCTGCCCTAATGCATGCCAGGGTAAGTTATACAGCAGCAAAAGACGTAATTGGTTTGCTACCTGTGAGCCTTTTGATGATGAGGTTAGATGGTGAAGGTGAGACGAAGGTTTTATTGTATGTCACATTGTATTGGAATGTGTACACTTTGCATGGTTGAATAAGTATTCACATCCTTTGCTAATCTAAGAGGCATAACCACAAATGATAAAGTAGCCTATTACAATATGGAGTCCTGCATGCAAAAATACAGTCATACTGAGCTTAAATAAATAACATGAGATGTAGCTGTTCATAGTGAAGCAAATATTTACAATCTACTACTCCTAATTTTTAGATTGGTTGATCTAGTACAGTTAATGAAATTCTAAATGTTGCTTATAATTCCAGAACATAAAACTACAATTTGACAGGTATTAGTAACATAACAAATGATTACTAAAATATTTCCCTCTGAAATGGAAAACAAATGATACAGTGTTAAAATTCCACTTAAACCAGCATTTATTGGCCACTTGGGGGCAGTGCTACACACTGTAGGCACAACACTGACATAATAAAACTTAAGAAATATTTTTATGTCTCTAGCAGGCAGTTGCTTATGGTATTATCCATAACTTGCATTAATTTGGAGTTAAGTTCCTAGTCAACTGGAGAACGCATGTCTGATTTTTACTCTTTTTTAGCTCTGGTCACCATGAACACCCGTCTAAATGAACTTCTTTGTGAAGACAGGGCGTAGACTGATTTGAAATAATTAAGTTACAGGCTTTAAAACCAAAACACAAAATATGAACTAAATAACAACAAAAGCTTGGTTGATGTTAAGTAATTCTGTGTGTGTTTGTGTGTTTAATTTAGGTCTAACAAAGCTATAATATTATTTTTCCAACTGACACCTTGACAATGTGAGAGCGGCCATCCATATAAAAACAGAGAGTGGAGGTCTCACTCAATCCTGCAGCTCTTCTCAGCAGAGCTTTATAGTGAGGTTCAGCTCATGGTTTAATTGTCCAGCCCTCAACTTTATTGTTTCGGTGCACTCCTCTGGCTATCCACCTCCCTGGCCACAGCGGCAGGTGTCAGTAGAGAAGCTAATAACCTGCTGTAAACCTACTGCTCAGAACCAAATAGCAAACAGACACAGAAAGGGACAAGTTAATGAACAAAGTGGAGCATTTAGAGGTTAAATATTTCTGTCAGGAGTGAGTATAAACATAAAAATTGTCCAAGAGTGGATTATAGACTTCATTCATTAGAATTATGTGGATGAAGGACCACATAAGCAACTGTTTGCAATGACAACAAAATTGGTGAAAACATGTTGTGTTCAGAGCTTGTTCCCGCTGCCTCCAAATGATTAATTGTAAAAGTATTGCGGTTTTAAGTTGGTGCATTTTACCAGTCATGGCTAAAAACTGAATCCAATTATAACCACGTGTAGGAACAAGATAGGAAAAAGCATGAACAGGAGCAAGATGGTGAAATTGATTTTGAAGTCGTATCCAAAATTGGATCTAAATTGAATGTTGCTAGCATTGTTGCATCAGTTATTCTACAGAATTCTTTTTTCTTCAAAGTTTACAAATTTTTAAATCTCTGCAAAATGACATCTGACTGAATGCAGTTGCCAGGGTTATATTTTTGCAATCTTCGGTTACTATGGCATCAAAGATGACTCTTTGTTTTAGGTCGCTGCCCAGCCATTGTGGTCTACACATTTCCCTGCAACTTTAAATGAGCCCTTTGCTGTGACATGCTCTTTGATTTTTTTAAAAAAAAAATTCGGGGGTGGGGGGGATTGTGCTATGTTGGTTTACATCTGTTCTCGCATTGACAAGCTCTTGTTCCATCAATTGGTAATCGATTCCATCGCCTTGCTCTTCTCTCTTAAAAAGAAATAAACAAGGACACTTGGTTCTGTGCACAAAACAGTACACATGTAAACATATCCACTCTCACACACTCAAACACACACAAACTGATGAATGATTTATTTGAAAAGCTAAATATGAGCAGCAGGGACTTGCTTGCACTCTGCTCGCATGAGTTTTGGGGCTCTGAAATCTGAAAGTAGTATTCTGAGAGCTGAATAAAATGCTCTGTGAATCCATGAAAGTAATGAGCCATGGTTCTCTTTACACTAAAAAGCATATTTTATTGAAAACTTTTTTTTTATTTTTAAAAAAGGTTTACCTGTTCCCTTTGACAGCAAGCAAGCAGAAAAAATCCTCTATCCCAAAAAACACTACTTTTCAAAGAAAGTCTGTTCCTAGTTTCTAGTCGTCCTTCACAAGTCATTATGGCTGCAAGGCAGGGTCAGAAGAAAAGCCACCCAATCCCAAGACATGATGATGAAACCGTGACAAATCAACTCATTTTTTCACTTTGGAATCAGCAAGACGCTGTGCCACGGGATTTCAGCTTCTCTTTGAGATTGGGAACCAGTGAATCTCACGACTCAATGGTGTTCATTTCTCTAATCCAATCCCTGTGTAAAACCTCCCTTTGAACGTCTACAGAAAAAAGCTGAAAGGCAGCACACATCCCTCCCTCCGTTCGCCCGCTGCCTGCCTCTCTGTTCCACGCTCGGTGTGTCCGACGCAAAAGCGCGCGGATAGAGAGGGAATAGAGCAGATCTAATTAAGTTTGCTGATGGTAAAAGTGATGATTATTCTGCAGGAAGAAAGGAGAGGGAGGAAGAGGGCGCAGAAGATAACGAGAGTAACTGCAGGGGGGCTGAGTACACCCTCTCCTCCCCCTCATGGTCGTCATCGTCATCATCATCATCATCATCATCATCATCATCACCACCACAATCATTAAAGTCATCATTCAAATCATTAAACTTTTTTTTTTAGATTAATTTGCACTTAGATAATATTCATTATGATAATCCACTTTCCTGGAATAATATTTATTGATTCTAATTATATCCTGATGACTGTTTCTGTTTTATAATCTCTTGCACTGCAAGTTTAATGTTCTTGGTGATGAGTATTGTTCTTTGCCTTGTTTGTTAAATTGTTTTTATCTAATTATTGACAGAATGACTTTTGATAGTAAAGTCCGACTGTGAATTTGAGACAACATATTGAAGTTGAAATGTTCCTTTTGTCCCGATTTTCCCGATTAAAATCTGTAAAACTGTTTTTTGTTTTTTTGTTTTTTTTGTTTTTTTCTATATGAGGCATCTGACTCCAGCACATCAGTATCCTCTGACCGTGCCTCAACCAACCTGCACTCTCACCCACCCCTCTGAACACCTCCTACTCTCACTTCCTCCACTTACGTCTCAGCCAACCGGGAGTGTGCTCGCTGCTGGAATAAATTAAATTGCAGCGGTATGGTTCGGGGGAGGGAGAAAGCGCCACGAATGTCATTCACACATTCCGTGCGCTGGGAGTCCAGGCACCTTCAGCAACATCAGCAGCTTTCCGCGCGCCCTGCATGCGCCCCGAGCGCGTCTGTCCAGCAAAGAGCAGAAATGAGTTAAAGGACGACAGCCAGCGACGCATCACACACGCGGGTGGTTCATTTGGTTTCTGTGCGTAACGAATCCAAAACATAGCAGTGTGTTAAGTCTAATAAGTCTACCTGGAAGGTTTGACCCTGTGCGCTCCTGAGGCATCGTGATCGCCGCGACTCATTCCATTGGATTGGACCTACATTACCTACTGTGCATCGTCTGAGGCTCTCCGCTGGAAATATGCCCCTGTGAAAAAAAAAAAAAAAAAAAAAGAGGAGAGGAGAGGAGCGCGCGCTGAGGAGGTTGGATGTCATCTTCTGTTTCGCTCAAGTTGCGCTGCCCCTAATTGCGCGTCTGTTCGCATTTGTGGCGATTATCCTCCCCAAAGTCCTTTGCCAATGCCGCCCTGTCTATGCGCCGAGCCGAGCCCAACTTCACGGTCCTATCAGGGGATTTTGCGGAGACTCATTCCGACCAGTCGCGGAACAAAGTACTTGCAGAATCAGGTAAAAAGCTACCAAAAATAGATATTTTTTAATAGTAGAGCTCCTAACAGCCAAATTAAATGCAAAAAGACGTTATTTTAGAATATTGTGTGCTTCTTCATGTCCATCAAATTCACTGTAGATATTCTTAGCTCTAAAACAAGTGGCTCCCTGCCTTTAATTCTGACCCAGCAATGCCGGACAATGAAATGCAGCTCTCTTATGTGATCTTTATTCCCCTTAGCCCAAGCCAAAATTACAGTCCTGTTGTTCTCTGTGTCTGCCCTGCTTCAACTCCTCTCCCTCTTGTACCTCCTCCCTGCAGGACTCATCCAAAGTGCTGGGAGAATGAAGAGTCACCGGGGCCGGGGGAAGCAGCATGAGTGGCCCGTGCATCTCCATTAGACTGACGGCCCTCATGTTTCTATGGAAGTGGTTAACACTAAGCCTGCTCCAGAGCTGGGTGTCAGTAGGGGCCTGGGCGGCGGACCCTGCTGGGGCTGGCTTCAGCGGCTCCACCGGGCCCCTGGGCTGGCTCCTGTCGGACAAGGGTCCTTTTCACCACTCACAGGAGTTTGTTGATTTCACAGAGCGCTACCAGCAAGGATTCACCACCAAGTACAAGATATACAGGTGAGAGACGGTGGGCTGCAGGCTCAGAGATCACTGTCTGTTTGCATGGTCTGCAAAGCCGAGATGCCTGAGAGGAAGGTTGTTTGTTAAACCTCTAACCAGAATGGACTGTATGCAGGGATTACCGTGCAATTATGTAAAGCCTGACATAATTTAGACTCTGATCTTTGTGGCTTTGCTGGGAGAAAAAGAAGTACTTTTGCATGATCTTTTGAAAAGTATAGGCAAAAGATCACATAATTCTTTTCTTTTGACTATGAAAGATGCAGATTTAGTAGGTGGAAAACTGTGGGATGAAGCTTTGAGACGATTACTTAGTGGAGTTTTGCATACAAATGGAGGCTCTGCATGAATTCTGTAAGGATGCAAGCTTCTTTGGGTGCGACTGCCTGATTCCCTTTTTTTGTGGGCAGCAGAGACATATGGTTTGAGTACGATACAAACCGTCAGATTTGCTGCATATCAGTGGAAACTCAAAGTGGAGATACCGCAGGAGGGTTTGAGCAAAGCAGCAGGACGTAACAGATATCTGACTGAGCCAGTTGATGTGTGACAGTGGGTAGACAGGATGACTTCAGAAGTGTGTGGTGTGAAGTATAGTGGGTGTGTGCTTGGAAGCAGCAGGGTATTGTTTGAAAAGCTTGCTAGAGGAGGACAATTTTTTTTTCACTTTTTTTGAGCCAAAACAGCAAAATTAGAGGCAAGAAAAGGGGGAACTGCAAGATGCAAACTTCCACATATGAATTAATAGGATGATGAGCGGTTTTCTACTTTTTCGTTAATCTGTTTTACAGCATGAAATTGCAAATTACATGTATGTTAAATGCCTTTTAAAGTAGCGTTTGAATCTTGAATCTCCTTCACAAAAGTTGACTAGTCCTATAAAATGAATTATTTAGGCTATTGCACAAGTAAACCACAGTGTAACAGCTGTACACTTCCACTGCACCCAGTGTGTATATGCAAGGTTAAGTGTGTTTGTGCTCGCATTTTCCTCTGAGTTTTATTCTCTTTAGGACAGAAACACCTCTGAACCGTTTTAAATTCAGCACTGAAACCCAGATTTTTAAAAACGTTTTAGGTTGTTGGTTCAGTATCTGTTTACAGTGACGTGAACCACACATAGTGTATAACTGTAGTAGTAAAAATCTTGTGTGTCCATGTGAGTGTGTTTGTGTGATGGATGTGTCATTATATTTACCTTAACCTACATGATTATTTTTACAAAATGCCACAGTAGATGCGTTTTAGTGCACTTTCACGTTTAGACTCAAGAGCATCAGGGTCTTCAAGAGGTTAAGAAATTTCTCCAGTGAAAGATTTTCAAAAAAAAAAAATTCAAAATGCATATTTTAGCATATTTTACAGTTCTGATTTTTCTAATATTATGAAAAGTTGACGTAATGTTTTCCCAACGACAGCAGCAACAATAGGCGACTTCACAGGGAACTGTATAACTGACCGTGATTGGGTGTGCATACTTGAGTGTGTGTGTGTGTGTGCCTCTGCGGCTGTGTATTGTGTCAGATAAGTGTTTTAATACTCGTTGATGAGAGCGATGCCGTCCACAGCCCTGCAGTTGAGGGGGCTGATGCCAGCTGAACAGAGGTTTGACTGACACTGGCATTTAGCAGCTGACAGGGGTGACAATGCCAGGCAAAGACAGAGAATGTAGCGCTGTTGGATTCCTCACATCCATCACTTCCTCCCTCGTTGTCTCTCAGTTGGCCTCTTCTTTCTGTCTCTCAGGATGTGTCTCACCTCCCTGTCATCCTTCTTCTTATTTGTCTTCCTACACCAGTCTGGTATGGAAATCTGACAGTTATTTGCATAACACAGGATTAAAAATTTTTACATTATTAAAACTCACACAAGACAGTGTCTGAACACTTTTATTGTAGATACCATTATGCTGGATTTTCTTTCTGTGCACTCTGTAACCTACAGCATGACTTCTTTTGACCTCTATCGGCAAATATCCAGAAATACAAACTTCACAATCCATAACCCGCCTTTCCTCTTGAGCTCCGGTGACCTTTTCAATTCCCTCTGAAGAATCAAAGTAAGCTGACTAATTAGAGCAAAAAATTCAGTGAGAAAGTAGAATTCACCACGGTAAAAAAGTGGAATAACATCCCTACACTGTCATTTGCCTCCCCTGTTTCAAAAAAACAAGTCTTTTTAGGCTTAAAATATCTCGTACCCAGAGCACTGTCATCCATCGCTGAGCAGTTTACGATGCCAGTTAGCTGAGAGATCAGAAGTGCCTTCAAACCGCAATGAGCTGCAGAGTATTTTTTTATTTATTTATTTCTAGGTTTCTAAAACAAACTCATGAATTTTGAAAGCTAGGCAAAAGTAATCTTTGAGTCATTGGTATTGATCAATAACACTGCTCTGCTTCTTGCAGACACATTACAAGCCTTTATGAGCCAGTAAAACTCATGTTATTGCCTCTCGAATCTTGTCGTAATGTGCTGGAATCCAAAAACTGAAAACCCAAACACGGAGCAGCCAGATTTCCTTAGTTTGGACAGTTTATTTTAATGCTTACCCAGATTTTTGGTCCCTGTAATTCTAGAAAAGCACTGACAAACCTGAAGCATGTATGCACTAAGAGAAAGAGTCTAAGGAATGTGGTGAAAATTACTTTTTAAGTAAGCACTGAGTTATAGGAAGCTCATATGAAAAGATAAAAACCCATTCTCTGTCTCTGCCTGTGACTCCATGTGCATCTCACTTTTACTCCCTTTTGTCTCTCTCTCCCTCGCCCCCCCACGCCCCCACGCCATCCCCTCTTTCTCCCTTCCTCCCTCCCTCCCTTCCCTTGTCGAATGATCTCAAACCAATTGCTCTCCCTTGCTCATAAATATTCTCCAGAGCTCAGTTGGCCTTTCCCGTCAGGGGGCAAGGGAGAGGGAGTCGGGATGATGGGGGAGACTGCAGGAGTTTAAGTAAAGAGAGGAACCAGAGGTTTAACTCCCCCTGCTGGCTGGTAACTACACCAGAAATGCCTTTAGACATTTCAGATTTCAAAATTTCTACTGTTTATTTTTTAACCTTTGACTAATAGTCAGAGCAGAGGTTATAAAGTGACAATTTTTTTCACGTAAAAGCCTTCAGTTTTCAATCTAGATGGATTAAAAAACCTGGAGAATAACAATGGTGCCGAATGTCGAACGATTGTTAAAAAAGCGAATCCTCTAAGTGAAAGGTTTTTCTGAGCTCAAGGTCTGATCAGATGCAGTAATGGCAGCGATAAAATTAATGGATTCAGCAGATTCAAAAGCAGTGAAAAACAGGCGTAGTGACTCTTAACAGTATTACTTCCAGTGTGATTGTTCTGTCAGACAAATTAGCAGGTTGAAAACACCCATTCAATCTTTGATTTTCTCTCCCTTCTCCTGCCAAGGGTCACAAATCTCTTAACAGTATTGTGGCCTTGACTTTATACTGAAAGCAGTTAGCTGGTTGCATGTTTGCTCGTCGAACAGAGAACAGAGATTGTCCTTTTTTTTCTTTTGAATCCTCTTGTATATGAATAGGTTGTGTTCAATTAAATAGAAATGTATTTGTGCAGTCGCTGCCGTTAATGAACGCATAGGAGATAGAGACAGGTGATAAATGAAGAAAAGTATGTTTCATTTATTAACATGGAGGCTTGTGGTGTTGTGAAAATCACTTCTGCGAGTGTGAGAAGCTCATGCTCCATAATTTCTTGTGTGTGTTGCCGAGCCAGATCCACAGACAGTAGCATATTAGTCAAAATGTCAGCTCCTCCTTTCTTCTTCTTCATGGGCCATAACTTTTATATCACGCCTCATCTCCTGTGCTCTCTCCTCTCTCTTCTCCTGTCAGCCTCCAGGCTTTTACACTGACTTCATTTGATGTAAGGAGTTGTCTCTTGCAATTACATAGTGATTAGTGTTTCAATTATATGCAAACATGTTTGTGGAGGGAGCGGAATGCAGAGGGATGACGTTACAATGCCTCTGCTGCACTGTGTAATCATTTAATTTAGATTTGGATGAAGTAGATTCTTTTGGCACCTTATCTCGTTTCTATATTTCTGCCATTGTGTTTCGGATGCTTCAGATGTGACAACACATGCAAAAGAGATTATGAAATGGGATCAAATGAATGCATGAACACAACTGAATGCACAATACAGTATGGAGCAATGATGAAAAGAAAAGCGAAAAAGAGCACAGAGAGAGAGATCGTATCACAATGCTCTGTAATAAAACACAATACAGTAAACTATGCCACTGATAACATTCTAGGAAAACGGGGAATAATGATTTCATGTGTAAGAGGCGAATACAAGAACTGCGCAGTGTTCAGCTCTGTTAAAGTAGAGTATGAAGTTTAGAGGTTTAATCTGTCATTGATTAATCGAAGAAAACAGACAGATATTTTGTGAAAAATGTCCAGAGTGATGTCAAAGATACACTTTTTGCATGACTGATGGTGATCATGGTACCTCAATAAACAATTCTATAAACAAAGTAAACAATACTGAATTTACCCAAAGTCCAAATGATAATAATAAAAAAAACCTTAATGATATTTTTGGAGAAACAAAAGATGTTCAATACATTTATACAAAACCCTTGTTTGTTCACATGAAACTTTCGTTGCTCCCTATAACTATTTACTAAATGTTAAAGAGACGGTTAAGGCATGATGCAGGATTTTTAGTCATAACACTAAATTTTGTCCCTCCTCCCATGTTCAAGAGGACTGAAAGAGCATCTGTGATTCAACAATATGTAAAGTGGCTATAGAGGGTTTGAATTATCAAGAACAAAGCAATGAATGAGAGAAAAAATGTTACTTCTGATGATTTCACAGTGGTTGCATTCTAAAGCACAAATAAACACTGCGACCCTGCAGGAAGGTTGGAATGCCTCTCTGCTGTATGTGTCCTTGGTCAAACCGATACATAGACATGCAGCTCATGAGAGCGGAGAAGAAAAGATGAGACACCGATGAGTTTCGACCAAACAGTGTTTTTTGGCTGGAGGCTACACACTGCTGCCCAGAGGGTGCTGCCCAGAAACAGCCTGTATACAGCAAAATGACTAAGAAAATACAAGAGAAGGGTCGGTTCTTTGCCGCATATAGATACAGACACAGACAAACGCCTCAAGTGGGTCGCAAGGGATAATTAAGCTTTCATTTTTTTTCTTTCCTACATAAAATGCTTTTACATAAATTAATGCTTATTTAAACATTGAGAGTAATTGAGGCACAAAAGAAAAAAATCCTTGGATGCAGATTTTTCACTGTTGCCTTTCAGATGCAAGGCCAAATGTTGCTACAACACTACAAAACGTATTACCAGGGAGGTTGAGGTGAACTGTTGGGTCAGCAAAGGCTGTGACTTAAATATACAAGAGTGAAAACTTTACTTTTTTTTCCCCAAAGGTCAACATTGCGTTCTTTAAACCATCACTATAATCTTTTTATAACTTTACCCACATAATTTTCCTACCAAAACAAAGCAAAACTCCCTTAATAATCCTTTTTTGATGGTTTTAAAAAGGCTCTGCTCTGCAGTTGAAGGATGCCAGATCAATAAAACACCTTGAAAGGCAATGATAAATGACCTTTTTTTTTGTTGTTTGGTTTGGAGGACTCGTTGGAAAGATTGTTTAAATAGTTTGTGTTGAAAGGGAATGGAACACGAGTTGTGGTCTCTGGGTCCAACGGTGTGTACTTGTACACGGAATAAATGACAGAGAAAACCTCCCTGAGAGGTTCTGCTCTTTCATAACAACCTTGTGATAATTGAACACTAGCTACTATGAGAGGATGGATAATAGTTTCAGGACTGTGAGATGTTATTTGGCAAACATAGCTTGACAATAATAAAATACCCAAGTTAAACGGTTATATAAAATCTATAAAAGCCTAACTGTTCTGCTTTGGTAAAAAAAAAAAAACACAATTTCTAAGTTTATGATCGGATAAAGTTGGTTAATCTCAGGCTTTATTCATTGTTAGCTGGTGCTCTTTAAGTCAGAATACATTCCAGCACTTCCTTGCTTCTCTCCATCCTCACAGTTGTAACCAAATCAAATCTGACCTTTTTGCACACGCTTGTGGAATGCAGTTGAAGGTAGAGGTTGTCGATCCCGGTTCTGCTTATCTGTAATCAATGTATTAGTGTTTGGATATAACAACGATCAAGATTTTTTTGTAAACACGTGGCAGAACAGACCCAAAGAGAGCAGAAACGTCCACTGAGATCCAGTTTTCATTGAACTACAGTTTTCCCTCATGCATGAATGCCTGAGCGGTTGTTGCCTGTCGTCCTCCCGATAGAGGGTGAATGTATCTCGGGGACAGAAGCAGATCGGCCTCCTCCCCCCCTGATCACCAGCAGCAATCACAGTGACGAGGACTTCATCCAACGCAGAGCTTATGGCATCTGACAAGTGTGTGATGGGGGAGTTATCAGAGCCAGAGGTCCATGGATGCAGCTTTTATGAGACAGAGAAACTGCGAGAGTGTTCATCTTTATTTTGTGATATTTCAGACGGCCTGAACTTTCAGGTAGGGTCTGTATATCAATATCAGTAGGTATTGTTTTGTCCCTGAAAGTTCAGCTTGAAGCTCAACAAGATTTTTATTTGAGAACGCATCAGAAATACCATTTTACATTGTTGACGGGGCGTGAATCAATGAAAAACATCCCATTCTGCCCTCAATTAAATGTGAGAATGTGTTCTGTCCAAATTAAAAAACTGGTGTCATAAATGGTAAATAGCAAGATTTAGGAAATGAAAAACTCTATGTGAAGTGGATCATTGTCAGGACTAAGAGCAAAATATCACCAACAAAGGCTTTTCACAACTAATTTTAGTGTTATTACAGTGTTTTTGAAATCGTCACAAAGCGAAACAACAGAAGACATTTCTTGATATCTTGACAATAAAGTTCAATAAACCTTTACAAATTGTTTATTATCTCTCTTTTTAGTCTCCACAGTTTGAAGTTGCTTTTTTGTAGCTCTCAAGGGATTTATTCTACCCCCAAAAAATCTTTGTGACTTTTAACAACTTTCAGACTACAAACACATTTTGAAGGTTGAAACAAACTCAGATCTATTTTGTCTGTGGAGATTCTCATTCATCCAGGTCATGATCAGATCTATTATCCAACTATTCAAGAGTTATCCAAACTGTTTATTTGTAGATTACATTTGATTTTGCAACGCAACGTTTTGGTTCAAGCTTGTTGCCTAATTGTCACAAACATAGAAAATGACATTCACTTTTGAGTCCTTTCCAAATTAACTGTTTTGAGTTCAGTTTAACTTAAGTTTTCTTTGCTGTCTGTATTACCTTCCTTGCTACTTGGCCTACTCAATGTGTTGATGTTGCTAAATACTTTGTATCAATACTTACTAATGGTAACACTACAAAAAAAAACTATTATAAGTGATGGCAAAGATGACTCAAAAGACCTAGAGTAGAGAAAAAAAGGTTAGTGTGTTATTTAAAAAAAAAATGGGGTAAGCAATTCTTCATGATTGAGCACTGCAAATGTGGATATGCAGTGTGCTTATGCAAATATGCGGTGATGCATTATGTGCAGCTACGGTATGTGATTATAATTTTAAGAAGCCCATGCAGGCATGTCATCAACAGAAAGCGACTGTGTCAGGAGGAGCAGGATTTAACGTAGCTGGTGGCTGTTCTGTCTTTCTGTTCCATTTGTTTGTGTGTTTATGTGTGTTTGTCAGGTTAAGTGTGTGTGCACAGCGTGTATTAACAGTATGTGCATGCCTCATTATATACACATTGTGATCCCAGGCGTTCCTTGTTTTTGTTTTTTGAGTGTGTGTGTGTGTATGTGTGTGTGTGCAGAGGAGTCTCTTGTCAACACTGTTATGACAAATTGCAGTACAAAAGGGATCAGTAGTCTTCATGTCAGCAAACCATCCTGCAAATCATGCTCTCGCACTGATTTGCCCTTGCTTTCTGCTATCAGAGGTGTAGAGATGTTCATGGGAGCCACAAATCAATAATGCAATTCCTTTTTTTTTTAACAAAACTCACCTTCCTACAACATCTGAGCTGTTTTCTTTCACTCTGTGCAGTATTTCACTTTTTTTTTTTTTTACAAAATTGGCCCGAGTTTGAATCACCCCAGTAGACAAAATAAGGTGAAATGGCAAAATTGCATGTTACTGTTTCCTTTTCTTCCAAGGGAAATATTCATGTAGAAGCTTTGCTAAAAGGCAATAGAAAAAAAAGAGAAAGGGATAGCCATTACTTTCTACAAAGAGTGAAAAGCAGTGAAAATGTATTTGGTTGAGAGGTGGAAGCAGGTACAGTGGAAACCTGCTGATAGCGATCACTTCTGTCTGACCACGACAAGTGGATTAACCAATCAAGACAACAATTTATGACATTTTTTTACTCATATGATTATTTCTCATGCAGATTTCTATTTCATCACATGAATATAAGGTAACGAAACAAACAGCTTTTTTCTTCTTTCTCTGTTTCTCTGACTGTTTCTATGCATAATACACGATTTTGCTCCTTATAAAACTGGTATCATTAGACTGGGTATTATCAGTTTACTTCACCATGGTGGTTACATCCACAGTTTCCTTTTCCATGCGATTTTATTTTCTATTTCTGTCGTAACTGTTCCAAAATGTTTGAGAAGACTACACAAGGTAGCCTGAGGTACAACAAGTTTGCTGCTGCATCTCGTTGGCTCGTTACTTGCAGTTTGTCATAAGCACTCAGAAGACAATGTTTTTCATTTAGAGAGAATGACTCTTTTTCCCGTCATGATTTCAATGTGCAAGCAGCATCAGCCTGCCAGCTGGAAGCAGATGAGCTGTCACAAAGTGAAAAAAGTAAAAGTTTTGCTAAAAAATAAACAAAATTACCTTTAGTTTTAATCATCCTCTTAAGTAAACACTGTCAGAGGACTGCTTCATTACTTCAGACCAATTATTTAAACAACATTTGTAAAGAAATAATTCTTTCCTACGCTTTTCATACTCCTCAGCTTCTATTCAACTCAATTCATTTACAGCAAACTGTTATAATATATACTTACACAGCAGAGAAGGGTCTTCTCATCAAGGACGGATTCAAAGAACCAGAGGAACAAAAGAAAGTCTCTCCCGACAAACAAACACACAAACACACGCACAAACACACACGCAGACATTTTATCTTTGTAAAATCAATAATAACTAAAATATAACATCTAAGAAAGCGGTTGAAGAGGAGGGGTGGGGGGGGGTGGGCAGCAACAAACAGCATCGGCATGAGTGCATCAGCAGGGTAATTAGTGTGAATGTGAGGTTGGAGGCCAGAGTGTAAAACCGTCGCTGATGGTGACGTGTGAATGAAGCAGCTCATGCCAGTCAGCTATTTCACGCGCCGTCTGAGCTGCTGTAACATAGTGCATGATGAAAAACGCAGACTTTGATTTTATTTTTACGCCCACTCTGACCTTATGAGCAAAGGAATAAAGATAATAATTTTTTTTTTTTCATTTATTCCATTAAATGAGACAGTCCTCAACAGAATATGTGACGGTAATGGTGATTTTCCAAGTGATGAGTTACTCTCCTCTCTCTCTGAATGCCCCTGACCTCCTCCTGACCACCTCTGCCTCTCAGAGTGTCTGGCTCTTCGAAAATTATGTTTATTCACTTTCCTGTCAGAAGTTAGCTGAGAAGATCATTTGTATGCTCAGTCTCAACTTTCATCCTGCACACGACAGGCTGTATGTAGCATGAAGAAATGACCAGGGAGCAAATAGCTATAGCTATAGCTATTTGCTCATGGCTCTGTCCACAGGTAAACAGAATCTCATACCAGCAGTTCTACAGCTCACTAATTAATGCATTATAGTCTCATATGATGAATTCTTATCAAAATCTGTAAAAAAAAGCAAGTTGTAGCTCTTTTGGGAGGTTTAGGGGGAGGTATTTTTTGTTGCAAAGCACCAAGGGAAAATCCTGAAAAATAGAAAACAAGGAGTGACTTCATTCTTGTTTACACTGACTTAATCCTCTTTAGTCCATCTGCTGAGACTGGTGAAATGTGGGGATGTGAAGGAAGAAAGAAATCATTCAGATCTGTGTAGTTACATTAAATCTGTCAATTTATCTGACAGGTATTCTGTAACTGAAAAAGATGTCTAGTAAGTTCGAAACAAATCCAGCTCTTAAAGGTAGGGCCGGGTTTCTTTCTCTTGCATCATTTTTTTTCTCTCCCCAGGAGTTTTAGAATGTCCGTGGCAATGGTATCAGTCTTGGGTGGTAATCAAGTGTTTGATGCTACTAAGTGTTACTCAAGTGTACATTTCAAAGGCATGAAGAAAGCAAAATGAGCAGGAAACAGTATGTTGTCAAGGGCCTCTCAGTGGGTTTAATAGGATTTTCACAAATTAATGGTCTGATGTTTGTTTGATGTTGGAAAAAACTGTTGGTGGCAATTTCGCGAAGCGTTCACAACCAGCAGCTATTAACTACATCATTACACTCTCTTCCTCCTTCTTGATCTGGCTTTCATTCCTTGTTTGTCTCCACAGTGGGTGGAACTAAAACACACGAGTCTCCACACTTTTTTTTTTTCTCCCTCCATCTTACTCCCACTCTCATTTGACTCTCCAACTCTCCTCTCGTAAAGACCGGGACATCAATATTTCAATTAACCAAGCTGATGTGTGCCACTATGAAGGTGCCTTTCAGAACAATTCCCACTTTGCGTCTGGCAAGTGTAGAATTTGTTTCGATGTCATTCAAATGAAAAGCCCCTCTGTTTGAAATGCCTAATTTCTAAAATCATTTGTCTGTTGCTAATAGCACGTGCATATTGAGAAGGATCAATGTCACATCAGATTAAACCCAGAGCAAAAAAAAAAGAAAGAAAAAAATAACAGGAAACTGCTGCAAAGAAAAAAAAATATCTGCAACATTGAAAACAGCAGAGTAGTTGCAGTTTGCTTGCAAGGTCTTCCAAATAAATGTAATTTAGTTTATCTTACTGAGCGAAGCATGAAGGACTTTTCTCCCATTTTGCACTATTCTCTTTGGGGAGGTCCTTGAAATAACTTTGAGCCTACATCAACCAACTGTTTTGCACAGCGGGTTATTTTAGTATCTGGGGTAACCCAGCTACAAAACACAACAATGTGTTGTCTTCTCTCTCAGGTCGTCTTAATAATAAGCAAATGTTTGTGTGTTGTGTTAAGGTAAACGCCTGAGTGGCTGCCTTTGCTTCAGTTTAATCTTTAAATTCAGTTAAAGAAATCATCAAAACATTAACTCAAAAAAATGATTTTGGCTTAATGTTTCTTGTCCTTTTTTTCTTGTATCTAAATAAATGTAGTCCTCCTACTGCTTTGATTATCTAAGACATGTATTTTTTTTGGGGGGGGGGTATTTCTCAAACTGTGAATAATTACTAGTTTTGTCACAGCCATATATACATTTTTCCAGGTCAAACCTTGTCTTCTAGACATAAGTCTTTATTTGCAACAGCGAGAATGTTTTAAGGGAAATATATTACTGTCTAGATTTGTATTTTATCAACATAACGTTGAGACATTCTTAATGGAATTTTCTGCAAAGTCACAACATCTTGCCGTGAACGCAACTGATAAATGATGAGCCAGAAGCATTTTTCTTTTGTTTTTCTAACAGTATAACAACTTCAGCATCATCAGACTGTTTTCCTGGTCATTTTCACATCCATACAGCACTTAGTTACTGTTCTGATCAAGCACAGGACAAGTTTACTTTTTTTAAATGTTGCCACAAACCTTACTAAAGATTTAAGGTCCAAACATGACCATGATGAAACACTAGATGTGAACCTTAGTTTTAGGTGTCAAAGTCCTGCGATTTGTCCAAGAAACAAGAGCTGTCTTCATTTAAAAGATTCTCATAGGAGAAAAAAAGGTTGTATGACACTCATTATGTAGCAAAGTTTGATGTTTGATGAAATACAAATATGTAATTTAAATGAGACCTCAATACTGCAAGAAGGCAAATGTGAAATTGGACTTCTCTGAGTCAATCCATCAAAATTATTAATTAACCTCCTCCCCTTTTATACCACCGATAAGGCTCAAACATCTATAATTAGTACAGAACAGAGGAGGAAAGTTCCTGTACTGTGTTCAGCAGTTTCTCCAGTCTGTATTTATTGTGCAGTCAATCACAGTTTGAATCTACAGTGTTGATTTGAAGACCAGTGATCTGGACTGAGCTGCTGCAAAGTCATTTAGCTGAGGAAAAACGGCGTGGAAATGAGAGATGGGGAAAAAAAAAACCCCTGCTCTTAGTGGTAATCAGCTCACTGTTGGAAACGACGCACAAATGCAAATATTCAGCACACCTGCAAAAACAAGCTGAGTTATTTTCACTCTCTCCCTTTATTTCCTGCATTTTTTCTTGCTCTGTGACATTTACATGCTCCTAAGATGAGCTGAAATGAGAATGAATCGTAGCTCACCACATAATTAGCATGACTGAGACACCAGCAACAGAAGAATTGTTGAGCTGTAAGGCATATTCATGCTAGACTAATTAACTTGCATACAATGAGTGTTTTTAACCATAAATTATTTTTAAATAGCTCACAGTCAGGTTTGCATGCATAAAGGACAAACTGTAAAATTTTGACCTCATATACTCTCATCTAATGCAATAACAATTTCAGCATCAGTTTTCGTGTTTCATGCAGATTCACTTCGCGTAAGAGACTTTGGGATTATACATCATTTACATGAGATCCTCACATGTCGCCAGTTGCATGAGACACAGTTCAGAAATTGACCGCATAGTTGTTCAGTCTCTTAAACAACAAGTTCAATGTGCAGATCCTTTTGCAATGAATCTTAATAACCGTGCATTAGTATAACCTAATCTAGCGTGGTTTTTATGCAAAATTGGAGAGACGTTGCAGGGTGCCCTGTGTGGTTTCATTTAACAGAATTAATTAGAAGTCATAACATTTCTTGTGGGCTTTTTTATTAACCAGAGGGTCATAATTTCCCCCTGCAGAGGCCTTTAAATAGACACTGCCTTAGGTATTTTTCATAAGAATAATGATTGGGGGTCTGATCTAAACAATAGTGTATGTGGGCCAGTACGGCTGTAGCTGTTCTTGTGATACAGTATCACACGTTATATTTGCAGTTTTTCATTTTGATAGAACTCTGTTATATGCTTAAAATTTATTTATTTATTTATTTATTTTTAACACAAAAAGAGATTTCTTTATTTTTTACTAAGGAAACAACTCCATTGATCCCCCTCTGTTTTTACAACAAATGCTCTTGTCAGTATTTGAAAACATGAATTTTCTTGCAGTAATCTTCCTTGTTGTCATACTTGAGGAATAGCAGATGCTCACCTAGCCTGTTCAGTCACTTACCGCTCTTAACCGAATGAATCTGCATCGCTCCGTAGCTTTATTCTGCATTAGCAGGCAATGTGGTGAGCTGATTCTCTGATTTGTTATGTTGGCCACCAAACAGTACCCTCAGGCTGCCTGTACACTGTGATTGATCTGAGGCACCTGCAGCTGTGATGGACAGGTAGCAGGGTATGACTCCTCTGGTCTGATCGCAGCCCCCGTAGCTCCTGCAGCTCCTTACCCCCCAGTGCTCAGCGCTCTGGCTCACTCAGGGGAGTGCTGACAGGTAGACGTGCAACGAGCCCCCTGCTGCACAGAACCACAGGTAAAATAAACCCACCGCCTGTGTGCGTGCTTGTATGTGTCTATGATGGGCTATTCCATTCAGTATCTCTCAGAAACAGTTAAAGGTAAAATAAAAAAAAAAACACCTTTGGTCTCAGATGAAACGCAAGTACTTTTCGTTTGTTCGTGTGTGGCGCGTGTAAAGGTGAGGCTGAGCTGAGGTGTTCGACATCAGATCAGTGTGTGTCCGTGTGCTACATTCTTCGGCTTAGCTGTGGCACCATTCATAAATGTCCATCAGCGAGCAGCATGCAGAGGCGCCGTGTCAATCACAGTTAAGCTCTCCCTCTCTACCTCTGTGCTGTTCCCTTCTTCTGCCAGCCTCAGTGGACAGGGAGAAACACTAATGGCCGCTCGTTATGGAGAAACACTGACATGAAACGGGTCTTAATGAGCTGTTTTCTGTTTTGTATTTTTCTCGGGGGGGTCATTGTTATTGGTGGGAAATTGATTGGCAGCGGGCCCGCACCCATGGGGGCTCCGCGATATTCTTGGCGATAGTAAAGTTGTTGCAGCAAGGGCAGCTTTGTTGAGATGTTTGCAGCTGCAGGGTGTGTGAATGCATGTGTCTTTGCATGAGGGAGTTGGGGGGGTGGGGGGGTGTCTACAGGGTGTTGTGGGGTTGTTCACTTGATAGAGGGAGAATGACACATCAGAACATGCAGTTAGCTCCTCTGCAAACGATTGCAGTGTTCCAAGAAAACCATTTCAATTTTGAAAGTTTAAAGATTTTTCTTCTCTGAAACCTTAAGTGGCATTTCAGGTTATTGGAGTGTTATGCCTTAAAAAAAAAAAAAAAAAAGCATAAAAGCTGCATTATCTCTTTGTGCAGACTTGTGCTATTAAAGCCAGCTCGCATTTACATGAGATTGTGTCTGCCTGTCTGTCACAAGAGCAAGCTGTATGTGAAGTTACGGTGGTGAACATAGAGATTGCCATATTGCACATTGTCTTAAAGATCAATCGAGACTTCATGCACACAAATCTACATACTTTATACACACGAGACGCACAAGGTGTTTTTCAATTATTTAACCTCAACCCCCCCTTTACCTGCACTACAGAATATTATTCTTGCATTGAACATTACAGAGTACAAATTTGAATGAATGAGTAGTACATGATTTTTACAAAAGTTATGTAAAGCCTAGAAATTCTGCACCACTTAAAACAGAAGCACTCCGATAGAATTGAATAATTCTCGATAATTTTTCGGTTAGGTGAGGTCAGGGTCTGGATAGGACCTTGTCTGGGACCAGACTGCAGTCTCCCTAATAGTGACCTCAGGGAGGAACGGAGAGTGATGGCATTTTGATCATTTCGCTAACAAGGGAGCCCTTCCTTATCCCCCTTTTTAAATTGCCTACTGCTCATTAGTTTGCTCAAAATTGATTCATGCAGTTTCGATGGGATCTCTGTTTTGGTGGAATGGTGGAGTTAATTGCGTCAAACTTGACAAATCTTATTTCTCTTAGACTTTATTTCTGATTTTCAAACTGACCAACCCTGGTGGCTACTGTGTTTTAGCAAATAGAGCAAAGACAGTTGCTGCATTTTGAAGGAGGGGGCGCATTTGGAGCATTATGTGATTTAATTATAGAGTAAAAAAGCAGACAGATGATAGGAAATGAGAGGAGGGAGATTTAGTAAGACATGCAGCGAAGGTCCCACTCAAACTAAGGACTCTTCAGATACAGATGGGGGCAGCTGCCAGTTGGTCAAATTAGTCTTTTTTTGTAACTGCTCCTTACAGACTGCATCTGTATAAAATCAAATCAAGAGAACAAAAACTTCTTAAATATTTGAGAAAAGAAAGCCTTGCATTGTTGAACAGATTGGTTGTTGTTTCCAAAGTAGCTCCAATCAAGTCAAACCTGAGAACTGCATAGTTTCTTCTCATCAGGGTGTCTGGTGTTCTGAGACTGTCTGAGTCGTGTCTGTAGATTGTTTATATCGTAGGTGCTCATTGCTGTCTCTATGCTGAGAAAGCATCAAGATGCAAAGAAACTTCTCTGAATTCTATTTGCCATTTAAGACGATAGATTTTTATTATATGTATCATAAATAAGTTTTACATATACATCACTCATGTTTGTCATTTGATCCCAAGACTCAAGAGCTTCATAGAAACCCTGCATCCTCTGCTCATTTGTATGCTGCTTTAGATGTCTCAGTGGCAGAGAGAGCGGATGCAGATGTTTAAGTTCAGCCGTCAGTCGCAGAACTGTTTTCACTTTACGGGTAACAACTTTAGAGCACTCTATCTGAACACAGAGGGGTGCTGTTATATTGAGGAGGAATATGGAAATCAAATAGCATGTTTTGCGTTGCAGCCTGAGCGTATTATTACATGTAAATCTCACCTATTGCAGAGTTTCAAAGGAGGAACACATTCAAATTCAAATGCATGTTATATTTTGTTTGTGTTCCTTTTTTTTTCCCTGCAGTAAGCACGAGATTGTTAATCTTCGAATGCCAGTGTTTTGTTTGCTTTTGTGTTCCTTTTCCAAAACAGGAAAAGTCAACCACCTACCCAACAGTGATTAAAAGGTCTTCAATTTCTCACCTTCTAAGAACCATGCTTTTACCAGCTGTTTTTTTTTAATAGTTCTAATCTATGCATCAAGCAGCAGCACTCAGTCTGCACTTGGTAGATAAAGGCAGCTGGCATGCTCCAAGGCCAGGCTAAATATCAAATGACTTTAGATGAAGGCTGCTCCCTCCAAAAGAGGCCCTGAAAGCGGCAAGACACCATCCATGATTACAGCCCGCCTGGCGTCTCAGAAAGATGAGAAAAGATTGCGCTATTATTTAAAATCGGTGGAAAAACACAATGTTTTTCACTATGGTGCAAAGCAATTCTCGGAGTTGGAGGTAGAAACAGCATGAGACCATTTATCTTTTAAAGAGTGGCACACAAGATTCACTTAGAGGTCATGCAGACATCATATTTTATGCCTGGCAAGGAACAGATCTGAGTATGAGCCTCCTTGCGAGGGGAAAGCTGTTTTCTGACCACTTTAAAATCACAACAATTGGCTCCATTTTTCCTTCTTTTCAAGAACAGAAAACAACTGTTCAGACCGACTTGCTGGATTCAGTCTTGGCATGTATTTCTGATGGAAACGTCTCAAACAGCTCCCACACCTCAGTTGCTTTTTGACCATGATGAAAAGGCTCTCCAAACAGGGGACTCATTGTGTGTTGCTTTAAACAACAACAACAAAAAAAACCCCAACAAAACAAAAACTGTGTTTTCTGGTGGACCCTTGCCTTTCTGTATGTGCCTGCATGCAGCATTCATGTGTTGTGTGTCCTTTGCCTCCATTAAGAGTGTGTTTGTGTGACATTGCAGGGAGTTTGGCCGCTGGAAGGTGAACAGCTTGGCCCTGGAGAGGCAAGAGAACAATGGCTTTTCCCTGCCTCTGGACCCCGAGTTCCTCCAGACCATTAGGCAGCTGGGCAGGAGGCCCAGTCTCATCGCCATCACTGACAACATTATCAGAAAATACGGAACCCACTTCCTGCTCTCCGCTACACTGGGAGGTAAATAAAGTGAATGGGCTCTGCTTTGCTTTGATTTTATTGACCCACCTTAACACACGGGAGGAGGAAAGTGTTGAAAGGTGAGGATTCGGGCATCCAGGTTGCTCAGGCCCATGATGAACATGAGGCCCTTTTCCACAACAAGAAACCTTCCACTAACCTTTTTCAGACCTCAGGAACTTTATCAAGATTTCAACCTGAGTAGCCAGAGTTTAAATGTAGTAGTGAGTCCAACAAAATGTAACTGCACAGTATCTGCTATTTGTTTCAGCACTCACTGGATCTTTACTTCTTCAGAGACCTTTATGTGTCTCCTTTTTTTTTCATCTTAACAAGAATTGATTCAAAACAGTGTGATGACTCTGTATCAAAAAAGCTGAGGCTCTCTGTGATCAGTCTGATTGATCCATCTTCTCTCCAGATGTGCTGAAAATCTTAAATAGAAAAAAAAGGGCCAAGGTAACTTTTATTTATCTGAGTTTAGTTCTCATAGCACCCCCTCCTGGAACCAATTGATCAGAAAAGGTCAACATATTATTACAACCACAGTGTCCTGAGTTGGGATCTTGCCATCCACCTCTTTTTCTGCTTGTCCATCAGTATTGCTATAGACCATCAGCTACAAATGAGGGTGAATTGCCCCGAAAGCCATAAAGATCTAGCAGTTAATGCAACATTATGTAACTATTTAACCTTAAAATAACCATTCAAAATCTTTTTTTATGGAACATTCACTTGTAACAGCTTGAATAGCATCCATGTCTTGGTCAATCTGCTTCCCAACTGAGAGTCATTGCTCTATGTATCTTGGGTGAGTGACTGGGATTACAGTGCGTAACACTTTACGGCATTCTGCCCAACCAAAAAAAAAACAAAAACTTATGAAACAAGAACATATTTTATGAGGAAAATCCCTTCTGGATGTACTCCAACTGCTACACCTCAACTGTGTGATTCAGCCCAAAGATTTGTGATATACAGATAGTTGTACTTGTTGCTTTTAGCACTAGGAAGGTAACCTTGCAAGGCAGCTAGACTGCTGAGATCTCAAGTCTGAAATCTTGCAAGTCCACTCTGAAAAGCTTGGATTCATTTGTGTACGGTCTGATTTTGAACAAACCAATTAGCATTCTTAAGAAGAAGAAAGAGGTGGTAGCTACAGCTGTGGTTTAGTTTTGACAAAAGCAATAAGCAAAGGCATGCTTGTTAACAATGGTGGCCACCAAAGAGGTTAGCATGATTAGCAAATTAGATTAGCAAACATTTACTTAATTTTGAAAAAATGCAAATAATGGCACTGAAGGCTTTTCTTGATGAAAAATATGTTTTTGTTTTTCCTTCAACTGGCTTCAGCAAGGGTAATGAATGTGACAGACAGATCATTCATCCAATCACCTACTAACTTTTTTAAGATGATCTGCCCCCTTCCAAATACTGTCCCTATGGACAAACGCTATTGGCTTTTATCCCAAATGGACATATGAAATAAATCCTATGGATCTGCAAAACATAACTTCAGCGAGTCAGGTTACTAGGTGGGTAAGTTAGTTAGTTGTGCAGCTAGGTTACCCTGTTCATGAGAGACTGCTCCTGTTCATAGCACAATGTAGTCTTTTGTTTACAGCTCCATCACAGGAGCTTTGGACTGTGAGGAGGAGGCGTTTCTGTCGGGGGCAGAGGGGAATAAGCACTAGAACTGAAGCCAGGAAAAGAGAAGGAAGAGAACATTGAAGGAGAAAGGAAACAGAGTGATTGAGCAGGAGGTTGGGACAGGACTAATGTCAGACAAGCTTTTAGTTGTTGGCAAGAGTTTTGCAAAAATAAAAGGTTGCAAGACAGATGCAGAGTTGGACTTCTTGTTTTTTGGTTAGTAAGGAGGTGGAATACTAAGTTATGCCTCTTGTCGTTGCCCTTGCATGTTTTGTTAGCAAAGCTGCTTTTGAACACAAGGAAAAGTCAACAGAGGTTTAACTGTTAGCATGTCACAGACAGAGGTTAGCAGAAAAAATACACAAAATGCAAATTTTTACATACTGTTGCTTTGGATATATATAAATCTTCTGAGCTTCTCATATTCATAAGACTAAATAATGTGCCAGCTGTGACTGAGGGGCTGTGGTTGTTGTAGCTTATTTTCTCTGATGCAGCATGTGAACTTCTGGTTTGGAGTTGCTTGACAAAGACACAGTGGATCCTCTTTTTCCATAACAATAGATGTAAGTTAGTCAGAGTGTTGTAATGCAGTTAAGCTCCCATGACTATCTGCTGCAAAATCTAACCCATCTCCTCAGCTGACACCTTTCTTTTAATATCTTTTGTGCATAAATTTATAAAGATGATGAATGCCAACAGTCTGTCAAATAGTTTGGAAAGAAAATCACTTAAAGAACGTTTGTAAAAAGAAAGAAGTGTAACAGCTGTGGCCTAAAAGAACCTACAGTATTACCTCAAAGTAGCTTTCGTGATGAAAAAGACTGAGGACAAATTAGATTAATAATTCCTTTCAAAGTAATTTGAAGTGTTTCCAAAGGTTTTCTTTCTTTTAAAAAAGGGTGTCATTGCAATGAAATAAGAACAATTCTACAGTATTATTCCCATGTTTTCATCTCTATCGACCTCGAATAATCATTTAGTGTTTGTCTGGTTGTTTAAAGATTTTCAAGACTCATAAGTAGACAAAGTGAGTTGTTTAACTTTAGGGGATTTTTCAAATTGCAGTAGAGAGAAGTTAACCTTTATCTTTCCCCAGCAGTAATGTACTGTATTGGGCTGTTAGTCCTAATGTCTCTCTGAATTAAAACCACATTCACCATAAAAACCCGTGTTGTAAGAAAGGATTTCTCCATCGATCTCTCATTCTTTCCACAGTTTGTCAATACACTCTCCTCTGAAAAGCTTGGGCTCTTTTTTTGTACTGAAAGACTTGTTCCATAAAGCAATTTGTGCAATATACTCAGCTGCAGACATATGACCACATTTGATGCATTATATTACACAGTTAAGAATAAGCCAAGACTGATAAGCTCTTCATGTTCACCTTGAGAAGTTCTGCTTTTCTTTGATTGGTTAATGTTTACCCCTTCACCACTTGGAACATTGTGTGCTTGTTTACAGGAGACAGAGTGGGTGATGAATTTTGTGTGTATCTGTGTGTTTGTTTTCACAGGGGAAGAGTCATTAATGATCTTTGTGGACAAGCGGAAGTTGAGTCGGACGTCTGAAGTGACTGAATCCAATGGCACAGCTGTGACCCTGGAAGCTCTGCACCAGCTGGCTGCCTCCTACTTTATTGATAGGGAGAGCACCCTGCACAAGCTGCACCACATCCAAATCGCCTCCACTGCCATAAAGGTAAATGCCTGCTGCTCTCTGGGCTTTTGTTAACCACAATAGCAATAAAAAAATGGGATACTAACAAAGGTCCATTCGGTTTTTGTTTTGTTTTTTTTATGTATGATTACAGCATTTTCATGAAGACACCGTTCAAATTATATTTTGTTTTAGTGGGTGAATGTAATTATTGCTCTTTTTTTTAAAGATGGCAAGTGGTCTTGATTAGCTCGCTAACTAAAGAATTAATGAAATCATGGCCAGTTTGAAGCATTTGAATGGAATCCTAAATCAGCAGGTTTAGCTCATTTTAATGAGAAGCGCTGTGATGTTTGGCCAACACAGGTCTTTTTTTTTTTTTTTCTTCCTCTCTAGATGCAGTCTTTCAGCATGCACACTTGTTTACTCGCAAACATTACAAACACTGAGTCAATATTTGGTACATAGTTTTGTTACATATGTGATAGATGCATATGAGTAACAGAGAATGAAGATAAATGAATATTATGAGATCTCTATTGGGAAATACCCACTTAGGTTGGTCGACTGCAAACTCGCAACTTGACTGAAAGCTAAACCAAACATGATCACACTTTTGAAGCCCCTTGGACAACAAACAAACATCTGTTTGGTTGGTTGGTTGTTTTCTTCTTCTTTTGAGCAGGACATTAGTAGCCAAAGGTTTTACACACTAATAACAAAATGTATTCTCTCTGCACCACTGCTTTCTGTTTTTTTATTGATTTTTTTTAGTATTATATGGCACACGAGTTCCTCTCTTGGCGTAACTGTTGTAACAAATTAAGACACTCTACAGTGGTCAGTAATTGCCAAGTACTTACTACTTACTACCAATTACTGTATGCAGCTTACGTCCCATCAATGGGCCCTCAGTGGGACACTCTGGCCTGCTTCAAATGCAGAATATCATTAGGCTGCAGATTATTAAAGCATATTTTAAAAGACACAAAGCAACTTCAGTCCTTGGTTGACAAAATTAGAACCTCATTTACAGGCCGGACCCCCCAGTGAACTGATAAACTTCAGCTACTTTTACCATTTTAATTAATGACCCCGTCATTGTGACTGCCCTTTAATTAAGACCTCATCTCCTGTTCAAGCAAAAAAAGAAAAAGAAACCCAATGGATGCTATTTTATAGGTTACCCTCAGTTATTTCCGAAGCAAATCTCTTTAGGATAAAAACGTCCATGGTGCTTTAAAGCCAGCTCAACGGCCACAAAAAATGCTGACAGTGTACATGTCTGCAAACCACAGATTTGTACTTTTTTACATGAAACATATCAACATGTTACATGTGTATCACAGTAACATAGTTTGATTCAAAAAAGGCCTATATGATATGAATTTATTTTAGCTAGAGGTAGCAAGGCATGGTGGTGCCATGTCAGCTAAGCAACAATAATTCACAACATTCAAAATTGATTTGGGCAATTAGGTCGTTAAAGCTGCTGGTAGCAACATTCATGTTTGAACATAAACCTTCACCTCCAGGCTAGGAGATAAATCTTGCAAAACCTCCGGCCTATTGTTTCCTTTCCTGCCACAACACACACACCACAGTTCTACAACTGACTTATCAGGCACCGTAACGAAAGAACAGCTCTGATCTGTACACTGATCAATCAAGTAATGACCTGCCAGTACTGAAAGGCTGCAAATGTAATTGTTAAAACTTGATGACACTAAAATTAAGGTTAAATATTCCTATCAGTAAATTAAACTCCTAAATAAATCTTACTGATCTAGATGACATTCTTAATTTAAAATATTAATTTCTACTTGCTAACCTTTGTTTGTACTTTATAGTGCTAATGTGGTACTCAAGTAAACACATACATATTCATGCTCAATGAGCAAAGGGGGGTTTGACCAACAGAGGAGATGAGGCGAGCTCTGTTGTTTACTTCCCTCCCTGCTCTTTCATGTGTGCATTCACTTGAACAGTACGCTATGCATGTCATATGTTTATGATGTAAATATCACCTTGCATATTTTACTGCTTAAGGCCTTGGGGGTGTGTTCATTTATCACTCCGTCAGTTCTTATCTGGAAAAAATGAATTGAATGGGCTGAGTTTGCCCTTTGTGCCACACAGTGAATTCTTGATGCCGTCTGAGGAATCCGTTCCCTCTCTTGTTTTAATGTACTTACACTCCCTTGTCATAAACAACAGAGTAGCATCACGCAATGCAGGTTATATTAGCAACCTGTAAAAAAAAAAAAAAAAGGAAAAGCCATCCGCTCCGAGACATGTCGCTTTCTTTGGTCTGTCATGTGCTATAAACTGTGACTGCGGTGGTAGTTCTGCGGCTGGATGTGCCACACCCGAACACATCGGAGCTCACTAAGACAACCTCATTTATTGCTTCAATAAGGACTGTCTTCAGATCAGTGATGGACCTGTCCTGTTGGTGTTTTGGTTTTCTTTTTTTTGCTGTGTTATTTGGTGAGACTGATGCCTGGAGTTAATAATGTTTTTACTCCTTTAAGTATTTATATTCCTATAAATATACTAACTGCAATCACCACATATCCTATATGAAATGAAATAAAGTCTGACAGATGGCAGAAGGAGACACAATGAAAAAAATAATAATAATACCCTTCAAACATAAAAATTGGATTTTGACCTTTTGCATTTCAGTCTTCCAGCAACCAGGCTCTGGAGACATCTCATGACCTGACAGAGTTTAAAACAGCTTTAGGAGAGAGAGAGATTAGGAAAAAAAAATTCAATTTATAGCAGCATTATTCATCATTGTCCCCTGATACGTATGAATCTTAAAAACAACAGCACTGTTTTCACCTCTCTGACCGTGTAATTATGATAAACTGTTTTACTGTTTCAGATGGTTCATTTACCGAAAGAAAAGTCATTTTCCCAACTAATAACAAAACTTATGTCACAAACAATAAAAATTTAACATGACCATCTTTGGAGAAGTGGAGCTTTAAACTGTTTTCCTTCTACTATCCATTTGGTCCACTGAATGTCAGAAAACAGAGAAAATGAGTCCAAGTTTACAGAGTGAAAGCTGATGCATTCAAACTGCTTGTTTTCAGTGACCTATTGACAACATCGCAACATTTTAAAACAGGAAAAAACAGCATTTCTACATTTTAAATCCTGGAACCAGCACATTTTTGCTTGATAACTTAGCTAAGATAACTAACTGATGAAAAAGAACTGATGTTTGATTTATTAATAGTGCCTCTTGTTTTTGAAAAAAAAATAATCAGTCGGCTCATTAGCTTTTGTTCTAGTGTAACGATGTCATTTGTTTCCTGACAAAGTCTCAAGATAAGATCTAGCGAGTCCAGGTATTGAACGTTGTGCAGTATGAATCATGAATTTTTCATCATTTACACTTAACATCATTTGGTGAGATGTTTCACAGCGCAGTTTTGATTTCACATTGTAAATTTAATGTGAAAATCTTATGAAAACTGACCACATGTGCTATAACAAACACCTTTCATACTTAGATGTTCAATTTCCAACTTGTTCACTGGGGTTTAAATTATAAAAGTACTGTTTTTTTCACCGATACGTGCAGTATAATAATCTGAAAGGATATGCAATTCAAGCTTAAAAATTTTTCGGCTGCTGACATGCCTGTAATGCACTGTACGCACTTATTGGTGGAGTGGTACGTCGGGAGGAGGGTGTCACTTCTTGTATCAGAGGGAAACATAAAAGCAGTTTCTCAGACAGAACCCCATTGAAGAGGCAAAAACATCAGGATCTATTACCGTCTTTCTGCCTGTGTAGGTGCAGCTAAAAAACTGAACTGCTTGCCTTTTTCTGAGCCGCAGCCCATTTTTCATTGACTCGTCCTTAGTGATGTCCCACTGTATAGTCCATCAGAGATAAAACTGTACATTCTCTAAAGTGAATTGGCAAGTGGACGTTGAGCTGATTTGGCAGCCACCGCAGAACCAAAGTGCTGCTAAAAACCCCTCTGATTGAGATGAATGGAGAAAGAGCCCTCTGGGGTACATTTGTTTGTGAAGCATTTTCAGGTGACTGATGTAAAATATTCACAGCGTCAGCAGCCTTTAATTCTGAACATGCAGGGTTTTTACCTCCCTCCCAATGAAGACGAATGCCAAAACAAAGCTGCCTTTAAGAAGAGCACTGGTCCCCTGGTTTTAAGAGATAACATATATTAAATGGTAGAAATACCTGGCCTAAAGGCCTGGAGGACTGAGCACAGAAGCACTGGAAAATAGTCAAAGACGGGAAAAAGAAGATAGGAGCTTTGAAAAAAAAAATGGCTCTGCTGTTACACAGTGTGATGATTCAGCCCTTCCATTTCAGTAATTTCCTTTGAGAGCCCCTGTCATTTGTCAAACATTTTGTGGTTTGAGTTAAGGTGTCATATGCGACTGAGCAGAAGAGATGAGACGAGGACAGACAGGCCTTATTTAGCGGGTCTTTTAGCCCAGGATCAAGGTGCGGCAGGTACACAGGAAATGCTGCATCAATCAATGGGCTTACTTTTGATTTGCAGCCCAGGCTCCTCTGTATTGAAGATTCATTAAACCAAAGTCTGAGGGAGAATATCATTGACAGGGAGGAGAAGTGATAAGGAATGTTTGACCCAATTTGCTGTGCGAGCCTCCAGTGTTCAGTCAGTCATGCGGCGTTAACGCTTCATTTGTCGGAGTAGAAGAGAACACAAGTAAGAAATCAGATAATGGCTGCTGAGGAACCGTTGCAGAGAGCTTGGCTCCCTGAGTTCCGGTGGGGGGGCGGGGGGGGGGGGGGGGGCAGTTTTTTTTGGCAGGAAAAAAAAAAAACAAAAAAAAAAAAAAAAAAAAAACACAGTTAAAAAAAGCAC
>JAQMCX010000045.1:4478371-4501486 GCA_029814765.1 Acanthurus leucopareius | reverse complement strand
CCCCCCCCCCCCCCCCCCCCCCCCCCCCCCCCCCCCCCCCCCCCCCCCCCCCCCCCCCCCCCCCCCCCCCCCAGTTTTTGATGGCAGGATAAACAGAACACAAAAGCAAACAAAAAACAAAGCCTCTGTTATCACAGGCACGGATGAATGATTCATAACCGGCAGATTTTTTCTTTATAATTATTGTTCGAGAAGAAATAAACATGTTCTTTTCATTCATGTGTCCCACACCTGTCTGTTCTGTAGGTGTCCTCTCTTGGATGGATAATTAGATGGCAGATGGTCATGTGACTGCGACTTTTTTTACTCTTTGTCTCTGTGATCTGTTTCGGAGGGGAGGGGGGGGGTGTTAGCAAAAGTAAATACACACAATCACTTTTGCTATCTTTGCACTTTTCTAAGTGACTGGTGCTTCCTGTGCAGGAAAATAACTTCCTACTTTCTCTTAAAAAGACTCAGTGAACATAACACAACAAACAGCGTTATTATCCACTTTACGAAAGTTCCCTTTTGCTCCTACGTTGCTTTGAGCTTCTTCTTTTCCTCATCTTTTTTTTTTTTTTTTTGAGGGCACACAGTAATCTCATTCTGATGCTATTTTCCACCTCTCCCCCTTTTTCTTGCTTATAGTTTATAAGCTTATCCCTCGCTGGTTGACATTAGAGTGTAAGCCAGCGCAACAAAGTGCTCTTAAGACGTGCACTGAAATCCTCAAAGACTGAATAAACAGGCATAAACGTATCTCAGATGCAAATGTGGATTTTCACATCTACTATGCCCTGGTGATTAAGCGAGAGACGCTTCTTCAAGGTGCAGCGAATGAAGCAATTTTGAAATGAGAGATGATGTTCATGAAACATTAATGCTATCTTGTACTTTTTTTTTTCCCAGAAAGCAGAAAGTGCAGCCATTTAAAGTCCATTGTTGCTCATTGTGACAACACAAGCTCACTAAGTGACATTTTATGCTGTTCTTTTTTTTTTTTGGTAGAATTATTCATGAGGAGCAGTGATGAATCTTCATCAGGAAAAAATGCTCTCACCTAACTGGGCTCGTTTTTAAATATTGGTCAGAGTCATCTTTATCAGTGGACCGTGCTAAGTGCCGCTATCTCTGCAGAAACCCCACACTAAAAACACAGAGGCTATAATCCATCTAAATACTGTGCAAGATGAGGCATAATGTAATTTGGGTAATACAGGTCTTTTAATAGCCTACTTGTTGCATCATTTCCTTTTGTCATGTTCATTTGATTCAATTTATTAGCTTTAACTACTCGGTTCCATCTTGTCAATGAAATCAGACACAGTGCTGACTTCTTGCTCAGTCAAGTTCATAAAAGAATAATGTGTCTCATTATTTTATGCCATATTTTTACATATCTGATTGTAAATTAACATTTGTTTGTGTCTGTTTTTATGTTTTCATCATCCCGCTGTCTATGTTTGCTGTTGTATAATATATTGCTTTTGCAACATTGCTATTATTTCTCCATTCTTGTAGCTTGTAAAGCATATTCAGACTTGAGAGGAAAAAAGCGAGATGTGTATTCCTTCTGCATAAACTCTCCAGCGGGAACTCTGCACCCCCCCCGCGGTAGAGACTGACTGAAACTAGCAGCTGTGCGGCTTTCAATCCAGTTATGGTGCCAAATACCGGCTCTCTGGTTCTCACCTGCTCCGAATGCTAAAACGACACGTCCTGAGCCACCGCGCTTGTGTGATGGGCGCTGGGAGTGTAACTGTGTCAACTTTCCAAGCAGCAGTGTTCCCCTGAAAGAGGTGTTTGGCGGCAGGCAGAGCGACATTTTCACCGACAGAGAGTAATACGAAGCTAAAAAGGATGCCTTCAGGGCTCACTTGGGAATGTTTGCTTTCTGCTGGAATACATACACTGGTGTCAACTAAAGAAAAAAACCCAAATAAATGAGTCAGACAACTTAATAAATGCTGAGGATTTTAGAGCTCAACGGTTGGTTTGATGAAAAATGATGTGAAACATATTCTGTATGCTTCACATACATTCGCAGCCCGTTGATCTAAACTCAGGTGAACAGCTGTGAGAGAATTTACATGCATGTGTGAGATAGTGCTCTCATCATTAAAACACCATATCTGACAGATCACACATCTGATATTGACCTGCCTTGGTTAGCATTTTTTAAATTTTTTATTGCTGTGGTGCAATATTTTATAGGTCTATATGTGGATTCACACTTTTGAACCTTTTCACTGGGCTGATGGTAACTCTTGCAAGTGTTAAAGCTTTCCGGTTTAAGGATTCTGTACATAATAGTGATCGGCAAAAGTTCTATGTAAAAACATATAGAACACAGCAGAAAAAATACCCAAAAGGGACCAAAAGCAAAGCTGCCTGGAAAACTGAAGCAAGCACCAGCTTTTTGTATGATTTGATTTATAATCTGAGCATAAATTTATGAAAATTGATTTCAGTGGCATGCTGCATGTTTTGCAGCAGTCTTGCAGTTTGGCTTGTAATGTTTATATTTTTTTTAATATAATCAGCAGTATGACCATTTAGGAATTTAATGTGTCATATGGGGATGAGAGACATGTGTTTAGAGTAAGGAGTATTGAAAAAGCAAGAAGCTATCAAAAGGCAAAACCCAGAAGGCAAAGTGAAATTCATTGTGATAAGATAAACAAGTCACGTCCACAGCACGTTCGAGCATCGCAAACTGCTTATTCTACAAAAGGCTTTAAGTGCAATTAAATGTTTCAGTAAATGCAGCTGTTAGCAATTCCAGCACAGTCAGCACAATCATCTTGTACTCAATTATGGCGCATTAATAATTCCCCCCTCCAACCGATCTGTGCCATTTACATATCACATTTCTGGTATCACTTTTTTTTTCTTTTTCTTTTCTTCAATTTTAGCAAATTGCCCCATGAGGTCTTTCAAATAGTGAAATATACAAAAAAGATCTTTTTCACTTCAGCTTGATTTTTTTTCTTTTTTAAATGGAGAAGGCTGACGGTGCACACATGCTCTGCTCCACTGGGTTCTTTTTGCAGATGGTCTCATTGCTATGCATAGAAAAGCCATCTTTAGATTTGCATTCGGTCAATTTTCCCCTTTAAGTTGGACATCTGTCTGTGTTGGAAATTAATCTGCACATCTCTACGGAGCCCGCTCAGGTTATAATTAATTGTGTTAACGTGTCATCAACAAAAAAAAAAAGAAAGAATTGAAAGTCAGTTGCTTTCTCTTTACCACTTTCCCTCTGCTTCTGATTGTTCTGCTTTAAATGATGAAATATGATCATGAAATTATGAAATTTTATTGATACGTCTTATTTAAGACGCTGCTAATTCAAAAACAGTATCTCAGTTGAGTATTTTTAGCAGTAGACGGTGGATTAATACTGTTCTTTCGGAGCTTCCAGCTTTTATTCATCCTCATGTCTCCTTGTATTTAGTTTCCTCATTGACCTTGTAGCTGTCAAAAGTAGATGTCAAAGGAAAAACAACTTTTCTGCCCACAGCGGCAAAAGTCTTCCTTTTTTCTCTCCTGGCTGGAAACCATGGCTGCTGTCATTAATCTAGCAAGGAGATGTTGTTACTCTATTGGACCTTTGGGAAAATATTAAAAGAAGACACCGTCATGGTGTTTGGCAATAATTCGCAAGTGACAGCAAAGGAGATGGATTTCCCTTCAGGTTGGCAGTTTATCTTTGCTGCCCATGGAGCCTGGCTTACGCATGCTCTAAATCAGGCTTTTGTCAAGGATGATTGAGCTGAGATTGTGAACTATCTAACCATGGGCTCAACAGAGAGGAGAGATTCTCCAGTTGTGTTGTGTGTATGTGTGTGTCAGTGTCAGCACAAATGTCTTTCAGCTCCATATTTAATAACAACTTGCAAGACTTATGACAAAAGTTGTGGGATCTTTTTTATGCCTGAAGGTGTTGTTTTAGCTCAACTCCTGTTCCTTGCTTTCAATTTTTTTTTTTTATCCAACTTCAAGAGTTTCATTTTATTGAATTCATGTGTCCTCATCACTGTGTGATCTGTAAATATTAAAGTCTCCCAGACCTTTATTCGAAAGTGGTCTAATTTTCTGCAGTTTTTTTTTCTGCCTTCAGTTCTGTTTTTATCATTTTTAACAGGGAAAAAAATAAAACAACCACAGCTTCCAAAAAAAAAAGATTTTTCTTCAAAGAGAGTTTCTTTTCCAAATGTTTTCATGAGGTTGTGTTATATTAGGTGCACTTATGCTCTATTGTAAGTGGGCTAGCCTGCACGAAAACCATCACACACAAGTGCAGATCACAGTAAGAAATGAGGTCCTTAAATTTTCAGCTCTCTACCTGCAGAGTGCAATGACACTGTGACAGCACTTACCTGAATTTGCATGACATGAAGCCCAGGCACTAATATTCAATCCAAAACTAGACGCATCCCTGAGCACAGCAGTGTTTTACAATCCCAGCGCCCAACAAATGAACATGATGAGAAGATATACTGCCTTTTTATCAGCAATAACTAACAGTGACTATGTTTCCAAAAGACTACACAGGCTGAGACAGGCCACATGGCCACTTCACTCTGTGTTCAAGTCCGATTCTGTCTGTACAATCTGTCTGTTGCACACACAGTTGCACATAGTTTCTGTGTGTCAAATCCTTTTTCTACAGCAAACTTTAAAACCTGATCCTCTGGCTACACTGAACACATAACATATGCAACAGTTTGTAGAGAAAGTACTGCAACACCACACTTCCACTATAGTTATTTCAGCTGGTGGTACATGTGTGCAACAGAACTCTGCATTGTAAAATTAATAATTAAGCCAGTCTTCTGTTTGTATTTTTTTAAAGTATTAGTAGTAGTAGTTTTAAAGTATCTGTATATTTTTTTTTTGCTACTGTAACCTTTTGGCATATTGATTTTGAGAGCCTTTATCATTCTGTCTGATTTTATTTGGACATATTCGGCTTGCATTTCTTAGTTACTCTGTCCTTCAGTAGTCTGTAGATGTGAACTTGCCCGTATTACACAAACTCAATGAAAAGGGCAAGTGTCACAGTGCTGTTGTAGCTCATTGGTTGGTTTTGCATGGAAGGTACGCTGTAGGTCTAACAGGAGAAGACGCACTCCACAGCACATCTGCTCTGTGGAAGGTCAGCATAAGTTCCGTGTTCAATACTTCCAAGGCGTAAATCTTTAATTTAGACTGCAGAGTAGAGTGTAACAGTTGTAGCAAATTGAAGCAGTCTCCATAGAAATAGCTGATTTCTCCATGTTATTGTATTCAGTCAACCCGCATATTGAATCAGTCGACCCCCATATTGAATCACAACATTTACATTTAGTATTTATATAAACAAATAATACAAAAAAAATACTAATATAAAATTTGTTTTGGAGCGAAGCCAGCAGAGAGGGAGCGGTGAGGTTTTTTTAGATCATCCAAATGGTAATAGAAATGAACACGTTCAGCCCGAGTGGAGCTGTGGATCAGTAATTCGCCAGAACAGCTTCAAAAGCTTCATTTGTGCCAGACAATCATTTCCTCTCTGCACACAGAGGCTCCTTGCACTAAAAACAGCAACAAGACAGGTTCTTTCTGCTCCTTCATAAGCAATTACAAGCAAGCAATACAAGAAGCATTTTTTTTCTATCTTTTACACTCTGTTAGGTTTGCTGTCATTTACTTCTTGTTTACGAAAATGTTACATTAACGTTGGACACTCAGTGCTTAAAATCCACAGCTGTTACAAAAACAGCTTAGCTTACTTTTCTTTTTTTTTCCCTGGTGTTTAAACTTCTGGTGATTTAGATGTGACGCAGGTGTAAAGTTTAGAGAACAAATCTTAGTTTCTGCTTCTGTTTTCATAAATTTACCAAACGAATTTATTAGTTCACACGGCTCTCCAGCACAGATGCCAGGACTCAGTGATGTTTACTGCGTAGACTGTTTATTAAGACATACAATGGGTTTTTTTACAACCTTTGCTCACTCTGCTTAGCTGTCATCAGGCCCCTGCATGCTTCTTTTCCCTATAAAACCTCTCACACCTCACAAATATAAGCTGGGATAAAGCTGGACAGACTCCTCTATATGTTTGTCAATTAATGTGATTTTTATTTGCTCCCACTCCCACATGGTTTTACCTGTTCTTACTAAATAAACCCAACTTAGAGCTGTAGTGTAAAAAACAAAGTACCCTCACTGCCTCAAGCCTGTGCACCCAACACACCCACTCATGACTGTGCATGCATCACGCACTCCTGCTTTTCGTGGATCAATGTGACTTGAAGATGAATTCTCTCACCAGGAAAAGTTTCAATTACTAGATATCGACATTATTTATAAACCTTTTGTGTGACAGACTGTCAGATATGAAAAAAAATGTCATGATGATGCAGGGAGTGCAGGCTTATTAACATGCCAATATCTTCTATAGACAGACTGGAGTATGACCCTCTCCCAGCATGAGAAACACTAAATAAAACTTCTGCCAACCTGTTTGGTGCTTCGAGTTATGAGATTTGTACAAGATTTCACCTGGGACAAGATAAAGTCATGCTAACCAACTGTGTTTCTCCGCTCAAGCTGCGGTAATTTCATATCTGCCAGCCAACAGTAACTTACTCGCAGTGTCATACAGTCTCTCATGGAGAATTTTCTATTTCCCACGCAGCCACGTGTGGGAAAAGTTTCTGTCAAACTGGCTCCACACCATTTGCCCTGTTGACAAATAGCTTGTACTTGATTGGTCATGATTTAAGTAATGGAACTTTCTGACAATAATAATAATCCCATTTTACTCCTGTTTACAGATTCACCACAGACACACCAATGATTTTAAAAACCATCAGTCAAAAAATGTCCTCATGTACCTTTGAGAGAGCTTTGTGTTTTGCGACATTGATTTAAAAAAGGCATAATAGAGTCAAAACCTGGTGTCAGTAATGATGTTGTAGGCTCCGTCAATTAGCTCTGAGGTGTCATTTACTTTTTTAAGCATTTTTAGCCACCGTGTGGTTAATTTTTTTCACAAAAAAACTCAGAGACATCAGAGCATTTATGATAGATGACAAGGGATATTTGGCATTAAAAGCATTCTAATTGTTGCATAATTTAGGAGTAAAAAAGATCGATCTTTCAGTTTATTCTTGCGAAAGTGCAGGTGAATTCAAAGTAAGTCACACTTATTGAATTAATTTTGAACAGCTTCATTGTTTGTAGTGAGACACACTATAAGCTCCAGGCAATATGTTAACTGCAGTCCTGATAAGTTAAACCAATATTCCACATCAAAGCTCTAATTGATCTTAAGGAGTGCTTGTCCATCATGAAAAAGCTTTATATGAAGCTTTGACGTTCCATATGGATCTACATGAAAATCAGTAGTCATGAAAGTCAAAAAAAGGCAACATTAACAGGAGCTGAAAAACTCCAGATTCCATCATCAATACTTGAGCCGTCATTTTTGTTCCCTGAAGTTGATCCCAGCTGACACTGGGTGACAACTGAATCTGAACTGGTCAGACATGCAAACTCAGCACAGATCTCCTGCAGTCAACCAGGTTTGAACCCACAACCTTTTGCTGTAAACTGTCAGAGATTTAAAATAAAAATAAAAACAGGAGTTGTTAAAAAAAAAGTGATAATGCTACCTGTAGTGAATCAAGTTTACTTTAGCTGCTGCTTGGAAAATACACTCATAACTCTGACTGAACTCTCTGCAGTCAGACTTGCATTGTGGGTAATATAGATGCCAGGGTTTATCAAGGGAACAGAGAGAATGAAATAAAGAGACAGGACCATATATCCAGTTCTGCTTAATCGATTTTAATACTGTCCATTGTAAATTCAACAGATTTATAGGAGGGTGATGCTGAATTCTTGCAGTTGTCCTTTGAGCCAAATTTAAAGAAGGGGTCTTCAATTTACAGCAGTTATTTAGTTGCAACTCCTCTCATCACATTCCAGCCCGTGCAGCCGTCTAACAATATTGCATAGTTCATGCAAAAGTTTGCACAAAGCAATTACATGAATCCTCAGGCACGTATATAATTTAATAGGACATGCTTACACTAGCATCACAATTGATTTTAGCATGTTATGGGTGTCAGTGGGCACTGTAATGGGTAAACACAATGTAGAGATAAATTTGACAGATGACACCACAACTTACTCATTACCCTTTACTCCAGGGATCCTTATCACAACTCAATTTTCAGACCACTAGCTCTCAAAGTCGTTCTCCTAAATATGATTTGCAAATTAGAATGGGCTAAATAATGTGTAATATACTTCATAGTGAGATAGGGAAGGGGAAGGCTGTCGTTAATCTCATTCTGCATCATGATTAGTGGCTTGCTCTTTCTTTTTCTCGTCCTTTCTCTTTCCTTTTTTTCCTCTCTTTCACCGTATATTTAATGCCATTAGTGGGTGTCTTTCTCAGCATGGATTATTGTTATGTGCCTGTTTTTCTCCCTTTAGGTGACCGAAACAAGGACGGGCCCTCTCGGATGCAGTAACTATGACAACCTCGATTCTGTCAGCTCCGTTTTGGTTCAGAGCCCTGAAAACAAGATTCATTTGCAAGGTTGGCCATCCATAATTGAACTCCCCTAATTTCTGATGGAATTGTCACAGTGTCTGTTCTCTGGCAAGCTTATAACTGCAGCACGAGAGTGTCAAAACGAATTTAGCTTCAATCACTCTTTTTGCCTTTTTCTTTTCTTTTCTTTTTTGCCGTGCATGCTTGCAGAGTTCTGAAGTAAATCCAAGCAGTAATGATTCAGAACAAAAGTAGCCGAACTGTGCAGTGAAAAAAAATGAAACTCTAAGTGAATCTCGGCGTATTGCATGTGACGCCAAGCATATGTCAAGCATGGCAAAAGGCAAAACAGTGTAAATGAGTTCCAGTCTTCTGCCATCCAAAAACATTTTCTGCTATACCAAACGTACTTACAGCTTCCTCCTCTTCATCCATGTTACATTTCCTTGTTTTTTACTCTGTTGCTGTCCGCGCTGCAGGTCTCCAGGCTGTACTGCCCGAGTACCTGCGGGACAGGTTTGTGCAGGCAGCTCTCAGCTACATCGGCTGTAATGAGGAGGGCCAGTTTGTGTGCCGGGACAACGACTGCTGGTGCCAGTGTGCTATGGACTACCCACAGTGTAACTGCCCCGAGGTGGATCTTAAGGCTATGGAGGCCAGTTTGTTGAAAATCCGAGATTCGTGGAATATGGCCAACCAAGACTTTGAGGAGTCAGGTCAGTATTTTTCCTCTTTTTTTCCTCTCGTTCAGTGACTGTGACCCTCCCACTGACAGCAAATTAGACTCTATTGTTAGGGGAGCCAAATTGCAAAGACAACAAAAGACAATTGCATCCAATCCATGTAATGGGAATTCATCAGTACACAGAGGAGCAATTTTAAAGCAGCATCTTGCAAAATTATACTAAAACACCAAAGAAGGGCATCTTGTGCCAAACTGAAATGGCTTAGATGTGATGGATTTTCCCATGTGTTGTTATCTTTGGTCAGAGCCTATAAACTCTAACATCCTGTTTTATATAACAAAATTTTTGAGCTGTCCCATTAATGTAAAGCACTTTTACATTTTTTTGTTTTAGAGTTTGTTTGAGAAATATGTACATATATTGATTACAGTATGTATGTACTTGTAAGGATATAAAGTACAAGTATAAATACAAATCTAAAGTGATTGCTTAATTAAAGGTTTAACAAATCATGGTTAATTACTTTGATGAAAGATTTTGTAAATCCAATACTGCCATAAAGCTGACAAGTTTATTGATTGGCAACATGTCCCTCAGCGGCCAAATACAGCCAGAGATATTAAAGGCATAGCTGACTCAGTAAAAACAGCTTGGAAAATCTGTAACAGCTGACAAGTCTGTCATATCATAGTGTTTTCAAAACACCCAACTCTCTTCTTCGACATTCAAACCACCACCCTTGTGCTGCCGTCCGAGCCTGTGTGTTCACACAGATTGCATGGAGCGAACCTCAGTGTCCATGGAATGAAAGGGCAGCATTCACAGTGCCGTGACCGGTCAGTTATTCAGTTAAATTAATGTTATTCAGGACCGTAGGAAGAACCGTCAACCAAAAACTACAGTTGCTGTAGTTTTGTTAGCAGCCTCTGATATCTCAGCTGCAGTACTTTGCAGCTAAATTGTAGCCAGTTAACCTCATTCAGTGTCAGCTGGGTAACCAAACAAAGAACAGGCTAACAATTGTGCAGAACTGTATTTACTTGAGGTGACTGTTAAAAAATAACACAGGCTTTCAAACAGACTGTTTACAAGGTGATTTTATTTCCCACTTTCTGGTAAAAACTTGGACTATTAACCCCCACAGTTTATCCCCTAATTTACTGAATGTTCCAACATGGCTCTGTTCTCTGTCCCCATCATTACTGAAGCTGTGAGCTGCATCCACAGGCTCTGAGGGTATCAAGCTGTTTCAGTCATTTCCAGCTCTTTCTTATAAGCTGTCCTTTGTGCACCTTACCACTGCTCTTACCAGCTATGTACTTCTGTCCTACGGCAACTTGATTAGCGCACAGTTGGCAATAACTTAAGCAGCAAGGTGCCCAGGAAACCGTGGTTGCAGTGCTGTATTGAATAAAGAAAAATAAGTAAGTTTCTATAAAAAAAAAAAAAATACCTCTGGGGATCCACTTGCATATTTGATCTAATGGAGAACAAGTAGCGTCAGCAGCAGAACAGAGAGATTAATAATCATGACGGATCGTTTAATCAGGTTTCCATGGTCAGCTGATGGCGGAAATAATATGTTTCGACCTTTCACTGAGTGTGATATGCTTTAATTAGTCCCACAACCATTCTGCACCCGCTTCAGTTTCTTGCTTCTTAAAAGATGTATGAAGGTTTTTCACTGTTTTTACAGAGTCGCCTGCTGATCTTCAGTTTTTAGTGAGACAAATATTGGTCATATTCTATTTATGGTTCTATTATTCTATGATTATAAACTGAAATAGAATCCAAGACCAAATTACTAGAGGATACTATATGCACCAGGTTAGGAAAAAAATAATATTTATTTTTTAAATAAATTAACCCTGCCACTAAGATACATAATATATTAATTTTAACATCATGTTCGTTCATGCCCACAAAGTGTCTGTGCTGTGCTCCTCCGGTGTCTTCTATTTTTAAAGCGCTGTTACTTTACTGGGTTCAGAGGATGACAAGATAATAATGGTGGGTAGAGAGTGGGTTTCCAGGGATGAGGTATCGTTGTCTTGGTGATAAAATAATGGTCTAGTTCAGCAGCAATGCGCATTTTTCCACCTTCCCCAGAAATTTGACACTGTGAACGGGACTGTACTCAGTTAGACAGCACCTGGAAACACACACGGTTCATTTACAATGACCACACACATTACATCTAAAACTGCTTGAAAACATGAAAAAAAAAAAAAAACTGGAGTCTTGTCTGTTAGCAACATGATGAGGCTTTTTTGAAAAGTCATTTTTGGCTAGAATAACTAAATGCCAAATTTTTGGATGTGATGAAGTGAAGAGCTATTTCACCCACAAATAATTAGATCTTTTTTTTCTTTTTTTTCTATCTTGTGTTTTTCTTTGCAAGTTTCTCTTTTTTTTATGTATTTCTTGGCTCTCCAGCTCCCTCCCACAGTCCAAAGACTTACAGGTCAGATTCATTTGTGACCTCAGATTGCCCATAAATGTGAATATGAGAGTGAATAGTTGTGTGTATCTTTATGTGAACCCGGTGATGACCTGGTGACCTGTGCAGGGTGCACCTCACTGATTCCACAGTGTCAGATTCGCTCCAGCCCCATGCAACCCTACAAAAGATAAGCCGTTACAGATAATGGATGGACCAATGGACAAATTCTTTGCGGCTTTTTACCTTTTTTACTGCCTGTCAGATTTTTATGATTTCTCCTAATAGATTTTTTTTTTACTCTAGATGTTTCAATTGTGAAAATGAATGAAGATAAAGAAAGATAAATATAGTCTGTTATCTCTTAATATCACTGGTTGCACGAGGTAAGAATTGTGATATTTGTGGAAATAATGCAGGTGATAGAGACTGAAGAGGTGGGACATTAAATAACAGATTTTTTCCTCAATGCTCACACTGAGTTTCCACAGTTGCAGCGGGTGAAGCAGTTGGGATTGTGATGCAGCTTTATTTTCTCTGCCTGAATGACCCTGTTGTTTTAAATATTTAAATCTACTGTAAAAAGGACTGGTCTTGGAGACACGCGCCACAGACAGGCTGAGGAAAAAGGTAAAAATTAAAAAAAGGACTGATGCACCCCTGGTTCTGATTTAGGTCTTTTCATAGCATTTATCTATTAAAATAAAAACAACACCAGATAATCAAACACACTTAACTAACATGGAAGCAGCACCTTCAATTTTCCTCTGGAGGATGTCTTTCATTTAAAAATGTAGTTCATGGTGAAGCATTCCCAAATAACCTTTCAATGCACTTTATTACAAGCTGTTTAATCAACTTATTAATTTCACCGGAACATGAAATGCACCTTGCATAATCACCAGGGAAGCCATTGACACTTAATTGGTTTTTTAATCAGATGCTATATTGTCAAGATAACGTTAACTAATTACAAATAGTCCAGTCATTTTCTAATCAGCGTTGCACTTGCATCGATTTTCCATACAACCAATCATGATTATAGCGATGATGAAATTGTTATTGAATGCCGTGGAAAGTTGGTCTATGTCCTGAACTGAGTGTGTGTGCAGCAAACTGCAGCTCTGGAAATATTCTCCTCTGTGCTTGTTGCCAGTACTTCTTTTCTTGAAGACAGGCCTGGAGCATTAGCCCTTGAAAAAGCTGCTGGCTGTCCATTAATGGAAGAAAAAAAAAATTCAACCTCAACCCTGTATTTAGCTCTGCCTTCCTTTATTAGCATACACGTCAAACAATATCTCTTCCAGTTTGCCCTGCGGCTCTTTAGCCCATGTGGCCTGGACAAAGTTATTCTCTCATTTGCTCTGACTAAATTGAGAGTTAGCTTGGTGTATGTGGGATGGAGGGGGGGATGGGTGTTCAGCTCTCATTTTGCATCTCTCCCTGCCTTCCAGATGAGTTCCAGAACTTCGTCCGAAGGCTCCCCACTTTCTACGCTCTCAACACCTCCGCCATCGAGTACTTCTGGAAGATGGAGCCGAGCGTTCACCAGCGCTACAAACAGCTGGAGCTCAGCACTCAGCAGCTCCTGAGCAAAGCACGACGCATTGTCAACAAGCTGTTCACCCTCAGCAAGAGGTGTCGAACTCAGCCCAAAATTATTATGCTGAGAGAGAGGTGAGAAGCTGACAACTATTCTTGCTGACCTTTCTGTTGGTTGGTATGTGGAAAAAAAGTGTGGGTATGTGCATGTGTGAGTGGATGGTAATGTGAAGTTGTCTATGTGTGAAAATAAGCAAGAAATTCCAAAGCCTGCAGCTACATCACAAGTCCTTTCAAGCAAGCTTTGAACGGCAGTGCTCATTTATTTTCTTCAGCCCCGCTCTGTGTGCAGCGCTTTGTTATACCCCCAACTAGGCATTATGCTAATCATACACACAATATACTGTACAAGCGCTTTGATATTCAACTGAGGCCCTCCCGAAGTGAGCTATAGTGTCACACCTGATGACTTGGCTGCACTCCCAGCCGAGGTCTCGTTACATTCAGGAAATCAAAGCCATCCTCCTGTGAAATTAAACTTTTGCAGTGTTTTAAAAGAATATCTTAAGTTTTGGAGTTTTTTTGCTTGCTGCTTGACTTGTTTGTGATGAAATCACAGACGAAAAAGTTTGCACATCTCCTCGGTAGATCTTCGTCATCATCATCTATTTTTGTGTTTTCTCAAAAAAGCGAAAAGCAAAAAAAAAAAAAAAAAAGGCAGTCACATAGTCTGTACTAGTCTGTACTCTCTGAGCTTATGAAAAAGGAATGTGATTAAGTCAGTACATCCGATGCAGCCAGGTTTATTTTAGGAGCTATTTCAGGTGTGAAAGCAAATATTCATCTCCTGCAATGTGATTTTTAGCTGGAGCTGCTGTCTCCCATCAACCACCACCTTCACTTCCTGTAATCTCAGTTCATTCGGACAGTACGTTAGTCTTTATACCAGCCTTTTAAAGGTACAATATGTAACATTTTTTAACCCAATTACTGTATAAGTTTTCACTTTTAACTTTCATGACTTTGTTTAAGAGTGGCTAAAAAAATAAGGTCAAATTCACTTTAAATCATTTGACTAAATCTAATGTGAGGGTCACAATGTAAAGTCCATTGTTTATGATATACAAGTTCCATATAATACACTATACTGGTTTACATTCCTGTTGTTCACCCAGGTGACCTGAGTTCAACTCCCAGTATGGTAACTCTTCCATGCCCATGCCTCACTCTTTTATTTCTGCAGCACAGATTAGGCTAAACATCTATCATACATGCAGTACACAGAACTGATTGATCAGAATGTAGAAACTGTAAAATAAGGTAAAGGAACTTTCCGTACATGACCATTAATATTCATTGACAAGAACGTATCAGATACAGATGCACAAGAGAAATTGAAAGCTCAGAATTGCTACAAGTTCTTATTTTCTGCCTTTTCAACACGCACAAGTTTTAGCATACAGCACAACAACTAGCTTACTGAGGACTTGGTACACTTTTATAGAATATTTACCAGGGATTTACAGCACTTTTATGTATCGCAGAGTGAAAAGACATTTCTCCTAAATAACTAATAGACTGCAAAGAGACTTAAATGTACAATGGGAGATAAAGTGGCAGAGCTGAAAAGTGCGATTTTGGTCTCATGCAATATGTATTTTTATGAATTCCTGTTTAGAGGGACAAAATATGAGAGGAAGAAATGGTAATACAGCCATTGCACCTGATTTATCACTGCAGAATGACCACTGCTAAAGAGGAAACTGAATCTGAAATTTAATATTCAGAAGAGCAAGAGTAAGATCTGTTACAGTATTTTATCGGACGCAGACAGAGTGAGAGAATATATCCAGGCACAGTGAGAGAGAGAGAGAGAGAGAAAGGCAGAGAGAGGAACACAAATTATAAGATGTATGGCAAAGTTATTTAGCATGGCTCCCCTCTCAGCACCTTTTTGTTTCCCACAATTTGTTCCTGCATACTCTTACTAACTTTTAATGGCTTAATGCAGCTCCAGTCCAGTGTAATAAGATCGAAAAGGCCATTAAGAGTCATTTAGTCAGCCTGTTCTCATTCCCAAATTGTAACATGCAGATGCGTGGTTGGGACTCCTAGCTTTTATTACATAGGATACCTCAATAGCATTTGTATGCCGTGCACCAGGCTTTTAACTTTGAATATTAACCCATAAAAATAAACACTCATTGCAACTGCTTCACTCAAGGTAGTACACTGTTTTTTAAAGTCCCTACAAGGGTGGAGGTCATTGGAGAGTGATAAGTCATTACTGGACCTTCACCCATGAGAATGGGGCCAGGGTCCCCTGTGAAATTGAAAGTGAAACCAAAAGTCAACAATCTTTTTTTACAATTAATTAGGAGTTTTGTTGCCAAAATCAAACCTAACGGCAAACTTTTCACAAGGTCAACCATATGTTATGTAGGCTCTTTGTTAGCAAGACTTTGTACATTGCACACAGATGCTTTAGAAGTTTTCAGAGCTTTGAAAAGTGGGACTAAGGGGATGCTGACCAGATGTCAGCATATGATGAGTTAGGAATGGGAAGTGTCGATTCATCAGCTGTTATCTGTTTACATAAGCAGTCTAGTTTTTGTAGTTTTACAAATCTCCAACATCATCAACTCGACTTATTCACTTTGTAGACACTGTACACATGTACACATACTTACACATTGTACTTCTCCCTTGTTATGGGCATTTACTTAAATAATTTGTCTGTTTTTCATGCATTCAGTTTTCTTATTTGTCCTGGCACAAAATGGCAGTTCTAGAGCAGGATAGCAGTAACAGTCAGTGCAGTAAAAGTGCTCCATACAAATTAAAATGTCACGCTGTATGTGTATTTGCACCTGGCTGATAAGAGCACAATACCCTTTGTTAATGTATGATCAATAAAGTCTTTGTGAAGCATCAGCTGGAGAGGTGGATCATCATTTAGTCCGGAAAACTCCACATTTAGGCTTCCTCTTTATCCAACATTACAAGTTCAGCAGCAGCTCTCCAGATAAACCATCAACAGATCCTTTGAAATAAGAACTGACTTGTCAGATATGTGAAGTGAAAATCCATAAACAAGGCACATCCGCATTTGAGCACCAGGTGCACCAAATCTAATTCTAAATAGTTTTAATCACTTTAGATGGACAGTATGTGAAGCTAATTTAGAGAGGGTGATAAATGCAGTAATGCAATATAGCGATTAAGTGATGAAAGTAAACACTTAAATGGGATATTTTTGGATCCTGCTGTGATATAACCTTGTGCTCTTAAAGAGATCTAAGGCGGAGTCTGTCACTTCATATTACCTGGGTTGAAAGTCAAGCAGTTAGAATGAGCAATGCAGTTTCTTACATCAGTTATAAATTTGCACTTTGCTCTTCTTCACATTTTCTTTTTCAGAAGTAATTAATTAATTTAGCAAAGAAATATAATATAAAGCCTGTATAATATAGCCTCATAATACAAGTTTGACTTTGACTTGCTGGGTAAAAATGCACAAATTTCTTTTTCTTCACCAAAGTATACAAGGTTTTTTTTTGTTTTTTTTTTTTTACTTCACAGCATCTTTCCTTACTGCCTTGTGTGTAATGACCTAGTTCATGAAGGATTTGGTTTTTTTTTATTTTTCAGTTTTATAAAAGAGATATTCATTCATGTCTGCAGTCATTATTCATGCACTGATACATTATGGTCTTTGTCAGATGGTAAAAAAAGGAAACAGAAAAATACCATATGCTTTATCACTCACTGCTACTGCAAATTCATTTTGGAGTTTTTATTGAAACTTTATAGTACAGTCTTTGAAAGATAAGGACGATATGTTTTTTTTTTCTTTATTTCTTTTTTGTCAGTTTTGAGCTGCACCGTCTGAAAATACAAGGTGCCAGACAAGCAGTGAGGAGCAGCACAAAACAAGTTATTTGTTGGTTTTGTGTGTGTATTACAAAGTCAATAAATATCAATTTTAAATGGCATCTGTGCAACAAAATGTAGTTCATCATTTGTGCAGAAAAGTTTTTGCTCACTAGTGAAAATTTAATCAGTGGCAGAAGGAGAAAATTTGTGGCTCGGATTTGTGTGAAATGAGCTGACAGACAATGAACAGATTGCAGAGTGAACACCCAGCTTCTCTTTGGCTCGTACTGCACACTGCGTCTCCATGACAGTTTACATGTCCTGCTGACACAATGCGCTTTGTGGAGACAGGACAGCTTCCTCTCTCTTGCTGTGCACAGCCTCCACTCTGAGGTGAGATATGCACAACTGACTCTGATGAGTTTCAGACAAGCTGTGCAGTGTTAGGACTGTTAATACGTTACATCGACTGTGTTCTGACAAAATGTCACCAGATTTTAAATTTGATTACTTGAGAAAATGTCTTTCGCTCGTTCACTTTTTTTTCCTCTGCTACACACTTTGGATGACTGCTGTACATCAACTTTGATTTTGTAATATTGTTATAGTCCTAGTCAAGAGTCTTGTGTCAAAACTGATGTTAAAGTGAAAAAAATACAGTAGTTCAAATTTTTTATGGACTTTGGTGCAATGTGAAAATATTTTTTTAGCTTTTATAAAGCTCAGCCTTACAATATGTAACACTTATATATTACATTAAAAAAATCTCTATCTTTATTATAGAAATATTTTTAAGTTGTGCAATCACATTATCCTTTTTATCCATATTTGTAATTATATTCAAGGCACCAGTGTGTTTCAGTTTGTCGCCTGTCACCAACTTCTGGAGTTACACCAGTCAGAAAGTGAGGGAGGCAGTTTGGTAAAACTTTGCTTCATCTGTGAACATTCTGTCTGAGTCAGTCAGACAGATTTTTTTAGTCTGCAATGAACAATGTTATACACAAATCCCATGATCCCACACTACTTCACAACTTTGTTAAACTACATCTGTTATTTTATTGTTATGATGGATAGAAAATTCATATCATCTGTTGAAGACATAATACTTATTCCAAGAAAAAAACACAATCTGTCACAATTTAAACTCTCCTTTCTTTCTTTACAACAAAAGTTGTATGCAGCCTTGCATTTTTTCTCTATTTAGCCAACATATTCATTATTTTATAGAAATGGAATATAAAGTATTTCTTTTCCCAAGTTCAGACTGGTTAACAAAAGCAGTAAAAGCCAATATATTCATTATGTTTATGTGACTTCCAAAATAAAAGGACACAAAGATTAAACAGAAAGTGCATTCAGCTCTACTTTTACATTTATAATTGTACCAGAGCCATTACATAGTCTGATATTATCACACTAACTTTACCCTTTCTGCAAATTAACTGTATAATAAGCATTTCTAAAGACCCTAATTAATATAAAAAGTTATTTTAAAATATGTCCTGAGACCAAGCTGCCTTAAGTGATATCATATTATAACCAGAAAATATGCACAAACAAAGTTATATTGTAAGACTGTTTGCTCCCTGCGCTGAATGTATAGCAGTTTTCATTAGAGTTCCATATGCAAAGTATCAATCTTCTTTAGTTAACGTTTCAGTTTCTTCACTTCAGTTAAATGAATGCAAATTACTTCCATCTCTCCTCCCACAGTGACAGTGCTTTACAATCACATGCATTCAACATTTATCATTGTGTCTCATCAAACATTTTGTTAGCGAAAGGCAGCAACAAACGTCGTGGCAGTGCTTGTGTCTGTGTAGAAATAGGAAGTGGCTCTCCAAAAAAATGTCCTGAGGTAGACACATGGTTTAGCAGACTGAAAATATGCCTTGTTTATTTGCTCATAAATTGACTCTAAACCTGGTTTGTGAAGTTGTGGAAAGAAACCTGGCAGACTTTTAATGGTTTTGATGTAATATTTATCAATAAAGATAAAATTCTCATTGCCCAACAGAGTATGCAGCCTAGTTATTCTCCAGCCCAAACAACTGTTTCAACAATTTTTTTTTTTTTTGGTTTTTTGGGGTTTTGTTACGTTCCATAATATGCTTGTGAATGTAAATTACTTATACATGCACCATTGTTTCCCCCTAAATTAATTTACCAGCTGCGCACAGCCGCAAAAACAAAACTGCTAACTCTGCTAGAGGATTCAGAAGTGTGACAGATGTGGGAGAAAGAAAGAAAGCAAAAGACTGATTTATGACATTATATTCATGTCATGCAGTCCATCTGCTCCTTTTGTCACAAACAATCTCAGGAATTTTGATTTACCATTAGAGTTTGTGTCTAAGAATACATTTTTAAATTGTCACTTTAATAGAGCTAGTCACTGATTCCAAATCATAATCCTGGACTGAATGAGATTTCAAAAATGCCCTTTTAAGAACAAGATACTCTGCTATTAGATTTATAATCTTGAAGTCTTCTTTAAGGCAGAGAGAACTGATGTTTTTATATGGAACACTGTAGTTTGCCAAAGTTGGTACATATTCATTTCTTTTACATGAGAAATATTGTTTGTGCTCTGTTAAAATGGCTAACACTCTGCTGAAAATTGGAGTTAATGTTATGTAAGCCTATTTTAAACGCCGATCAAAATTTAACAACATATTAATTTGTTTGGCTGTGAACTTTTCATAATATTGTCAATACTCTGATGAGACTGAACATAAGCTCACCTTTTAGCGCAAAACCTGAACTTAGTACATTTTTAAAAAAGGATTTGGATTTTCTACCAAGTATGCTGGCAGGAGATGATTTCTGAAAGGATTTGATCAAAACATTCAGGGATTTGAATGGAACACTCAAACGTGGGCCTTGCTCAGCAGGCATGAGCCTCTGGAGAATGTAAAGCCATACAGAACTGTGGAGGACTGTTGACCTTTACCCATAAGCCCTCGCCCACACTAGCAGATCAGGCTGCGGGACGAGAGAGATGTACGACCTTAGCCATGTTTTTTTATGCCTCTGACAATGAAACACATATCTCAAACGCATATCACTCTGCTTGACATTATGACCCACTGGCAAATAATCAAGTGAGATTTTAAAAATGGGAGGTTTAAGTGGTCAACTTGAATCACGTTGGATGGATTTATGTTTATACTGAGTGCAGAATTGTCATCAGAAATAACTATGTATTGTCGGTGAGAAAGTAAAGGTTATTTTATCTTATATATATGCGTGTATGTGTGCGTGTGCGTGTGTGTGTATGTATACATATATATTCCTTATAATCTGTTACATGACAGTTATATCTGAGGTTCTTGTGTCTCTGAGTAGATGGAAAATTTAAAGTAAACAATTATAATTTGGTTAATTTATTTATGTTGAAAGTAAATTTTACACACTGCTCTGTCTTTGCTCCAGGCCTTTCAGCTACTGGCTGAATTACATCCTTTCGATCATGTACTGCAGTGAGAACAACCACATCGGCTCCTACCTTGAGGAGACCAGGAGCTGTTCCTGCCCCTATGAGCATCCTCCCTGCCAGGGCATGATTCCTTGCACAGTGGGAGAGGGCACCTCCTGCGCCTCCTGCTCCTATGAGAACCGCTCCCGCTGTGCCACATGCAACCAGGGTTACATGCTAAGCCAGGGCGTATGCCGCAACGAAGTGCCAGACTCCACTGACCACTACATCGGCTTTGAGACGGACCTGCAGGACATGGAGTTGCGCTACCTTCTGCAGAAACGTGACAACCGCATCAGCATCCACGGGATCTTTGTCAGCAACGACGTCAGACTGAATAACTGGTTCGACCCGTCATGGAGAAAGAGGATGCTGCTGACGCTGAAGAGTAATAAGTACAAGTCAAACCATGTTCACATGCTCTTGGGGATGTCTCTACAGATCTGCCTTACCAAGAACAGCACCCTTGACCCCCTGCTGTCTGTCTATATCAATCCATTTGGGGGGAGTCACTCGGAGAGTTGGATAATGCCCATTGAGCAGAATAACTACCCAGACTGGGAGAGGACTAAATTAGACCTTCCCTATGACTGCTACAACTGGACTTTAACTTTGGGTAACAAGTGGAAAACATTTTTTGAGACGGTCCACTTTTACCTACGAAGCCGAATAAGGGGAGCCTCGAATAATGGGAATGGAACTGTATATTATGAACCCTTAGAGTACCTGGAACCGGGACGAAACCTTGGCTACATGAAGATCAACAGCATCCAGGTGTATGGCTATAGTATGCACTTTGACCCGGAAGCGATCCAGGACTTGATTTTACAGCTAGACTACCCGTATACTCAGGGATCGCAGGACTCGGCCCTGCTGCAGCTGCTGGAGATCCGGGATCGGGTCAATAGGCTGTCTCCGCCCGGAGCTCAACCTCTGGACCTCTTCTCCTGTCTGCTGCGGCATCGGCTCAAACTGTCCACCACAGACGTTGCCAGGATCCAGGCAGCACTTCAGACTTTCAGTGCCAAGCAGCCCAACTCGATGGAATACGAAACAACCAAATTATGTAGCTAATAAGTGGGCAGGCAGCCAGGTGCACAGATGGCAGAGCAGTTATCACACAGGCCTGATGATGGTTAAGAGCAATTCTGGAGCCGTGCAAGGGACATTTGGGGGACATTTTCATTGTCGTCATGGATCTCAAGAGTGCATTTGAAATTCTCATGTCAGCTTTTCGTATAAATTTGTACAACATTGTAGAATTAAGGAGGATTTCACCAAACTTGCCTCATAGCTTCTTTTTTTCTCTCCTGATGAAAATAATATCTTTGACAGTTAATAAGATACATTTAAAAATCTAGCACCACTGGTATGTTGCCAACATGCTGACATTTGTAGGTTGCACAAATTTAAGTCACTCACATTCGTAAACAAGGCATTTACTGACAAAGTATTACACATGAAATGTAATCATTTCACAGATATAAACATTTCATCACCAGCATGTGTTTTTGGTTGTACCTTTCTTATCACATTTATTTTCTGGGTGCAAAAATAAACATAAAGACTCCTTATACTATCATACCACCCATCCCCTTTTAACCTGGGAAATACATGATAGGCACCTCATTGCTTTTAGCTTTCCATACAACAATAAACTCACTCCTGTTTTTAACTCTACTACACATTTTTGTAAGAAAAGTTTAATAAAAACACAATGGATAAATATATGAAGTATAACTTCAGATTTGCTGAGAAAATATGACACCATGATTACAATGTATGTTACATGTGCTTTTATTTTTATAATGCTGTTGTTTGTGAAACAAAAGTTACAAAAAACACTGTCTATAAAATGTATAATACAATTTGTTAATACACTAAATAAAATACATTTTTATGTGTGGTCTATAGAAGGTGTAGTTTTTATTCTTGTGATACTGATGTTGCAGTAGGTCAGCGTCCAGAATACTGAGACGATTTCTAAGGTCAGTAATAACCTGTGTTTTTCATGCTCTTACATGTCTTCTTTATTTGTTCAGAAGTGGGTCAGCCGGACTTGATTGAGCACCAGCTCCTCGGCATGTTCACTATAAGCCCAATGATGTTTCAAGGTAAAATCCCATAAAGTCACTGAGACAAGAATATCTGTTTTTTCTTCGTGGTATAACAGTAAATATAAATGTGATACAGATGAACATAAAAGCTACTGAGAAAAAAGAAGTAGTTTATTATAACGGTGATACTGTCGCAGCTTAATTGTCATTATAATGAACTGCTATGTGTGACATTAACGAAAGCAAAAAGAGGGACACTTGCAAAGACAAAGTAATCAAATTTGAGTTTATGTGTGAAAAGACTTAAATGCAATTAATAGTTTTAAAATGCTTTTTAGTTGTGGATAACAAAGGTACAACAAATAGATCAGAATCAGAATCTGACATGTCAGAGTAGGAAATGCATGTGTGCATATTAACATTTTACATATGAAAATAAAGGAAAAACCCTACTTTTTTTGGGGGGGGGGGGGACTATGGATGTGAACCCTGGTTTC
>JAQMCX010000045.1:4446939-4477461 GCA_029814765.1 Acanthurus leucopareius | reverse complement strand
CCCCCCCCCCCCCCCCCCCACCCCCCCCCCCCCCCCCCCCCCCCCCCCCCCCCCCACCATGGATGTGAACCCTGGTTTCCAACACATTACTACTTTTGTTTTCTGCAAAAATACTTGACTCTAGAAAACAAGTTACTGAAGATTTAACATAAATAATGGCTGTTTTATTAATTACGGCAATGAATTTTGCATCTTTATAAGTCCTGTCGTCCATGGTGCTACATTCTTCTTATTTATTAAAGCTGATAAAATATATAAATTAAGTCATTAAAAAATGTCTGTCTTGAGAAAACTTGTTAAGAGCAGAATGAAACGTGTCAAATCAAAGTAATAAAATTAAATAGCAGTAATTTAGAAAGCTGCGTTCAAAGTCGCTTCGCTTGCATAAAAATGTTAAATTAAGTGGTTTGTGTTTTTCTCTTCATTTGAGCAATTCTGTTGATATCAAATCATATTTCTTGTCATATCAGATTGACTCTGATCATACTGCACTAAAAGCATCTTCAGCAGGAAAAAAAAATTCTTGATTAAAATTTGGAAATATATTTTTGCATAGCTTGGTAAGAGGTGGGCCTATCTACCAAAAAGCGAATGTGCAGAAAAAAAAAACAAAAGCAAAACAAAATTGTAGCTGGTACTTTACACATATATCAGCTGAATCATTAAATCTCACTTCTTTTTCACTAGATTTCTTTCTTCCTTAGGTGAAACAGCCCAGAATCAAGACAGGTAGTGACAGGTAGGAAAAGTGTGTACACAGCTCCTATTGTTCCAAATTTGCAGCCATTTCACAAATACATGACGTTCATGGCATGACAGTCTTTCTCTAATCCCCAACAAAATGCTTTGGTTGCCTAAATCTGTTCATAAAAGAGACCCGAACCCTCGATTTCCTTTGTGAGAGACCTACACTTTAACAACCGTCCTCCAGTATCATAAATGGACTGCATTTTTAAATTACATATACTTAGCGTGGGCAAAAAAAGATTGTCATGTCAGTGAAAACATAAAAAAATTGTGTCCATGTACAGGAAACGTGAAGCTATTTTAGACATGTAGTGAGACTGTGCAGGGATATTAATCCCAGATTTTAGACTTGTTCATGACAACGTATTTTCTCTTGAGATTTGACAGTACCGGTAATTAACAGAACATTTATAATACATGCCTAAGTATATTTGTGTTGTTTTGTCTGATTTAAGCATCAAATGACCACCTTTGGTCATTTTTAAGATCTACAGCAATGCATAGAATGTTCTGTAGAAGCAGGAAAGAAATTTCTGGGCTTTGAACCCAATAGTTCTCTTTTCAATTTGTGCTGATGGATGACTTCTGCAGGCAGTGGGGAAGACACAGGATCAAAGCCCGTTATCTCAGGTGGTTCTCCCACTGGTCTGTAGTCTGTTGTAATTTGCTGGGGTTTATGTCTTACTCCAAGCCGTGAAATAAAAGCATTACACTCTTGGTTCCCCAAGTGTTTTGCATTATATGTGTATAGTATGCAGCCCTGACTGCTCTGCACAAAGCCATTCTCTCACTCCTCTCTGATGTTTAACCATTTCATGTGATGAAAGCAGTCAATGTGAAAATGCAGGTTCAGAGACTCAAATTGCCCAGAGTATTCCCCATCACACATTCAGACAGCAATGATGCTTTCTGCAAGGAATGTCAGAAAAATGCAAATTGCTCCTTCCTGCCAGAAATATGAAAAAAAGGGACAGATGAAGTGAAATTACAAGCAGAATAGAAACACTCTGAGTTTTCAGAGATTTCTTTAAGTGACACTAAATCAGCACCAAAAAAAACTTAACACAGCTCTGAACAGAATTACTTTTTAAAATGTTCGTCATCTTAAAAATACCTTTGTTTTTAGTATTACACTTTATTATACTCTTAGAATTCAAATGGAAACCTGTGTGACAATTTATTAAACATATAAATCTGATATATGAAAATTGCACACAGGTATGTGCGAGATAACCTGCAAACTGGATTGACGGGTGGATAAATGAAAGTTGCATTTCGGGAGCAAAACACTGTGCTATTCAGCTAGTACTAACATGCCATAACATTAGCGATGTGGAAAACATTTTTGCTGGTTAAATCATATCTCATAAGCATCAATGTTTCGTTCTTTCCTCATATCTGAGCTGAACCACTGTAGCATACTAATACTGTAATTGCACCCTACCAGCAGGGAATTTCCTCCTCCAACATTTATTGGAAGTGAGCGTAGACTCCATCATGCACCAGAGTGTCTGGTGTTTTGCTTTTGTCATTATTTTCTGCATAGTGATTTGGTTTGAAATTATTCATGCATTACAACAATCAAAAGTGACGTTTGGGTGGACTGTTTTTGCTCTGTGACTTTGTGTTATTCAGAGCAAGGAAAACATGCTTTTATGGCTTCACACCAAAAACATTATATTTTCATTAAAGCACAGGTCCAAGTGGATCTAATTTCTTTGCGCATGCACAGCCATCATAATCCTTTCCTTAACAAAGGAAGAAAAATAAAGAAGTCAAGACCAGTGTAGATAACGGATTAAAAAAATAATAAGATGTATAGGTTGTCAATGGTGCATGAAGTTCAGTGCTGATGGTGAATAAAGCTAAAGAGTTTCATTTAGAGTGTCTGGAGAGTAATTTCATTGCAAAGGCAAAAATGTTTTATTCCACAAAGAATTCAAAAAGACTGAGTTCTCTTTGACTTTTTTGCAGACTATCTGCGACCTTTCTACTGATCATCAGAAGCTCAAACAGAGGCTCAGTGATGGCAGCTGTGATATTTGGTACATGACTAAATAATGTGGTGTTTCTGTCTGCACTGTGGGAAGTTAGATCTTGGCCTTGAGATGAAAACAGATATCAAAACCTTTTAACTTTACAGCCAGCACACACTTATCCTTTTAATTAAATTTAACTGATATTTCACTCAAAGTAAATACTGATTAAGACAGCTTTCATTCGTGAATAGATTTTTAATTAACTGACCATGCTTGATTTTGTTAACTAGTGTGCAAGGCTGAAAGGGAATTCTATTTATGTGTTTGTTTCATTGTTTTTTGGGTTTTTTTGCAATTTGAGTCCTTACTTTCTCTGAAACAAACATGTTGTACACCTGAAACTTGCTCTTAAATAAAAACAATGTTACAATGTTACAATGTCATTTTTTATTACACATCTCATCATTGACTACATTCAGACTACTTAATAAAACCCATCAACAATTTAAAGAAAGGAAAACAATATGATGCCACTGTGAATTTAACCTTTAATAAGACTAATCTTAATTGAGGAATGCCTCTGTGCAGCTCCAGGTCGGGCCAGAGATTTAATCAAATCTGATGTTCCACCACAGCTCACTTCTGAGATGCCAACAGATCTGTGGTGGCACTCAGTGAAGAAATGTGCTTTAGGCTGTGGTTAAAGCACGGGCTGTGTTCCACAGTTTAAGTCTTTAAATTCTGTCAGTTAACTCAGTTGAAAGCTACTTAAACAAAATCCTCAAAAAAAAAATCTATTTAATTAATCCAATTTGATTAATGAAAGAGTAGAAAAACAAGTTGTGGTGCCAGACTTTTTGGTGACAAAAATCAAGTTTCATAGCTATAAGACCATTTTAATGTGCACAGTTTTTAAATGTGCATGTCATTTGGCCCAGTTTTGGTTCAACTTTACCCAAAGTCAAAAGCAAGGTAACTAACAGATACCTACTACTACCTCTAGGAGCTGTTTTTTTCTATTAGTAGGTCCCTGTCTAGTTTGTATATTACAACCACCTGCCAATGGTTTGAGATTATTCTACTTATCTATGTGGAATATGAGGTGCCAAGAAATGCAACAATGTGCCAGCAAAAGAAAGAAAGCAGAGGACGTTCTGCAAGTAAACATAGATATAAACAATGCTTGACTGAATATACTTGTGTGTGTGTGTGTGTGTGTGTGTGTGTGTGTGCTCGTGTGCATGTGTGTGCGTGTGTGTGTGTGTGTGCGTGCTGCTGTATGTAAATTATTTGATAAATGTATATGGAATGTAACAGTGTTTTTCTCACTGAATCGATCTATTGAATTGATCTGATGAACCGGCTGCAAAGACTGTGGGTTTTGAACATTGAGCACATAATAATTACATCTGATTAAACCAAGGGTGAACCTGAAAATCAATAAGATATAACCTCTACAGGATGAAATTGGAAAAACACAAAGATAAAATCCAAAATTGCAAGACATACTAAAGCACATGAAATTCAAAAAAAGGACGGAAAAAAGTACTGATATATAATATAGTAAGAAATATAAATATAAAAAGATTTGATGATTTATGCATTGATTTCATTCTTTAATTAGATTAATTAATTTAAAAATTTTGATGGTACACAGACAGGTAGCAGGGCTAACACTGTCTCTTTGCAAGTCTCTTTGCGCCCTGATGGCCAGTTATTGTGTAACTTTTTATCACACTCTGTATCACAGACAGAAATAGAAGAATATTTTTTTTTGCCACTTATGTTCTGCAACTGCTTTGTGATTTATGGAGTTTTCTGAAGTAATATGTAATTTCTGGTTCTGTGGTTCCTTGTTAGCTCTGTTAGCTGTATGGCTAGCTACACCAAAACACAGGGCTGGACATTGACTGACTGGACATCAGAAATGAAGCCGACAACGCAAAAAGGCTCAGCAGCCTCAATATGACAGTGGCAAAGAGACAAGAGAGGACATTGACAGAAAAGAGTAATAGAGAGTGTGCCCTAAGTGGAGGCTGGGACAGGTTTAATGTCAGACTGGCATTGGTCAATGGCAAAGCACGAAAAAATAGAGGTGGAAGAGATTGAGGAGAATGTTGATGGAGAAGAGACAAAGAGAGAGAGTGACCAAGCAAAAAGCTGGAACAAGTGCAGACTGGCTTTTTATTGTTGGCAACATCATGACAGAATAGAAGATACAGGAAAGGACATTGGTGGAGAAGAGAATGACCAAGCAAGAGTAACACAAACCAGTAAACACACATTTCTGCCGCTTTTTTAACCATAGCACATCACAGCAACAGATGCAATTTACACTGAGTTAAATACAGTTGGGCACATAAGTTGACAGCTCAGTATAACACAGACAGAAATGTAAAAGTTTAAATGAAGGAAATGTGACATCAAATTTAACTCTGAAGTGCAATGACAATGTTTTGAAAGCTGCTATGTAAAATAATCAAACAAAGTCTCCTCTAGTCTTGAGAAGGAAATTACTTTGAATTGACATAAATTATTGGTATCAACATTTAGAGCATCTAGCAATTCTGTGGTAGATTTATAGCTACTCTCTCATGCAAGAAAATGTGTTTTCTTATATTTTATTGCAACTCTAACAGTGGGTAAACTTTTTCTCTGAAAGATGGGCTTGTGACTCTCAAGTAGCAGCATTTCTCTCCTCAAGAGACAGATGTTCTGTGATTTGAGAGTCACAATATTTCCACAATCAGCATGCGTTGATTTGCGTCTATTGTTCTGCATTGTGTTGTTTCTCCTCAACTTAGTCCTAGCCACAGTTCCCCACAGAGCAATCTCTACGGCTCTTTGAAAATGTACTTCATAGTTCACCACACAAGCTGCAATCAGACACAATTCCCAAAGTGACCCTGAGAGTCAAAGCCCTCTCTCCAGCAGAAAGAAAACACTCCTGCAAACTCATAATGCCTTAATAGTGGCACTAAAAACATAATGTTAAAGGATGAAAGTGAAAGAGTGCCGTCTGCACAGAATGAGGTGGGTGAAGGTGACAATATTAGCATCATCTCAATGCTAGATCCTCAGAGAAAACATTTCCTCAGAAACTTAAAGTAGGCAGTGATACGTGTCCTAGCTTGGCAGAGGCAGCCTGTGACTTTTAGAGCTTCAATGGAAAGACTAGGGAGCAATTCAGTTCATATCGCAATGAACGTCTGAAATGTGGAGTTTTGAAGGTTACTGACATTCGTGTGGCCTACCTACAGCGTACTTGAGCTGAATATTTTGAGAACAAATGTTTAGGGTTATGAGTTATTTTTATGCACATAATGCTTCCTTCCCAGAGGGGGTAAGTGAATCTAATTCAGCGGCAATAAAACTAAATTAATGGACTTACAAGCATGGGAGAACATAAAGAACCAATTCCATCTGAAAGTAACATTAACACCGAGAATATGTAATTGCGAAAGGGGTCTATAAAAATAGTGATTTGGTCGGCCAAATGCAAATGTGCCCCTCGGTCAACTCTGCCAAGTCCTGTGCAGGGGTTACATTAAAAACTGGCTCCGTGGCAAGCTTTTTCCCTCAAATTATCATGTTTCTGTATATCTCTGAATTCAATAAAATATTTAGGGTAGTGGAGTAGAAAGATTAGAACCCCTCGATCCATCTGTGGACTTTGGAGACAGCTTATAGAATTACCTACTCTAAATGTTCCTTCGGATAACTATTGCACAGCACACTTTCAGGGTTTTTTTTTTATTGTTTCGTGTCTAAAGTTAGTTGCCTTTAAAGCTGCACTAAGTGTGATTCCATTAAGTCAGTAATGGAACCACACAGAGCTGTCAGCTCTACAGACCTTTTAAGTCTTATTGAGCGCATAGTTTTGTATTTTTAGCTAGAAAGGTCTACTCTCAGTAAAGCCACATTTTGGACTGAAATCTGACATGTGACATGATTACTTTAGTACAACCTTAAAGTAAGTTGTTTTGCTTTTATGCCTCAAAACTTTTTGGTTCACTCTTAGTGTTCCCATTTGTGCTTGTAGCACTTTGGGAGAGACTAAAGCAGAGCCAAAGAAATGAATAGATGCAGATTTGTTTTTTGGTTGTTTGGTTGTTTTTTGTTTTTTTTTTTTTAGATGACTGAAATAAAGTCTGGGGTCAAAAAGTCCATGTAAAGTAATAATGAATATGATATACAATCAAATAACAATGCATATCCTTCTGATATTACATCTGATTTAAATGAGTGGAAGCTAACAACACTTGTCTAAATTAACATTTCACAACTTTTAAAAGAAATTGAGGAGCTCTGACGTGAAAAATGAGATATTTTTTGCTCTGGGCTTTCAAGGCTCTGTTAGTGGTAGCAGGATGGATCACACAGTCCTTAAGGTTCTTAATAGGACTCAGGGCCCATTTCTCTGATTTCTTTTCATTATTTTAAGAACAAGAAAAGGAATCTGAGGGCTATACAAAAAAAGACTACAGTAACAAAAATATGCTAACCTCATTTCTTTATAAAGTAAAACACGTCTCGTTTTGTTCCTGCTCTTTTATCCACCGCTCTTTGAACATCACAGCTTGCCCTCTTGCCCAACCTACTTATGCATGCCAGCGAAAAAGTATTTTGTGTCCATTTCTATTCCAATTGCTTATGATAGCAGGAGCGCCGTGGTTTCCTCTGGGGCCGAGAAATGCTCATTTGAAAAATCGCCCAGACGTGCATGGAGGTTGCCAACCTCAATTTTTGATGCAGTAGCTCATTTTGTGTGTCTTCCTCAGGAGTCGCAGCCCAGCCCCACCGGAGGCCTGGACGCACCAGCCAGCCAATTATCAGGGCCTTTCCCTGCACCTGCCCACTGCCGCCTTGTGTGTAGGTCTGCGACACCAATCCAGGCCAGAGAGAAATCAAAGCTTATGCCCCACTATAGCTCAACTCTTAGAGGCTAACAGAGCCGTGGTGGCATTTAATGAGAAAAATTCAAGTGTTTTAGGCAGAGGTGACAGCATGCATTGTGTTTTCAGGTTTTGTTCTTCAGAAGTTGTTCGTCTGAATTAGCTCACTTGCGGAAAAAGAAATGCATGCAATTTTTCAAAAGTGCTGGGAGGAAAAAAAAATTCCAATTTACCTACCACTGGTTCAAAAAAGTTCAATTTGAAAATAAGGATTAGCTCAATGCAAAACAGTATGAAAATATGAAAATATTAAAAAATATGAAAATATTAGTAATATATGAAAATACAGATCCCTGGTTTCTTTAACAGTAATGTCAGTTGTAATGTATGTATTGTCCACAAACAAAACTTATGGTCAACCACATTATTTCCTAAAAACTTCTGATAGTGATTGTCAAAGTTGAACGCAACTCAGAACAGCAGCATGCCAAGCTAGCAAAACCTGAAACAGAGGCAAAATGCAGTAAACAACTGATTTTGATATTCACCACCAAAAATCTGACAAAATGGGTTGATTTGACTTAGGAATGTAAACAAAAAACTTTGCCAACAAAGCCAGACTTAAAGTTAGTGCAACAGCACAAGATACAAAACTGAGCAAGCCAGCTAATATTACTTCCTGTTCCAACAACACAAAGTCCAGCTTGGCGTCAGTCTTGGAGCCTTTTACTTTGCAAAAACTCTGGCAAACAACTGAAGCAAGTCTGACATTTACTCATCTTGCTTGGTTGGCTTGCTTGGACGTAAACTTGTCCAACTTTGATATTACTTTTGTTCCAGCCACTTCTTCAGTCTTTCTCTCTTATTCTCTTCTCCCTCAACATCCTCCTCTGTCTCTCCACCACCACCTATTTTGTGAAAATCTTGCCAAAAACCACTTCTACCCTTTTCCCAGCTTGTTGTTCTATCTTTATGTTAAAACAGCAATGTTAGCACATTTTCTTCTTGCAATTTTCTTTCATTATGTGTTATTAATGGCAGACCACTCAAACATAAGGATGTTTCAAGTTCTTCCTTCCTCTGGGTTAACACCAAGATGTTCAAACTACAGGAAGTTAAAATTGGATCTGATTTTTTGGCATTTTAAAGTTACAAGTAAATGTCTTTCTCTTTTTTGTTTGTACCATTTGCACAAAAGAGAACATGGAAATATAGTGGAAGCAATTTCCACTCACAGCAAGCTACAATCCATAATTACTCCTCTCCCAAAACCTTTATTTCCTGATTCCTGCCTCCTCTCCACCTTTATACTATCTCCTTCACAGTTTCCATCATTAATTGCATCTAGGCATTTTTCGTCTATAGGTTTTTTTTCCTATATCATTCAAAAAAGTGATCTTTCTATCAGTCTGACTGCAGCTAATGGAATAAGTAATGTGGTGGATATTGCCTGACTTGCCATTGCATTATGGGACAATCTGCTCCTGAGATGAGGCAAAAGAAAGAGGAGAATCTGTGACAATGTGTAAAAAACTGCTCGTGGTTCCAGGTAAAATTATACAAATTGCACTCTGCTGATACAGGCACACAGAATCAAGGCAAACAAGGGAGTTTCATATTTGGTGCAAAACAGCAATTCTAAAATGTCTCTAAGTTCAAAAAACGACTTGCATTATGCTTCACTTTTACTGGAAACCACTTTCAGAGGTTGCATGTCTTCTGCAAATCACTATAATCCAGCACAGTGATAAAAGCAACCTAACTGATGAGTGCTGTCCTGGAGCTCCAGCCACATGAGACACTGGAGATTGAGTGTCGAGGAGATAAGAGTAACAAGTTGTCAGTGTGAGAAGCGGCAGGGAGATAAACTGATTGGAGTCTCCAATGGATGTAAAAATGGTCTGCATAAGTAGTTCCTGTTATTCACAATCAGTGTGATATGAACAGAAACCCCCAAACTCTTCATGTGTGGACGCTCCAGTCTGCTTATCATGTTCAGTGTCTGTGGTGTGATGTTTTTGTATGCATGTATGATGTATGTTTTTAACACTTTCTTCATTTTCTTCTGTAAAAGGCCTTTAGTTCAAAATTACCTCAATCTACCAGCAATAATGAAGGGCACCTGGTCTTCATACACAGTGTTGGAAAGGCTACCTTTGGAATTTCTTAGGTTGATGATCACCAGAACCCTGGTTTAAAAAAATATAATAAACAATGTAGTTACTTTAATTGATCAGTAATTAATTCATTACATCAATTATTACAAAGTAATTCATTTCAAATTTAATAATATTGATTAGTTTTCTCATTGATCTTTTTAAACAGACTAATAACCCTTTGAAACTTCATTTATGAGACTGACTCTACTTCCTGTAAATAATTCCTTTGGTTTGACAGTCTGAGCTTTTTTCTAATGAGAATATATTTCAATGGAACCTCTCCCATAATTACCAACTTTTTATTACTAACTATATGGTAAAACATTTTTTTTTAGTAACTATTACAGATTGCATTTATTTTATGGTTAAATAACAATTCCCTCAACTTTCAATTATTTACTCTATAACACTAAGAATACACAGTATTCTTATTCAGTTTTTTTATTCTTGCCATTAAGATTTTTCATATTACAAAATTTTAAATCTAAAAACATCCCCTCCAAACTTTTCAGTTTAACACATTCACAAAAAATGAGACTTTTGAGACTGGCAGCCAAAAAATCTATTTGACTAGACATTTTGCATGATTTTAAAAACATAAAAAAAGAATATCCAGATATCCAAAAACAACAATGAAACAACAAATGGAGCATTATCTAGTTTTCAGGCATCTAGTCACACTGTAAAATGTATATTGTCTCAAAACTGCAGGCAAATGAGTCATTTTTAGAAAGTGCTGTCATGCACAATTAGGCAGCACACCTGCACTCACTCATACACACTGAGTAAAGACCTGACTGAGACTCATCCATTTGTCAGAAGTCCTGCTGAGTCTAACTGAGACTTCCTGTCAACAATGTAGAGCAGCATGGCATCACAATGAAAGTTTCATACAAGTTTTCCAACCATGTTTAAATAATAGATGCAAATTAAAACCTCCTATGCCAAACTATCAGTTTGTACTATACTATTTATGTCCTATATATATATTTGATTTCATACATCCAAATGTAAAATTTAAAAAAAAAGCCAGTACTTCACCTGAGTTTCTGTGCGAGAAAGAAAAACATCAACCTTGACTATACTGATGTGGAGGGAAACTTTAATACACATACTGTTCCACTTGGTCAAACTAGGGTTTTGGAAGTCCTCTAAAAATGTGACATAGTCTGTTTAAATTTGTTGCTCAAGGCGAACTTGTGATAAATCTTTAATCACAGATGGACGCTGGTCGTTTGGCTTCCATATTTATTAAAAGATGTGCAGGATGACTTATTATCTTGACAGCAGAGAAGTGTTGTGGGTTGTAATATATTGTGATCCCCTGACATGGAAAACAAATATTCAGTCAATACTTGCAAAGTAATGTTTTGGCAAGATTTCATATTGATATAATCTCCCCTGTTGATTGATGGATTTATAACAGGAATCCGTCTGTGCAGCCAATGACACTCAGAAAGTCTGAGATTAATATTCATAATGTGAAGGTTTTGCCTTCACATAGATTTGTAGATGAGGCTGGCCAGTGATTCTTATTAATAAGGCAGATTTACTATACAGCCAGAAAAAAAATGCCAGGAAGATTAGTACAAACTTTACCTTATCAAACAGTATTTACATATGATGCCTTTTTCCAAAATCCCCCAAGTCTTTAGTGTTGCAGTGTTGCAGCATAGCAAGTAAAACCCATTACAGGTACACGTGGATCTGCTCTAAATGGAAATGCTCATGAAGATGTACACAGTGTCTGACTGAATAAATATCTAATCAGCGTTGTTCGTCATGTAAATCTTAAGTGAATTATTTAAGCACCCAGAGGATCATCTCGTAGAAGGTATGGTATGCCCCTGACAAGGAGATGCTTGACTGTAACTGATTTAATTCAGCTAAAACCAACACACACTGTTAAGAGAACTGTTGACACTGAACCTTCACCGAACCTCTGAACCTTCAACCAAACGTATGGTAAAATATTTAAGTAAATAGAAATAAAAATCTAAATCTGCTATCGAAAGTAGTGCTAGAACAATTGTACCTACTTTATACATTATTCAACACTATTCAATTTTAATGTATGAGAGGTGAGTAATAAGTTTTTGGCCCAGGGTAGGAGGATATTAGTAACACAGCTGTCACTACATGCAAATTTAGCTAACTCTAAATGATTATGCAGAAAGTTTGGAGTTAGAAAAAAATGTTGTATTTTTGTTTAGGGTAAGGGGAAATTGAAATGTCTGAGAAAATGGACAACACAGGCCTTTGTGCAGTCATCTCTCTCTGCCAACTCAGCATCCCTTCTCCACCATGCTGTAAAAAGCGGTACCTTTGTCTTCACGATTTCTTGTGGACCCCCTTGGGTGAAGCTTGAGACAGAGCTTATTTACATTTTTCAAATACAACCGAACAACAAACTTAAATACAACAAAAATTATTGACTTCATTTTTTTTTCATAATCACTAATAAGTTAAACTGCAGATGTGTGTAATGAGAGTCATTTAATATACCCCCCCCCCCACACACACACACACACACACACACAGGACCATGAAGTTATTATTTTGTTGTAGCAACATCATCTCAAAAATTTTATTTTATACAAATGTTTCTTCCTATTTCTCTGTCAAACAACCAACCTGAGGTTCAAGAAATACTCGGGTCTCTTACTGCAGTAAAGGTAGCAATACCACAGTACTACACAGTCCTCTGTTACAAGTTAAAACCAAAATTTATTCAGTAAAATCCATACTAGCATAAAAATATCTGTAAAAGTACTTATATTGCATAGTTATGCGGCTAACAAAAGTGGAAAAAAAACTATCAGAACTAGTGATGGATTAAAGTTTTCATCCCTGTAAAGCTGCAGATGAAGCTCATTTCTATATTTTTTTTTTCCTTTATAATCAATAGTTTTATTTTTCCTATAATAATATGTGATAAGTAATACTAGTTAATATTGGTTGTGTTTCTGATGCTGTTTTAATCTGGATCTGCAAAGTAACTTGTTACTAAAGATATTAGTAAATGTAGCAAAGTAAAGAGTACAATATTTGCCTCTATTATAATGGCACAAAGTAGTATAAAATAGAAAGAAATAAGGTCAAATTATTTTAACTGTTATTAAGTGCATTACAATAATAAATGTACTAGTTACTTTTTCACCACAGAAAACAACTGCATGAAGCTCCAGAGCGTACCCTCAAATGTAATGAACACTCTTTACAATCACTTTCTCTGTGTGATACGTTTTGTAACACTGTTCATGAGTTATACGTTCCTATGATTATGTTTCTGGCACTAGAAGAAGAGGCTGTCACCTTCTCCAACCAGTCTGATGGCATGCTGTTTGTCATCCGAGCCTCGGCCATTTCTCAGGGGTATTTTCCCATTTATGACAGGATTTATTCTCTCCCTCTGCCTCTCTCTTCTCTCTCCTGCTCTTTCTATTTCTTTAATATATGTCCTGACTTGCGGGCACTTCCTCATTATTCCTATCTTGATATCTGCCACTGTTAATGAGTGGAGGGACTCCAGTTTCAGAGTTTGAGCATTTGGATTAATGTGGGCACTGCAGAGGGGAAGTTTGGGAATAGTGGGCGCTCTCTCAGTTCATTACTGTGGATATATGACATTTTAAGGCTGTGAGATGCCAGGCTAATGATGCTACCCGGTAAACACTGGAGACTGCTAGCCACTGCACCTGAGAATGTTCCTCTAATCGCAGGGATGTCAAAACGGTGACAGGTACGGTTCCTGTGCACCCAGTGTTCTGCCGCTTTTTATTTATTTATTAACTTATTCATTTATTTATTTTTCATCATCCTGCAAGTGTTCTTCATTTTATTTATTGACAATTGACATTTTTAGAGTGCATGAAGCAGACAAAATAAAAGCAACACTTGTGTTGCAAAACAACAGAACATCACGAAAAGAGGAGCTCTTTTTCTGTTATTTTTAAGACTAGTTTGTGGTTTTGTTTGGTATGTCAACACTTTACTGTACTCTGAAAGACTAACTGTCTTTTGCTAAATGGTGGTTACTGTGGCCACATGGCAATGAGAATACAATGCCACATTGACATTCTTTCTGACTCCTAAGATTTTCTTGAGTCAGCTGCTTTAAAGACGCCTGCATTAGATCATCTGACTGACACTGCATGATGGACCACAAGATGATTGATAAAGACATTTCAATGTTCCAGGACGACAAGGTGTTCATTCCAATGACTTTAGCTCGCTGGTTGCTGAAAAAAGTTCTTAAGGCATCAGTGCATTTGAGCCCACAGAACAAATAAGAATCCTTCTGTCTGGCTGGCTTCCCTCACACATGGACTTCACAAAGATAATGTGTATTTATGACATGACCATCATGAAGAAAAGTTATTTTAAGCCAAATTCAGATTTTGGCTACTTACAAAATCTGGACTTCTTACAGAATTACTTTGTCTTGTCATGGAGTCGAGTGTGATAACTTTCTATGTTATCTTTGCAATAAAATCCTTGAAATATTTATGTCTGACATGGCAAAATGCAGTATTATAGTGACTTAATCGAAGAAGTTTATGAGACAGAGTTTTCAAATACACAATCTACTGGTCATAACAGTCAAAGTGGTCCTTTTTATACAGCCCCTTATTTAAAAACGCATGGTGTGGTGGATTATTTCCTTAGTTACAGGTAAGAGATGAAATACCATTATGGAGGGGGTCCAGTTTGAATAAAAGACCAGTGACTTTGAAGGCTAATCAGACTCATTATATTATAATAAACACACAATGAAGTTATTATGGCAACATGTACTTCCACCAATTTTTTCCTTTCGGATACATGCATTTGACTGGGAAATAGCACCTGGACCTGTTGATGTCATGTTGCAATTTATCGTTAATCTAGCAAAGATGAACTTTTTTTGCTGATGGCTCCTCTGGCCTAATTCATATTCTGCATATGTTGTTCCTGTTTTTTCATGCCTATTTTCCTTAAGAACATGACCCATGCAACACTGTTGTGACAAAACCCTTGGTTGTATTCATTCGAGCATATTTTACTGCCTGTAAATTCAACTTATTTCATTTGCGCACGGAAATTCTTTATGTCTTTTACCAAAAGGTTCAAACTTTCTCTTAACAACTTTCATTATATGTTAAAGATGTAACTGTGTGCATCCGTTGTACATAAAGAAAACATTCATAAAAAGTAGGACCAAAAGTTGTTTTTGAACCACTTCTTATTAGATGAAAAATAATTTTATTGTGGTCTTGGTTTCATTTGCCTGTTTAATATGAATTTTTATTTGCACCAGTATTGATTCGTCCATGCAAACACAAAAAATGGGCAGAGAGGGGGTTTGTTGAAAGGCATTGATCACCTCAGAGGCCTGACAGCAACCTTTTTTATTTGAAGTAATGTCATTGTGCAAATGGAGGTCATATTTCAACTTTATCGAGTCCTGCCCCATCGGCACGGCAGCAACATGGAGTCAGCATAAAAAAACGCCTTCGGGTAGCAAAGTCAACCTCTCTTTTGGGGATAAAATATGCCATCCGAACACAAAAAAGTATTTATCATGCCTCAAATTGATAATGTCAACATCCAGGCCTCAGCATAGCCAGGAGCACAACTCAACCACTTTGTATTTGTAGCTGACCTAGTACAACTCCAGCCTGTCTCACAAAAAAAAAGCCTTTACTTGAGCAGGAGACAAATTATCTTTTGATTTGAAATGGACCATTTCCTTAAATACCTGTATTCTTAATGAGTCCACTCCTTCCCCCCTCCCTGCTTTCGGTCTCTGCTTGTCTTGCTATTAGTGTCCAGGGAGCAGCGAGCTGCCCGACTGCCTGGCTGCCTGAGTGATTAACTAAGGCTTGGGGCTGACAGGCTAGCTACCCCCTGATAGAGGCAGGAGGGGGATAATGTGGGGCTCTGTTTAGCAAGGCGGAGAGGACAGGAGAAAATAGTGAGCGAGTTAGAAAAGAAGCAAAAGGCAAAAAGGAGGGGGGGCTGGTGGAGAAGGCAGAGATGATAGAGAGAAGAACGAATGGACAGAGTGAATGCTTGCTGAGCGGAGAAGAAAAAGGAACGAGTCGAGGAGTGGAAAGTGGGTAGAGAACTGAGGATAAATATCGGAGAACATAGCTGAGGGTGACAAACTAAAAGGAAAATGAGTTTCTGAAGACAGTGTATAGGATGGAGATAAAGAGATACTACAGCTGTTAAGTTAAGGATGATGGGATATCATAGGGAAAAAAATGTGAAAAGCAGAGGAGGCACAGGGGGGAGAGCTGATGCACAGGACTGCAGGTGGAAGTCCCTGGTGAGAGAACAGTTAGGTTTATGTAGTGATAGGGGCTCAGGCAAAACTAATGATCTCGTCCAATTGAGAATAGGCCATCTGAGACTAGCTTATATCTAATGGATGGTGCAGCGTGCTGTGCAGGTGTTTCAGATAGCCTTTGGAGAAGTTTTCCCTTAAGCTTTCCTATGTATAGCATATCTGTTGGTATTGGGTTCCTGTGAATTGTGCATTTTATGTGCAGCATTTTTGTTTTCTGTGCCAAACTGGTGACTGTTGTGAATCAAACTGACAGCTACGGGTTGAAGTCCATGAAGCGCTGATGAGACGGTTCAGTTTTAGAAATGATTCTCCTGTGGATGTGGAGCCGAGAGTGAAAACATGTTCATTAGCACAATGGAGCAGCTCACGACAAAAAAGAGATTTTCAACTTCTATCCGTTGGCCCGCATGCATCAGTCTTGTTCTGATGAACACTTGAACTTGATGCAAAACAACTGAGTCCCTCAGGACTTCTTAATTGACATCAGCTATCAAGATGCAGCAATTAAAATGTTCCATTTATAACTTCAGCTTTAGCATTTGCATGGGAAAAATATTACCTTTGAAACTTCAGTTAATGTTTGTTATATGTTTTTATGTTGAAGTTAGCTCTTATTTTCATTCACAATGAGAGTCTAGAATAGTTGTTCATACTAATTATTAGCAGTTTGCTTAGTTTTCTGCAAAGCAAAGCATCCTAATCCTCCATTATTTTCCTTAAATAAATTTTGAAAGTTTGTCGAGACATGATGAAAGATACAATGCTGGGATTTTCTTAATCCTTGTGCATTAGCTGTAAATAGAGAGTATATCACTACAGTACCACTTTTTTTTCCTTTCAAGCCAACAGAGATCCAACAATTTTGGTGGCAGTAACTGTTGAAAAAAATCTAGAGGGACAGATAAGATTCAGGAATGGAGTCGTGCGGCACATTAATTTTCTTTTCTATATGAAATCACGGTGGCAGCATTTTCCCCCTAGAAAATGCTTGGCTCTGTATTTTGTCATCTTATTAGTGTCGTCCTGTCCTCCTGCTGCTGTGGGTACTTTCCATATATGACAATATGACAAGCTAAGGAAAGCCACTGGGCACTTTAAGGTGAGAAAGTGTCATCCAGAAGCAAAGAGAACTGTGTTGAAAAATAGTCAATTCTGCACTCAGTGGAGCATATGGGGCCAGGTCTTCATTCATGTTTCATACCCCTAGTTATTGTAATTTGTGGGATAAATGTGGGATAATTGTGTAGGTGGATATTGTAGACCGTATTCAGTGACATTTTTTCTGATGTAAAAATGCTGGTTAAATTCATATTTCACATTGCTGTAATAAAAAATATTGTTTTAAGTATTAATGTGCTCTCCGCAACCCATTTGTCTTCTGTCTTTATCAAAGTAAAATGAGAGCCAGAAGCTAATAAAGAACATACACATGTACTCACACACACATGCACTTCGTGCTCTTCTGTCATTAAAAAATATTGTCAGTCATTTTTTCTCTTGTTCTTTCACTAAAGTTAGAACCAGCACAGAGGTGTGAAACACAGAGGACGCAAGCGAGGAAAACTCTGCAAAGGGTGATTCACCAACTGGTATCAAAACACTTCAACCTGTCATTTTCCATTCCAACTACTCTTCCTTCATTGCTGTTTGAAGTCCTCTTAGAGGCATTAAATCATAGTTAATTAACATAATAAAAGTGTTAATGGCAGCAGTGCAAATCACAACATTGAGCAACCATTAGCAAGCGTACTCATAGAAAAGGACAGGTTTTGATTAAAAGGAAACTTTGTTAAGATGCTGCATGAAAATGAGAAAAATACCCCTTTTGATTGTGTACTTTTATTAAGGGATATTTATTGCGTACACAACAACATCCAAACAGTGTAAATGTTAGAGGATGCACAATTCATGCACGTTATTACATCCATGGCTGCACTGAGGAAGACTGACGTGTATTTCTTGCACAGTGCAGCCAATTATTTCCCTCTCTGAGCAAGTACTGCTGAGCTGACTCTCAAATACTGACACATGCAACAGCGTTTGAAGAATATTTTCCCTCTTCACCTTCGCTTAGTTATAAAAAAAAAAAAGCTACTTCAAGTGTGCTCCCTCGGAATCAACTTATTTCAATCAGACTTGCATTGAGTTCTCTATGGGTTTTATTACAAATATATTAAAAAGCTGCAATTATCATATTTATCCTCACTGATGTTGTTGCTCAGTCCCTGAGCCTTGAGGAGAAAGCTGAGGAGAGGTGCTGAAGAGTTGAAGGAGAGGCTGCACATATGCAGAGTTGATAGATATTAAAGATGATGACAAAAGAAAAATCAAGCCTAGGGCCAAATCCTGCATTCTCCTCTGTTCCTGCATCATCACATGCAAAAATAAGGTTCGCATAAATCTCACTGAAGCATGAAGGAATACCCACATCAAATCAACCTTTGGCACTTTTCACTGTAAACAATTTAAAACACTTCCTGATGGAGGAAAAGCAGGCAAGCATTTGTCACTGCAAGGCTTTGCTCTTTCTCAAACATGCTGTATTCAAAGACCACCTAAATCTGCTTGACTAATCATCAGAAAGATGGCACTTTCTTAAAAAGCAATGATCATACACTGATTTTGCCTGTGTAGACTTTTTTTCCCCCTATTTGCCTGAAGGGGACCAGGAAGATCTGAAAACTCCTATCTCCATATCCCATCTACCTTTTAAAATCTTTTGTTTCTTATTATAAATAATAAAAATCTGCTCCTTTTACCAAACTGACATATGTTAACAACACTAAAATGTGCGTCATGTTCTTCAGAAAACACATTATACGGTACATACCTTTAATGTTTGATTGCTAAGTTGAGAAGACAGCCGATGATTTTAATGAAAACATTTTTTAATGGAGTTCTCAACATTAGGTTACCTCAAAACTACTTTCCTCCTACTCATTAAAATACTCTGAGGAGCTTTAAACTGACATAAATTGATTTATAGAGCTACACCCATGGCATTGCTTCTACTTCTTGAAAAACAAAAGCAAAATTGAACAAGAGATGCCTATTCTACATATCAGTCAGGAAACCATGCACAATTAGGAGGGGGGGAAAAAATGACAAGCTGTCGCTGTGCTGTCTTCACCCCCCTACTACAATGCACAGCATGATCCCCTGGCTGCCTGCTTTCGTCTGACTAAATGCTGAATTTATGAGTCTTTAAATGAATACTTTAGGGCAGGAGGATTTACATCCTGCTGTGGTGACTTAAAGTGTTTTTGTTTAGCATTTGCTCAGACAAGATGACACTGAATATTTATGATTTGTCTTAATTTGCCAAGAAAGAAAAACTTCACAAGTAACAACAACATAACTAAGATTGTCAAAAACTGTCTGTCTGTGCTAACTGTGATAACCTGCTTGTCCATAGATATAGTGATCTATGTACATATTTGCTTTCTTAGATGCTGTAAAAAAGTAGTTTTTTTGTTTTTTTTTTTGACAGCAGCATATCAAATAAAACAAAGATGACCAGATCGGACATTTATGTCTTTATGATCATTTTGGTGTCAGCTTTGGTGATCCTTGTTTTGTCGAGACAGGTGAGTCACAGGTGAGGGAAAATGCTTAAAAAATTATTGTAACAAATAAAATTTATTTATTAGTTTGGTAATCACATACATTATTTTCAAAATTTAATTTGATCATAAAAACATATTGAAATCTTATTTGTCAATCCCATTTGTCTAATTATTTTCTAGTCAGAACACCATTTGTCACATCATAAGTTTTCAGTGTAAACACAGGTATGGTTTTTAGCTGCCATGAAGCTGGTCTGCCAAAGCTTAGCTAGCTAGCTAACTCGCATACAAGAATCTAGCTAAGTAGGGCTGGTGAACTATCATACAGTGTGTTAAAGTTGTTGTAAAATTTGTTGTCTATGAAAATGACATGCTACACAGACTAAAACTAAAACTTGTTGGATCGAAGAGATACACAATTACAGGCCATTTTTAACTGATATTGTGTCATCCGACCTGCCACTAACAAGGCTGATCACATCACGTGTTTTAACATCTCCACAGTAGCCTACAGTGTGTTGAGAAACAGAATACACCCACTTCATTTATCACAAAAAGGACATGAGAAAAACAACACAATTTACGGTAAAAGTCACCAATCACTGCTAACCAGACAAGATATTGAATCCAAATGTGGTTTAGTTGCTTTTAGCTACATGCTGCATAAATTATTACCAAATGCAAAAGGTTTTAGACTTTAAGACTTGAGACTGAACAAATTATTTCCAAATCAAAGCTATAAAAATACTTGTTGTGGTTGTCATTGTACTTGAGGTGGCAACTTCTTTTGCTATTTTTTTTTTTGTACTTGTTATGCCTTCTTTAAATTAAATTTTATTCTGTTGCTTTAGTTTTTAATGTCTGTGCATAAAATGTGCTAAAGCTGCATTGCTTTCCTGCACTGTCAACAAAGCTTAATTTACCCTAAGGACTCATAATTTCATACAAACTCCCACTATGTGACTGCAAGATCCTTCAGCATTAGTGTATAAACCTGACAAGGACCATGTAATCAAAAGAAACACTTCTATTATCTACTCTTTCATTCCCACACTCCGCTTCCATTAAACTCATACAGAACAGGGTTAATAGGGTTCAGGTGCCACTCATTTGGTGGTTATTCAACCTGTGAAGTTGACCTAAATGCCTTGTAGGCAATGAATCTCCCAAGTTGCTATGAGAACAAACATCTCAAAACATGGCAAAAGAATATTATCTATAATAAGTCATGCTAATGTTTTGTTTTGTTTTTTCTACCTGAAAATGAAGGTTAAGGGCATCTTGATAAAGGCATTTTTATAAAGGGCAAGCAGTAACCACAAAGCAACTGGGCTAAGACTGGGTTCACATTGCAAGACTTAGAGCTTAATATAGTGTTTTTTTGAGGTCTCTTTTTCTTTTTCTTTTTTTTTTCTTTGGCTTTTCACATTATTTTTTCAAACTGTGGCTAATATCAGATTTCACTGTGAACTGGTCATGGTCCTAAAGTGATCTGCATGCACAAAAGAGCTAGAAGATGTTACATGCAGCATGCTGTGGACAGAAGTAAGCAAGAAGAAGAAGATGGTGGTAAACATAGAGGCCACGGATGTCAGTGTTCACGGTTTCATCTATAAGTTATTGTGCGGAGGAAGCAGGTAAATGTGTGAGCAGATGATAAGTAGGGAAGAGTGAAGAGAAAAAGAGTTAAATGTTTAATTATGGCTTTTGGTGGAACAATGGCAGCTACCTCTGTACAGAGGTGTGTGACTCGGAGCCAGGAGTGGTGGGCTTGTGACATGAATGGTTTCAACGGAACAGATTTCATCCAAAATTTCAGACTGTGAGGGGCGTCTTTATATATACTGCATCTGTCAGTGCCTCCCCACAGCACTCTTGCAGCAAGACACTCACCTCAGGCAACCCATCTCCCTGAAACAGCGCTCTGGTTGTATTGGTTGGCAACAGGAATGGATAAACACACATTGTCTAACCTGTTTGGCTTTGCAAAGTCCTGCGTTTCCTCAGTCATTCACAAGTTTTGCAAGATTTTGTGCCATGTCCTAATGCCTGACCAACATGAAGCCACCCCCAGGAGATGTCAACTGAGAGGACATTAAAATCACATGAATTCCAATACAGGTCACATGACTGTTCAGGTTTGAGGTCACTTTCCAAAATATTAGATCTGTATCTAATTTAGAATCATGTATGAATGTGGCCCTGCATGAACTCATCCTAACAGTCAACAATATGTATAAGAATAAGTACAAAACAAACAAACAAACAAGAAAAAAAATCAAATTGATTCTTAAGTTGCCGGGAGCAGCAGCAAATTAATTCCTACACCCACTGGTTCTCCATCTTTATAGATTTTATCTGCAGCCAGAAAGATGTGGCATCAACTCTTGCAAGGGGTGGCAGGAACCAATCAGGATTGACTGGGCTTTTTTCAAAGTCCTAACCTAACCAGTAGAGAGTGTCCTTCAAGGTTTTACCTTTATTTTTTCTGCATACTTTCATGATATCCTGTAGTCAGTTTGATGTGAGGACTTATTTTGTAAAATAAGAATAACACATTTTAATAAACATTCTGTCAAGATTAAATACTTAAAAGGTTCCCATCATAGTACCCACAGTGCTTGGTTTGTCTATAAACGACATCTACATGACACTCAAATGTCAGCTTGACGTTAAGTACAGAGCAAACATATTTGTTGCTGCACCAACTTAACAGTCGGATCATAAATCACTACAAAAGTGATGACTGTAGGATTCATCTTAAAATCAATTTTCATCTCTTTAGTTTAGACACATTAATGTCCCAAAAAGGATGACTCACACCATTCTATGAATTCCTAATATCATGACTCATCGCTGCCAAGGAGAGACAATGACAGAATTGTCAGTGAACTCAGTGTCACGCATCTGGGCTTTGGTTAGTGTACAAAGCAAAGGAGAGGTAAGAAGACACACCTCTGGGGCATTTGAACATCAGATAAAACACCATTAACCTTCACATGTTGTGATTTTGGTTAAGAAGTCCATTGGGAAGCATATCAGGCCAGGATCAATTTTGTAAATTGCAAGGCTGAATTCAATTAAAAGCAGATGAGAAATCAATAAACACTAGTTTACAAAAAAAACTTTGTACCTTCTAGGTGAGTCGGAGTAATATTTAATAGGATGTCTGTCTTATCATCAACACATCTGCCTGATTTGTAAGCGAACTGAAGCAGGTCCAACTTTTCCTAAACCATGTTCAGCAACCTTCACAATCTTCTCAGATGATATCATAATGACAGGTAAGTGCCAAAGGCTTATAGTTAATAAGTGACTTTTGAGTTTTAACTTAGGCACAGGTACAATGGAAACCTCCCAAAGACAGGGTACCCTGTGGAGTCAGATTCAACCTGAAAATAAAAAAATATATATAGCTGCCAAAATTTCAGGCACAATATTGAAGAGTATGGCCTCAAACGCCATTGGGGCCAAGACTTTTTCTGTCCTTTACAGGCTAGAAAAGTTTTAAAATCCTGTTCCTGTCAACGTGCACACTATTCTGTTTGGAACCATTTTTTTGGAAACTTGTTCTCAAAGGGGGTTTGAACCCCTCTTGAACCCTGTCCCCCCAACAGACCAGACCAACCTATGCAAGACTGCCTTATCAGCAATACCACCACAACTAGCAAGTTCTCTGGTTTGTCTTTATAGCTACCTAGCAAGCTTAAGTTCCTTTTTAACTTATTTTTTTAATTTCCTGTTCTGCATATATCACCTTATAAAGGATTTTCCTTGACAGGTTTCAAAACCCATAGATTATTATGTGATTAAATGGAAATTCATTTCCCAGGAGAAGACCAAATCCTCACAAAAGGTAATTTGCAGACATAGTCTATATGAAATCATTTGGATTTTCACTTTTATCATAAACAACTTCCTAACTGTGCGACTAAAACAATTCTGAAGGCATTGTGTGAACTTCCTCTCTTAGACAGAACTGAAGAAGGACTGATTTGCAGGGTGGAGTGAAATATAGCTATTTGAGTGAATCAGCCCCTGTGACAGATCTGTGGAAAAGGTCAAAACATTTCATATGATGAGCAGGACACAGCATGTACATTAGGCCAAATATTTTTAGCAGTGGAAAAAGAAATCTGTCAACATTGAAGGACCATCTACTCACCTGCTGTGTGCAACAGCGTCATATTAAACTACATTAATCATATTAAAGCAGTGTCACATTAGAACACATTACATGAGTGCCTCAAACATCTTGGTCACCTTGGTTTGCCAGTCTGTCCTGTTTTGAATTGCCCACTAAGATTTTTCTTCTTCTTTTATTTTTATTTTCAGACGGGAAGGGTGTTCTTCTTCTTCTTCTTCCTGTCGACTGGGCACAGTTTGATGCATTATTGCCCCCATAGTTAAAAAACAACAACGCATTTGGTCTTTACAATTGGAATTGATGTTTATTTGCATATAGAACGGGGGAGTGAGATCTGATTACAAGTGGTAAGTAGAGACACTTGTGGAGATGCATGTAAATGCCAGGTGGGAGGTGAGCTGTCCACTTGTGATCAGGTGTCCAAGTGGGAACAGGGCCAAAGACTTTACTGGTTAAGTGAGTAAAATCAGTCATAACAAAGTTTGGTGCATCCTACACTTTCCCATGATGCCATTGTACTGTTTTCCCCATAGCCTGAGTTGCCATGTCAACATTTGCCTCTTCAATGAATATTCAAAAGCAAAAGAAAAAGCTGTGGAAAGTCTCTTCTTAAACAAAAAGGATCTAAGGGTTACAGGGAAGAGTTGAATGTTGGAGGAACATAGTTTCTCCTAACGACCACTAAGGTGCACAAGTTTTCATCATTGTGAAGACAAAAGCCCTCACCGAAGGACTTACCTGTCACTGCGAGGTCTCTGACAAGGTGAAAAGAAACTCCACACATCTTCATTTACAACATCAGACTGTTAGTCTTGTTCTTTGAGCCATATTTCCATTATAGCAAGAAGATATTTTGTCATCCTGTGGGGATATTGTCATTGCTGTCCTTTATCAGGAACTTAACATTTCTCTATATTTGTTGCAGGCTGACTGAATATTTGCGAAGATAAATTTGGGAAGGTGCATCTGGTGCAGACAATGCCTCTCCAGCCTCTTGCACACATGACTGCATCTTTTCTTTTTCCTTTCATTTATTTATTTTTTTTTTGCTCATCAGCCTTTGGTCACAGAGAGAAGCAGCCTTGCACCAAGATCTCCCCTTGGACCTGTAAATAAATAGCCCAAGACTGCTGATCACAGCTATAGTGTTAAAGGTGACACAGGTATTGTAAGTATGTACCCACTTTTTTTTTTAATATCATTACCTTGAGTATTTTAAAATGATCAATGCCATTTCTCTTACTTTCATCAGTTTCAGAGTTTGAGAAAAGAAGGGATGAGAAGACTGACAGAAGGAAACAGAAATCAAGAAAGAATGGACATGGATAAGGAGGTGAGAAGGGGAGAGCTGACACCACCCACTGATTACAGTGAGTCATCATCCAGTCATCCTGTCAAACAGTGACATCAAGGAACATTAAATGGTAAAATGCAGCTCTCAAGAGGACAATGTTAATCAGGCACAGAAAGTTACAGAAAACTTTTTTCAAAAGACCGATTTAAGGCACTGAGCAGACTAACCACAGAAGAGATGAAATGGAGCAGAGACACTCTTAAGACAGAATTAAAAATTTGTTTTGCTCCCAGAACAGGACAGGTTACAATAACCTGAAGGGATTACAGATTACCCAGTCAAGAATGCAAATTGCAGTAAAGGAGTAGCACTGTGTGTATTGATTTAAGCCCATGGTGATAAAAACAAGGTGTTTCTTAAAACTGAAGATAGACGGGTTAACAGATACAGTGATGACGTTGGACGTTGGGCATCGCACCAAGTATGGAGTTGTACATTTTTGCAGGCAACCTGAATGTTGATGTAACTTTACCAAGTCACACAGGAGTTGCAGTATGCTTCAGTGATTACATTAGCACAACATGGAGGAAGCAAGTAGCAAGTATTAAAGCCTGCTGTCGCACATCTGGTAAAAATCTTGAATCTGAAAAACAAGTGAATTAAATTAAAATTCACCACTGTACAGTTCCCTTGAACAAGTAAATTAGCTAAAGAGACTAAAACAATTTTGTACCAGGCTTCAAATTTGTTAATTTCTGCCGTTAAATTGAGTGTGTTAATACTAGGGTTTATGGGGATTTGTGTTCTTTTAGAGACACCTTCAAATGGCCATTGTAGGAACTGCAGTTTTTGGGGGTTCTGCATATGTCTAATTTTTCAGTCTCAGACATTGCCTCTTTGGCTACGTTCACGCAATGTGCGACCTCAGTCTAAAAAGCTATGCGGTCTACTTTGATGTCACTTTTGGTCGACATTCATCACAATCATGCACAGGTGGAAGAAGTGGGCGGGAGTCCGTGGGAGTCTCCACAAGAGCAAACATGGAGGACAACTACGTGAGGGGAGTCAGTGGAGGGACAGTAAGATTTTTTTTTTTTTTACCTCATAAGTATTTGGGGTTCACCTGCTTCTACTGCACAGTAACCACTGAATAAAACCATAAACGCACACATCTCTGGACTCCATGTTTGCCACTGACACTTTCCTGTTTACTTCTTTACACAGCATGCTGCGTTGGATGTCATGTGGTTCTCTGCATGTACCTCACATCAGGGCTTTGACCAGTTCACACTAGAGTGATCACATTTAAAAACAAAAAATGGGAACAACCACCTCGAAAAAAATTGGATCTGAAAAAAAAAAAAAGAATTGAGCGCTAAGGCTTACAGTGTAAACGTAGACTAAGTCTGATTGAGTCTGTCTGCAAAGTCAAATTCAAAACATTAGGTGAAATAATGTTGCAGTAGATGTCAGGTTTTGCTAAAACCAGCAACCTCAGAATCAGCTTTGTTGTGAATACAAGAACTCTGAGTTCTTTATTTCTCTTCATGGACTGACAAAGGAATAAAGAAATAGCTCATAACAACTAAATCCCCTTAATACAGACAAGACAACTGATTTGGGGTGCAACACGCAAATTAAAAACCTGATGAATTGTCAGCAACTTAACTAAATAATTTCATGAAGCCATAATAAATTGGTGCACTTTCAGCATCAGCATGGTGTTCTTTGGTGTAGGCAGCCTGTTCAGCACTCGTAATAGGCTTCTAAGGAATACTTTGTCCTCATCCTCAGGGTGGTTTGTGATATTTGACCCAACCTTTTCCACAGCCTCCAGGAGCTGTGTATCAAACACTTCTGAGTGATGCTTTCTGCTGAGTGGGGCCCTCCTGCTGTACAGGGCCAGAATTGTGTCAGCATCATCAGGGTATCGTCAAACCTAATCAGTGCGGCTTCCAGCTGAACATAAAAATGTAAAAATGTCATCTCAATTATGTGATTGCGTCCAATTATTCATTTACAATTGCAAGTATGTAAAATATATATGAGTAACCTACCATTACTTGAAATACACAGTCATTTTGGACTTAATCATATCTAATAACAAAACCTTCTCAGATGGGGTCCCTGAGACAAGGTTTTATGAAATGGGAATATGCAGCATCATGTCAATCAAAAAAGGTTGAGAACTAATGATCTAAATTACCTTTGGCACCTAAGATACTGCCTCTTCATATTCTGGAGCTTGAGGGGTAGGAGGGAGCTGATTTAGTGCTTCTGGTCCTTCCTGACTCAATCTGATGAGGTTGGCATGTTTTCTAAAAACAGGTTAAAGAAACCCATGACTCTTGCAAATCTCCATGTTCTGGCACTCCTTCCCATCCCAAGCTTCTCTTTTATTTTACTCCATTTTTATCTCTCTCTCTCTCTCTAGTACTGGTCTCTTGGGTTTTGTTACTTCGGCCACATTCAGGTACAAAATAAATAAATGACAATAACACTATCATTAGGTCATGATTACTGTCATCAGTAATAACAGCTGTGTCTTTCACCCACTGCCCCACTATAGTTTACCTTCTATACGTTTTGTCATATTAAAACAAAACAAAACAAAACAAAAAACCTCACATATGAAATTACACATTCACTTTACATACATAGATATGCCTCCTAGGCCTTGACATCAGCACCTGCCCACCAGCCAAACGTGGGTAAAACTTGGCAGTGGACTGTAACCCAGTTATTCTTGTTAGCTACTTTGGTTAATGGCATTGTTTACAGATGATAGGTTTATTGAATAATCACACCTTTGTTAGCAACCAGCTGGTGATTTGATTCAGGTTTTTACTTGGAAGCCAAAATATAAGGCAAAGCTCAGGAAAAAGAGCCCACTCTTTGGACTTCCAAAGAGTTCATGTAGAACCACGTTGAACTTGATAATTCAGAAAAAATTAACAATGCTTTTGTCTATGATTTGTATGAATATTTATTAGATTATATATATGTATATTATATTTATTATTGAATATTTATTTATATAGCTATATATTTGACATGTTGGAGACCAGTACAACAAACAGAAGCCTCTCAATTTTTTTATCTTAATGTTATGTAAAATTTGACACTTCTCTGTATCCTTTTTAGCAAATGCTTTGTAGGATCATCCTATCATTCTATTTTGTATAATTTACTTTTTTAAAAAAAGAAGGGAAAAAAATGTCCCTAATGAGAACTGACTTCCATCACTCACCTTACTATTACCCAGGGGCTGAGCTGTTAGCTACCAGTCATAGGTCTCAGAGACATCGAGCATATAAAATGTATATAATATATTTTCTGTTGGCTTTGCGTTTTACAACTTTTTGAAATTGAAGTTTGTGGGGGGGGGGTTTCCTCCAAAAGGTTGTGGAGACATCTTGCAACTATAAGATCCCTGATGTGCCAAACTGTGGTACTGGGCCTGTAGCACTCATTCATCACAAGTGCCTGTTAGCCATCATCAGGGTAATATCTCAATCATCTTTATTGAATGCCAGAAGCATATTTGATTATATATATATATATATATATATATATATATATATTTTAATTTCCATAGAGCTGGTATTAAAACAAACTTTGGAACTGCTTCACATTTTATAATCAAATGAAAAGATCATTAACAAGGAGATGGAGGCTCTAATGTAAATAGAAAGAATGATCGAATTTGATACTCATAAATAATGGAAAAGTAGGCTCATAAATGTGCCTGTGCCTGTTACTTGGACTGCAAAATAATTGCACAGTAAATTTTGCTATCTATTGTCGTTTTAGTTATTGAACATCCAGGAAACTGTGAAATGATGACAATTTGTATCATGTTTGTGGATTCCTGCCTCACTTACTGACATGTCATCTGGTGTTTCAGGTGTTTCCTCAAAGATTACAGCACCTACAAAAAGAGGAGTTTAACTCTTTAGGTTAAGTTTTCATAGAGCCTAATATTCTAATGGTATTGTTTCAAAAGCCTAAGCTGAATAAAAAATGCCCCATATTTACACCTTAATCAAAATAGCCCCAAACTGATTAAAATTTTAATCACTGCAAAAAGGTAGTTAATTAAAAATAAAAAGAGCAATATAGTTATTTATATATATATATACATATGTGTGGGGATGTCAGGCTTGTCTGGTTTAGAGGTAACAAGGTGCAAAAGGACTAAATTAATGCAGATGATCATGTTGTTGTGAATTATCTTTTCAATGAAAAATGCTAAAGGTACTCGTTTTAATGAAAGAAAAATAGGCACTTCAGTGCATTTTTCTTACCTGCACCGGATTTAAATTTAGTATAATATTGTTCCCTCTAACTGACCTGTTATAAAGCTTTTTTGCCACTTCCTCCCTGTGCTCCAGTACAAGTACTGCGTCTCTTGCCAATTCATACTAATTTATATTAGAGCACAGTTGTCTTGCGAGGCAATCATTCACAACTGTGCTGCGGTGACCCATTCCCCGGCAAGGAGAATGATTTGAAGAGCAGATGATTTCATGAGACTGCACAGTCCACCCACCTTTAACTAATGACTTGGAAGTAATGGCCTCCAACAATTTTATATTTTTCACTGGCAGTCCACATTACAGCCAGCAGCATTATGAAGAAACTAGACTGTGATAAAGGAAGAGACAGACGGAGCGGGAGATGGAGGAAAGTTCAAGAATGAAATCAGTTCCTGAACCTGACATTGTCTGCTCTTGTCTCTGAATAGTTATCATGGATTGAATAAGTTTTTTTTAAACCTGTCTGATAAAAGTTGTTCATTACAGTTAACTGGCCAAATAACTTTCTTTCAGAGGAAACATAATACTGGCCAGGTTATGTTTTTCTTTATTGATGGAAAATATTTACAATGAACCTGTCTGTGATTCACTATCAGCATTGCTTTAGTAGATTTTTTTTTTATGATTAGGTTTAAGCACATAGTAAAGGTTAATGAGAGACAGCTGTCTAGACAGGACTAGACACAATAACACTGACACATGGCCTTCAATATTCAACACATTTTTTTATGATTTAAAGACCCCTTCGTGTGCGAATCTAATTTTTTAACCATCTCAACACGTCTGCCTTGTTAGATATAAAAAATATCAGACAAAGGTTGAAATTAGCAGTCAATACCATGATTTCGAATTTCCTCTGAGAATTTTACTGTACTGATGACTGTGTCAGAAAGACAGATAAATACGATAGATAGATAGATAGATAGATAGATAGATAGATAGATAGATAGATAGATAGATAGATACTAAAATCCGAAATCTAAGCAACAAATCCAGTCAATGTGCATGTGTGCATGTGTGTGTGTGTGTGTGTGTGTGTGTGTGTGTGTGTGTGTGTGTGTGTGTGTGTGTGTGTGTGTGTG
>JAQMCX010000045.1:4359345-4445472 GCA_029814765.1 Acanthurus leucopareius | reverse complement strand
ACAGTTTTAAAATAGGCCATTCATTGAAGGTGCGCCTTATAATCCGATGCGCCTTATAGTGCGGAAAATACGGTACTCTGTTATTTTCCACAATTGCTTTTCAATCCTATTGCTGCCTTCTTGAAATAAGCAGGCTATGTAAAGAAACAGAAGACAGAAGGCAAAGTGTAACACATTTTAATCACTCTTAAAGGCGGGCTCTGAACTCTTTGCCATTTTTATTGTGATTTACCTTAAATAAGAAGATTAAGAGGTCCTCTCAGTCCCTCAGAATTGGTCCTATGGGGTCTAATTATTGTGCAGTTGTATTGTGCTGTTTTGAAACAAATCGTTTTACTTTCCTGTTTGAACGTCTGTATATAGAATTCAAAGCAGACGGGTAACATTTCTTTTTAAATTCTAACATGCAGTTCTCGCTCTTGCATTATTTACAGAATGCATATGCATCCCCATCTGATTATATCTTTTATTTGGAGTAATTGGTCTGTTATGTTTAACTGGGGCAGAAGAGACTACTAACACAAGTGTGTTTTATCTTCTGCTTCAATGCCATTTTTTTATGTGTTAAATCCCAAGAAGGAAATAGGAAAAAGAAAAAAAATTCTAATTGCTTTTCAGAATGTATGACAATAAGTCAGCTTCTCAGTTCAGACAAAGCTTAAACTGAGAAGACTATTATTTAGAAGACAGATGAAGAGCTACTATAATAAATGGTAGTGAAGCATGCAAAAACATACATTATAGTTATTTTTCTTGTCTGTCATGTTTATGACAGCTACTAAAAGGGAAACATGTCATTATTCATTTTTCAGGACAAGACATTCTCTGAAATGAAATTAACTTATTAATACTGGAGAGCTCTCTGCTGTTCATCCAGAGCAGCTCACAATGAATGAACAGCGTTATAGCTGCAATATATTATATACATACATTACATTAGCTTAACACAGGCAGAACAGCAATCTTTTACACACATCAGGGGGGAAAAAAGTATTCAGATCATTAAGCAGTGCCACACTTGGAAAATAATCAATGCATTTTAAAGCGCTGCATTTAAATTTTACCAACTGCCTTGTTTCTTATTCACTCTTACCACTCTTATAAACCATGTTTCCAGCAACAGCATGCAACTGTGCTTTTTTTAGGCACCTGAAAGCCCACTGTAGTTCCTATAAGGTTTTCTTAGAAACTTGTTCTACTATCTGTCAAGTTTCAAATGTCAGGCAAACAAATTAGTGATTAGCTGATCTACAAAGAAGATCTTGCTTCTAAAGAGTCAGATATTAAAATAGTCGATGGATGCCAGATCTTAGAAGTAAGTTGAATTTCAGACTTTTATGTACCAGATGACCAAAACTGCAGCTCTGAGGAATTTCTCATGTTGCAATGTGTTTTTTGTTCTGTGTTTTTGTATTTTGGCAGAACATAAATGGTTGGAACCGACAATAAGGAAAAAAGTACTTTGGAAAGTTATGTAGACATTCTGATATTATTTCAATTATGCAAATTGCGTGTGTGTGTGGGTGTGTGTGTGTGTCTGTGTGTACACACTTGTGTTTGCATTGATTTACATTAATTTGCATAGACTTGGTAACTTTTGCAAAAAGGCTTCATGTTACCTCAGAATGTAATAACTAAACTCAAGCCATGGTAACAAAAGAATTAAGATCCCCAAACTCCCTCAGACTTAAACCGTTTCATCTTCACCCTCTGCCATCTTTAAATCAAGCATATTTTGGCTTGTATGTCTGTATTCTCCAGCAGCAGAGTTGTCAGTCATCAGCATTGAGACGCATTGAAATGGCAGAATTTCATGCTGCCACTGTCATGCTGCAGTGCTTCTCTCGGCTACATGTCAGTGTGTGGTGGTAGCATCGCTTACTGTAGCTTGTGTGGACGCTACCAGGCTACTGAATCAATGGAAGAGCTAAGCTACTGAATAACTACTTGATTTTGAAAACTGCAACACCCCTGCCACATATAATGAGATGTAGTTAAAGCAGTAATGCTGCCACTGCTCAGTATTCCAAAAAATGTAGCTACATGAATAAATTTAGCATTGTAAAGGTATTTCTTCTAAGATTATGTTGAGTTTAAGTTGGCAAATAGAAGTACAAGCAAAGTACAAGAACCTCCAACTTGCATGTCTGTATTCCAATACAGCAACCAGCACCAGGATCTGAACTGTAAAAGTTCAATACAAAACTGTCTTTAAGCAGCGGCAAACTCTGCAGCACAATTAAAACTAGATGTGACATAATGCTGGGCCTGGCTGTTACTGTGGTTTTACAATTTACTTTCTCATATCACAATTAATGGGCTAAGGCAACTAAGGCACGTGCAGACACATTTGTCAACTCACTGAGCAACATAAATTCACTGACGCGCTTTTCTAAATGACCGAGAAAGTCGTTTATTGCTATGGATCCTCCTGAGCTCCCTGGAGGGGATCGGAGATGACAAGAAAATGAAAGCTCTGACAGCATGTCTGCGCTCATTTGCTGTTTTGTTGTGCATCTTATGATGAAAAAATCCTGGAAAGGGTCTAAATTGAAGAAAAGTAATTCATTTGTCTTTTCTAGTTGATGAAGCATCATACTTCATCAGGGTCATCCACTTCACGGCCGATGAAATTGATCTGAAGGCAATAACCTTTTAGCTTCTGACAAGAAACAAATCACTCAAAATCAAGCTCATACAGTATGCAAATGGTAGACAGCAGTTAAATGGTAATTCAAGTATCAGGCAGCAGAGGCAGAGAATATCAACAGCCACAGTGGAGTCAAAATGATATCTTCATTGTTCAGAGATATTAGTTTGGGAGTGTTTTAAGTGGCCAGTTTTTCGTTTGTTTGTTTGTTAGTTAATTGTTTTTTATAGATAACTTACTTTAACATCTTAGGATTCACATCAGTTACATACGCATCCTGTTAGACTGGGTCAACCGTGCATAATTAGTAACCAGGAAGCAATGTGTGAAAGCAGAATTAAAAAGAGAATTGGTGCATGTGTCTGTGAAATGTTCACCTCTGACCATAAGCTTTACTTACAGTAAATGAGTCGAGATGCTTTCACAGATCACTTATCTACTGCATTCCAGGGAAATTAAAAGAAAGAAAAACAATCAGCCTACTAAGAAGCGCTGGCATTGATCTCGGGCAGTAAAGCATTTCTCAGAGGCCTTAACCTTGTAACCTCTTGAACCTCAGTAGAATCGGTCAGTTCTCTTTGCTAACAACTTAAAAATGGGTACTAATTAAAGTTTGCTCTCTTGCCTTTTAATTAGATAAAACAATTAACATGTTTGCCTTACTGTACAAATTGTGTAATGTGGCTTATTAGGATAAATGACATCCTTTTATTAAAACTCTTGACCCACTTCTCGCAAACATCTTGCTGCGTGACGCATCCAGGAAACCTATATAAAGCATTTGGTCTCACACCAAAACTCTGCATGAAATAAGGGCTTTTCTATTTCTTATCTAGTTTATTTCCCAAGCTTAAGTTTTCCACGACCGTTGAAGCAGCCACACAGGTTCACTGCAGAGGTTCTTCTTAATTTAAGTGAATGAATAATTATGAATTAAATGAATGTCAAAACTGATGTCGTGGAGAAAGTAGAGACAAAAGCAGAAAAAAGTAACATTTGTAGGAGAGCTTGGATTTAAAGGGAGGACGCAGTAATGGCGGCAGCTCAACTTCTGGTTATTCTCTGAATTTGAGGAAAAACCCTTCTGGTCTCGGCAACCATAACTAAACAATGACAAGAGACATCTCTCGACAGGTCAACAGGTAGATCACTGATAGGTTTCTCTGACAGGTATGCAGAACCTTTTTTGAGTATGTAATCTTGTTTGTAACCATCATAAGCTCTTTTACAGGAATTACACATTTTAACCATATTTACTATTATAATCTCATTCACATGTATTTGAAATTATGAACTGTGAAAGTTATTTAAGAAATAATAATCATTAATTATAATTAAATTACAGTGACATTTTATTCCCACAATTTCATTGTACTTATATGGGCTATCTAAAGCATCTATATCAGTAGATCTCTGTATATCTGTTGAGGTATTATTTTTTTCAGTTGAAATTATTATATTTTCAGATCTCACCTTTGTTTTAAATTCAAATCTCTTTTTTTTGTTTTCGATTTTCTCTTTCACGTCGTATTTTTTCAGACTTTTGACCCTGATCTGGCTTAGGGGACAGAGCATCAACTGAGGGGGGCATCATGAGTGACAGCATAACAAAGAAGGCTCGGGGTCTTCTGTAATAATGTTGCCTTCAGGAGTCGTGTGTATTTGTGGATTAATGTGACTTACTGCTTATTATACACTCTATTTACATGATTCGTAGTGAACAAGTGATGCTCATAACAAAGTTCAGTTTAACAAGTAAGGTCATTTTGTTTGTACTTAATGACCAGGGGGAGCAAAATGTCCTCACATCAAAACAACCTGCTTGGTCATTTTGATGTGAGGACATATTAGGTGGGGCTGGAAAATGATGGAAAAAAATTGAAATTAACCTTTCACACACACTATTTTGAAAACACTGAGCTTCTCTTTTTTTTTTTTTTTTTTTTTTTAATTAACAAACCTTTTGGTGTCAGGTTTGTGTTTTTGTTTTGTCAATGTAGTGTTTGGTGTGTTCTGTGTTTTATTTATATTTTTCTGATGTTCTCTTTCCTGCTAATTCAAAAACCTGCCCGGTTACGTCATACAACCAAGGTGCGTTCACGGGCTCTGACGGGACGAGCACAGCACCCTGGCCAGGAAACAGCCTTACTCCAAGTGGAACGGTTGGCATGTAAAATAACTATCGTAGCCTACTTACCTTTATTGGAATTTTTAATACCCAAAAGCCTGCAGATAATTTGTTGACGCAGCTTTTTTTTCTGTCTAATGTTACTGTTTGAACCTGTGCATGGTGTAAATACATACATGCTTATTGCTGACCCTTGCTAATGTCCACTCAAAATAGTGTCGGCTGAATGTTAAAGTTAACTTATTGTTAACAGTCTGAGGACTGCTCACATGCGGCGAGTTTGCACGAATATATCATTTACATAACCGTCATTTTGTGCGGTAAAAAAGCGGTTCAACCGCTGTCAGGACAGGCACTGTGTGCAGGTGTTTATGTCCTGGACACTGCAAGCTGCACGCATTGATCCACTCAACCCGTCCTTGGCCGCTATCTTTTTCCCTCTCACTCACTCTCACACCTGCTTGTTTACATGCTGATTTTCTCTGTATCCCAGGCGTTGTTTCGGTTCTGTTACCTTATTGTATTTAACAGTGACATTGTTAAGCTGAGTTGTTGAGCTAAACATTTTCTTGTTTTCAACTTTTTCAGATCCTTGTGGTGAGAGGATGCTGTGGAAGTGTAAGTATAGTTCAGTTGATCTTGGTGCAACCAGTGGACTCTAGTGTTGTCTGCATTGTGTTGTGATGAAAAAGGCCCAAACCATGGATATCTTTGGAGGCGGTCTCCGTTTATTTCTGGCATCTGACAGCAAGAGGTAAAAAAACAAAATCCTCTATCAATTACGGTCATACAACTCAAGCTCCTACACAAATTAAGTGACACAGGGATATGTGAGAATATTGCACAACAAGTTTAGGCTGAAAAATGAACTTATAAACATAGCTTAACAGCACTAAAACACCAATGTTACAGCGAGAGCATTGATGTTTACCTCTCCCAAGGAGTACAACAGCAAAAGGGGAGAGGAAAGGCGGGAGACACCCCTTTATAGGAGGGGTACCCTGAAAGGTGAACGTAGGGGTACAGAAACTGAGTATTAAACGCTCCATATATTGACTATGGAGGTCTAAGCATGTCAGGTAATAACAGAAACAGATTTTTTGTAATTATAATACTTATTACAACTGTACATCTGGCTTCTTTACACATATTACTGCTGTTTAAATGACCCTGTTACATTGGTTCTTAGTTTCTTTTTGTTTTTTGTTCTCTGTATTTTTCAAGTGTTCATGGAGTTCAGCAGGATTGTGGGCAAGAACCTCAAGCAGGAATTCTATGAGAGCATCTATTGGCACAGTCCTCTCCTGGAGTTATTTCGATCCAAGAGAGGGAATGTTGGACAGTTGTTGACACAGATTTCACAACAGACCAATGTTAGTCAATACACATTATGTACTTGGCATTGTTTTTCACGGGTTTTGTAAAAACATCATATCACGATGCTACTCTATTAGTTGTGTAATTCAGTCCAAACATTGCTTGGTTTCTTATAGATCATTATTTGTTTTTCATTTTAGCTATCTAACTTGTGTTACTGTGTTTAATTCCCAAAAGACTACAGAGCCAACTGCAATCCGGACACAGGCTCTCAGAGGGCTTCCCATCCTCCTTGGGGACAACCCCACAAACTTCTTCAAAGCAGGCTTTGTTAGAAAGCTCTTTCTCTCTTATAATTTTCAACATTATTTATTTTTCACCATGACAATCTTTTATTGATTAAAGTTGGGGTTTTTTTCAAATGAGAAATCTCATGTAATAGTTGTTCTCTTCTGTTATTCTTTATTAAGGAATCTGTTGATGATGACTCTTTTCGTGACCTTGACATTGGACTACTTCTCATTGAGCGTAAGGGTACTGTGCTCACATCTTCCCAGCATCTCAGTCCAACCTCGTTGAAAATCATCATTGAGGGAGAAGTCAAGATGGATAACATTCAAGATCTGCCAAAAGCAATGTGCATTCTGTTTGGACTCACATATGCACTCCATCTGAACTACCCCAAGACTATGAAGCTCACATTTGAGCTCATCCAACAGGTATTGCTGTCATTAGGCTACACTGATCTAAAGCCGAAGCTACAGACTTTGAAAAATCAGCTCGCAATGTGAAGAGATGTCAAGTCTACTGTAAGAGGCTGTTGGCTACACCAAGAAGCTGAGACAGAGACCAGGGAAATAAACCAGAAGAGCACTGACTGAAGCATGTGGTGGACGTTGAACTTCTGTAGACCACAGGGGAATAAGGCAAATACAAGTAAATACTGGCATGGAAAAGAAAAGCACAGGTAGGCCAAAAACTAAAAGCAAACAAGAGACTGCAGGACAAACAAGCCATCAATTTGAGTCATAGAAAAAACACCAGAAGCACTAAAAGGTTGCAAATGAAGAAACACTGAAAGCATAAGGAGGTGAGCCTCTGATCACAGTCAGCACAGAAGTAATCTGGCACTGGAGTGAAGCAGTGACCAGGCTTAAATGTAGCGGAAGTGATTACTGATGATGATCAGGTGTGTCTTGTTGAATGTTGCTCAGCCAAACCACTCCTCTGCCACACATGCACATGCACGCACGCACACACAAACACACACACACACACACTGCCAAGGAAAAGGAACACACTCTTAACCCGAATTAGTTGACTTTACTCGCAAATTGCGTGGAAGCCAGTTGCCCTATACTACTTTAGTTTTTACACAAGCTGAAACAAAACATGTGGAGTTGTATAAACATGGAACCTTAAGCTTAGTATTTATATTTATTATATAGTATATATAGTAGTAGCGTATACTCAAAATAATTTATGAAAAGATAAAACTAGCTATTATGACTTGTTGATACTCAACATTTATTCCAATTACTGTATTTTCCCTAATTTAATTTTTTTTTTTTTTTTTAAATATGATATAAAATATTGTTTCAATTAAATTGGATGGAAAAAAAGAAACTCCCTTAAATGCTCAAATGCATTTTATTTTTAAGAAAAATGGCAAAACACAGCCAATCTTGTTTTGAAAAACTTAACATCAGGTCAACATCAACACGTAAACCTAAAACCTGAAAAAGGTCATTTCAAATCATTAAAACAATTATATGTTTGGGTGTTGAATGTGTCTGTGTTGTTTGTGTGGGTGTTGTATGTGTCTGTGCTATTTGTGTGTGTTGTTTGTGTGGGTGTGTGTCTGCGTTTTACATGTCTGTTTGTCTGCTTGTTTTACAGAAAATAAAAAGGTGTACCCCACAGGTCAGAACATGTTTTACTGGTGTGGGTCTAAACTAGTGGTTACAACAAAATGTCAGATTTTGGTAGTGGTTTTACTCCAAAGACCCTCAGATCCAAGTAATTTGTTTCTGCTGAAAACACAAATGTTTAAAAGTAAAATTATTCATCTGTACTTTCAGTTCCAATATGTGATGTACAAAGGTTTAAATTGGACCAAATAGTGGACACAAAGACAAAGAGTAAAGTTTGAAGGATTTACTGGCAATTTCAGGGAGAAGGGAGTGGGAGTTAAAGGCTGAGTTCAGGGAAGCGCCACCCTCCTCCAAAGGAACACAAATGAAAATCACTCCACACACTCCACAGTCAGAGATCCCATGACCATCATGAAAAAACTTAATAAGCATGGGGAAACAACGGAATTTTTAATTTTATGTATTTCTTTTCTTTTCTCAACATTACAACCAAAACAAGAGGTGTTTTTGCTAGAGACTACTTTAAGCCATGGATTAATCCACATTTGACGTTTTTATTTGACTGTAAGGATGGTATATGTGGGATAAAGAAAAATCCAGTGGCTGTGAACATAGTTAAAGGGAATATATCATTTATTGTGAGAAGTGTATCTTAATCTTATGTGTAATTGTTTTCGGACAAAACCAGAGCTTTAGTCACAGAGGTTCTGGCTCAGACAACACTTTTAGCGAGATCAAGTTATCATTGGTTTTGATCTCTTAATAAGATTTGTTAACCATAAGACATATATTTAAGAATCTTTTTAAAAATCTTTTTATCACCAGTTTAGCAGGATTTTTGCTAATCTTTTGAACTACTATAGTATAAATGTCCCTTACAATCCAGAAAAAATGCTTTTGGAAGTGGACAAGGGGCCAAGTTTAAAAAATAAAAAATGTACATATTTTGGATTGATTCGATCAAGGTTTTAAGATGATTTAATGTTACATAAATGGATTGTCAAAACATTTTGTAAAGTTGTGACAAATTTTGATTGACAAGGTCCTTGTATACAGAAATTATTTTTTAAGGCTTTCATAACACTTTACACAGCTATCTTTTGGGTCTATGATATGTTTGTAAGATTAAGGAAAAATAGCATTTATGAACCATATGTCATCAATGGAGTAGATCATCCAAATTTCATCTTTTTCTGCCTTGTGTGTGTGGGGGTTGTTTTTTTGTTTGTATTTTATGTCAGTGTTTGTGTATTAGGTGGGCATGGCATCTACAATCAAGCATACCTGCAATAAATTATTCCAATCAACTCAACAAGCCACTGCAGCTTAGAAAATATAGCTTGGCCAAATCATTGTGAAATAATATCCATTAGTGAATATTATGTAGTAAGTACCATTAGACTAATTTTCTAATCAGTTTTCTATTAGCAGTGATATACTCCAAATATATAATGGACTTCAGCAAATCAGGATCAAGTCCAACAACATATTTCAAAGTGATATTGTTTTGGTTTTGTTTGAAGAAATGACACCATACTTATATGTAAGAGGTCTAAATGTCACATTGATTGTTAATGTAGCGAGTAATAATGTAGGCCTAAGTTCTGTGATTTTTTTAGAAGGTCTCCTCTAAAGCAGAGTGAGGAAATGACCAGGGGACAGTAAAAAATACAAGTTTTGTAGGTCTAGTTTTTGTTAGTTGTTCCCTTGCTAACTTATTAATCTAGCTTTGTGGTAAAGCTCTCTGGTTAAATCACATTCTTTACAATAAACTATTCTAAACTGCATCAATTTGACTTTGCTGTGCATTTTTGTTTCTAACTTGAAGAACTTATAATGCCATACTAGAGTGTCAGGGAGGTTGGAGTGGGTGGTGGGCAAAGAGTGCAATACTACAGGGTTCATGTCCAGTCTGTGTTTAAGTTTATGGAACAGAGGCCCTCAGGAGAAGAGAGAATTTTGGTTGAAGTTAGCAAAAAATCTGTTAAAAAAGTCCCCAAATTATTTTATAGGATTATCAAGGTTTAAACAGAAAGCACCTGAAAGCAAGAACACAAAACTCAAGGAGTAACTGACTGACTGACTGAGGACAAACTTTCTTAAAAACAGCTGACAATGAAACAAAACCACAGGAGTAAGAGAAGCACAAAGAGACAGAGAAAAAATAATAAAAAAACAAAACTAAAAGTGAAACAACTCAGCGTGAAGCAGGTGGTGAACAGGGCAGGATGGAGGCAAGGATCAAGGAACTAAGACGACTCAACAACAACAACATCACACACAGAGGGAAACTTGACAGGACATGGGGAAATGATGGCGAAAAAACAAAGGTTAATGAAATAAAAAAAAAGCACGTAACTGAACTCAAACTATTCACCATGACATTGTGCACATAGATACCAGTTTTCTATTTGAAAAACAGGATGACAATTCAAACCTGCGTGAATGAATCCCATGAATTAAATTTTGTGAGTTTCGCAGCTGTTGTTATACTTGGTTGATGGTTCTTTTGTGTTTGTATGTTGGCAGCCAAACTGCAGGCTAAAAAACCAGGAGGAGAACAAACTACACGCAGTGATTGAGTGAAAAGACAAAAGAGTATAGGCATGAATTATTGCAAATGTAATGTTTTTTGAAAATTGGTCTGACAGTCCAGTAGCCCTTCAAGTTAAAAGTTACAAGAAAAAGATACTGGCCTGAGCAGCTCTTTCATGCATGAAGAGCCCTCAGCTGTGTATTTGGCCCACAGCTTGTAATTTTTTGTCACCTTTGTCTCATTTGTTGGTTTAAACCATGAAAAGGATTTCCATATTACTGCTCTGCCTGCACTGATGTGATCAAGAAGCATTTTGCGAAGGATTTGTTGTATTGGAATCGCAAGTCTCTATGTGATCCGAAGGCTGAACTAATGCAGACCCAAGGGAACCAAAAACTGTGCAAATGCAGCATTTCATGTTAAGGCAAAATATAATTTGTGTAAATGAACCTCAATAAGAATTTTTCTGTCACAGTAAAATCTGTACATTTAATCCTATTTTGACTGACAGCATAATATTTACGTGTGACTGCCTTTATTCTGAAAAGTCATTACTTGGTACTGGAATCCAGCATGTTATGTGCAGCACTGGCCATTTCTTGGAATGTCTTTATCCTGTATGGAAAAAAAGCAGTTAAGAAAGACATGTCAGAGTGATTTGTGTCTGTTTGAAAGTCCCTGGAGAGTAGAGCTGTTCTCTTGTAAAGCCTGTAAAACACCTCCCAGCTAGAGCTATCTGTCTCCAGAGGATACACATGCAAAAACCCTGTCAGCATGTGAGCAAGAAGAAAGCAAAAGGCAACCTTACTCTAAAACTTTAAGAGAATGGCTTAACGCATTAAGAACAAAAGAAAATGCTGACAAAGGTGAAGCACTGAAATGTGTTTGCCCCTGTCTTGTGCTGTGTATTAAAAAGCATGACAATTTACAAGTGAACGCAGACATTCATTCTGTGTTCTTTTTCCACTTAAGTGTTCATGCAGGCTCATCTTTGAGCCCACAGGATGTATTCATGATGAAAAGTGAAGCATGAAACTAATGTGCAGTGTGTTCCCTCTTGTGCTTGTGCATGCTTGATTCAGATCAGTTCTAATGATACCCAGTGGGTTTTCTCAAGATCATTATGAGGGTTCAGTGTTTTTATAAACAATCGCTCATGAGCTTTTTTAAATAGTTGTAGAATCAATTTTAGAGCTGATTGCATTTTTTTTGCTATGTGAAAGTTGAAAGTTGGTTTTCAGTATATGGTTTGAAAATGTATTTCATCAGCTTTATATGTTCTACACCTTTTTTATTTTATTTTGACATCTAATCACAAGGACAGCACAGGTGTAAGTAAAAACATTAAGGTGTGTTTCAGTTTTATGGTAGACACAATTGCAGCATGTAGTGTATACATACAAAACAACATACTGTTGTCTCACAAAAGAGATAGAGAAGATCATCCCATCAGTCAAATAGAATACATATTTAAGGAAACAAAGAACTTCAGGCAGGGAAGCACTGACCTTTTTTTATCAGCCTGTGCAGTAATATTTTGGATTTTGTAAAAAAGTTCTGATAGATGGGTGACAAAAGTCTTTGAGATGACCCAGTGTATCCCAGAAAAGCTCTCTCAATCTAGATCTCAGGCTAATAGAGGACAGAAACTAAAAGAAGATGAAACTGATTCCAGTGACTCCTCCCCCTCCTCCTGGTGTCATAATAGTTTTCCAGTGGAAACTGTGGTTAACACGTCAATGTCGTCAGCATATGTCAACACAACCCGTGAGCGGAGCAAAGGCAAACCTGTAACTAAGTCAAATCTATTCACCTAAAGAGCAAAGCTGTCTGGAGATATGACATCCCTGTCTATACCACTCTTTAGAAGACTGAAAAAAAAATCCTAAACGAAGTGCTGTAGAGAAAGAATACAATAGAAAAAAAAAATTGTCCAGCCTTTTTAACTGCATCCTTATAAAATACTATCATGCCCATGTCAATATTATATAATTTGAAAATATCACATAAGTCTGTCATGAGAAAAGGATTGTTTATTGTAGATCTATCCAGTACATGACTGGTCCAAACAAAAGCCACTGGTTGCTATTTCTCAACACTTCTAGAAGTGCTTTTAAAAGTCAGAATTAGGCTATATCTCATCCAGGGGCTCTGCCAGGAGTCATCTGACCCACAGCAGCATTGTGCTTTTCCAAGTGGATGTTTTTCATACTGGACAGCTCTGTCCATAGCCAACCTAAGGAAATGCCTGCAGCATTACAGTCCTCCACAATGTGGCATCCATTTGGGATAGAAGGACTTTCTTCTTCTCAAATCCTTGATTTCTATTTCTTAATCCTGAGAGACTCTTGACTCCAACTGTTTAATAACTTATATTGTTTACAGAAAAGTTGTATATGTACCATGCCAACTCCCCACCAACTCAAAATAACTCCATTATGTAAATTTCTCGAAACATTTCAGATTTTTGGCTAAGATCACTGATCGGAACTGACTTAATACAATAAACCCTGTTGTTAATACTATTCGACCAATTAAACCTTGTCAGACTGGCTGCACTTAAATTCCAATCCAACACCTTGACCCATATGTTTTGCTTTGGCAGGGGATGTTTGACATTCCACACCCAGAGTCAGAGGTCTCTGAATGAGATTCCTCTCATTCTGTCTCATGTAAAACTTCTAGTGCAATTTCATTCTCCAACTCTACCTACACATTTGCTCTGATCACACTGTTATAGGGTATATATTTTTTCTAGATGAAGTGATTTTTAAACCATAGAAAACCACCGACAGTGATCAATCTGGAAATTAAGCTGCATTACGATGTATTTTAATTTTATCTATATATTCAGTTGTAATTCATGTGTTTTTCTTTCATTGCTATTCCCATGAGACAGAATATAGTGACACTTCCATCAAAAACCCCAGTCAACCCCAATTTCTTGTCATTTCTTTCTTGCATTAAACTAAATCTAATCTGTGTGATAATGTCTTAATTGTCTATACTCTTTTATTTATCCCTCCCCCATTAATATTCAAAGAGCTGGTCCTCACCTTGTGCATAAAAGGCTGAGAGATGGTGATACCTGAGGGTACAGGAAGGCAAAGATCAACCCAATGCAGCACATTCATCACCTTATTGATGACATCTGAACCTTGCTGGACTTTTGCCTTTGTCACCCTTATGCACCTTTCTTTCTGCGGCTTAATGTTTTTTTTGTTTGTTTGTTTTTTCACTCTCACAGTATTTACAAGCGTCATCTAAGAAGTTTTAAATTTCTTCCAGTGCATACAGATCTCCACTGTATAAGCATGATTCTGCATCTAAGAGAGTCAGTTTTCTAATCAATTTCCTCCTCATTATCCTCACTAGCAAAATTCTCAATAACAAACAGCTATCTCCCACTCACCTTCACAACAACAGCCAGACTTTGGTCTTATCCCACTGTTTCTGCTGCCAGTGCATCCTCTTCTCTATTTTCATGTGCTGTTAGGCTCAGCATAGCCAATGTTGCACACTTGGACAGGAAGAGGCTCCAAGCGTGCATGAGTTTTAACAAGTTTCTTTAATGGGTCTTCTCTCTTCAGGCACAGGTGCAAACAAAACAGACATGTTCACCTAGCTACTGACACACTTCCTGCTCGGTCCACCCACTGACATATAACCCTAACCCGCCTGTACGTCGTACCCCCAAAAGGACCCCCTTTAGCTGCCGTCCATGCCTGTCTGAACTTCTCTATATTTATAGTATTAACCATCATGGTAGAGAATTAAAGCTGTAACTTCATGTTTACACTTGTTGCAATATACTGAAGTGATTTCTGCATAAGAACATATATGTCAACATTAAAATATACAAAATAAGAATTATATAAAAAAAAAAAAATTCAATGAAAATGAGGGGGGTGTCTATAATTCTGCGTAACATTATTGCTGGTTTCACACCAAGCTGTTATCAGTAACTAGTAGAGAAACTAAGGCCCCCTAGAAGTTGAAATAACGCCACCCAAGTAAGTACAAATCACAATCGTGTTTTCTTTTTTCAACTACTTATATGCCTAGCCTTTGAAATGGATGGTTGGGGGAATTTTTAAATTTTTTTTTATTTTACATTTGATTGCTTTAGTATGATGTTGGTTCATTCTCAGAACTGAAGATACTGCAAATAAAGGCTTTTCCATCAGGGATGGCGTCTGCCTTCTCACATGTATTGCTGGAAATAATTATCAGAATGTCACCAAACAGTATGTAAACAGATAATCATCGCACTCAGTAAAGCAAAAAACTTGTGATCAGTGCCTTTCTGCATCTTTAAAATTAAACACGCATGAATTTTACTTATAGGTACCTCTACTTCAACTGTCCATAAAAGTAGGTTATTTGACTTCACCTAATGATGTCACTGGCCCCAAACACTTACGCTGTGCTGCCTATAAGTAAGGAGTTATTTAAGCATGTGCAGAGAAGAAAGAAACTGCCAAAGTTGAAGAAAAATCTCTAGATTAAGACAAAAATTACATATCTTCATTCAAAACAGGTTCAACAGCCATTTCTTAACAATTTTTGTGCCCTCTGATTTCATATATTCCTGTTTTGTTAGAATAGCAATGATGATGATGATGTACTGAGCAAACAGGCTGCATATTTTAAGTCGTATACTGAAAACTGGACTCAAAAGCAGACCCCAATGCAAAGTTCAAAAGTTTAAAGAAAACATATTTACAATATAAAGCAAGTAGATGGTGAAGGCTTGTACAAAGCTTTTTGATGAGGCAAAGCAAGGCAGACAGGTTGTGAGGAGCTGGTATGAAGGAGACAAATGGGTAAACCAGTGAGTCATGGATCTGAGACACAGTTTATATGGATTTTGCCTGACCTTGTTTTTCTATTATAAAGCTAAATAGGTTGCAAGTTGGCCACAGCGTATTACCACATAAGAGGACTAATCAGTCTTGCAGGACTGAACAACAGAGCCGGTGTATCTGCACTGCTGGGGCTTTCAGGTGTGCAGGCGGTTTGGAAGCAGTAGTTGAATGACAGCAGGACTGACAACACTCAGACACAAAAACGAACCACATGAGAGGAGGAAAACATCTGACGTGAAGAATGAGGAAAAGGCACAGACTATGACAGCATGACAGAATAGTTTCCAAATGACTAAATTAAAATTTTGACTGAGTGACTTTGGAAAAATCAAACTTAAATTATAAATATGATCCTAAATGAATAATTAAGTGCATACAGTACAGATAAACAGTGCGATTCAACATTTTAAGCACATAGAATGAAACACAGGATGAAACTATGCCATGATTAAATGTTGCCAGGTCACTCTATAAAGCCACAGATACAAATTTTATTGACAGCAAGCCCACTGCAAAGAAAGGACCCACAACCTTTTATATTGTACAAGTGAGCCCCTGTAAGACCCAGAATGTTACCTGTTGTAATAGGACCTCCTGTGTACATCACTGATGCACTGAAATGCATAGAAAGAGCAGCTGAAAAACAACTCAACATCAGATGGACCCAAAGGGTTATTTTAGGGAACCTTTAAGCAGATTTTCCAAAGTATCTCTTTACTGCCTTGGGAAGAGGAAAAATTAAACAGTGTTGCCTCGGGTTTTAACTAATGTGATCACACAAATTCCATCAAGCAACAAAAGAGACAAGATCAGAAAGCAGTTTTGGGCTGTGGGGCCAAAACAAGTGAATTTAGGGTACACAAAGTACAGGGGGTACTTGTCGAGCTGTGGCAATAAGGTTACACTCTTACCTTTGTTTGCAATCACATGACCAGCTCAAGTCCACTTATGTTCATCGAGGAACACGCAATCATCATGGCTGGGGTTTTTGAAGATGAGGAATAAACTAAAACCTTCTAAAAGAAAGGCATGGAGAGCCTTTAGGAAAATCAATGATCAACAAAAGGGACAACACTGGAATAATACTACATGCCATCCACTTTGCCAAGATATACCTCAGAGTCACTGTTAAATGTGATGACACTGATGTCCTTGTGTTACTCTTATTTTATGCATTTTTTATTTGCTTTTTTTCAAAGTAAAAAAGAAGCTTCTTTCATTTCATGAAGGCAGAATAAACATCTGTTCCCCGTCATCCAGCACAATGCTATTTCAAAAGCCAATTTGACAATTTTCAGAAGCAGTTTTTCACTCAGAAAAATACCTGCTGGTGTGCAAAGTAAAAAAACTTTACAGACCTTTTTCAGTCAGACATCGGAAACACCAATTGTGAATGCCAGGTTAGCCATTATTTGGACTTTCAGTTACTCAAATTCAAAAATTTCCGAACAGCTCTGATAAAGCTCAGGATTCATTCATAAAGGTTGTTTTATTATCAATATTCCTTTGTATGAACCTGGAAACTGTGTATAAAAACTGATCTGTGAAGATTTGTAGCAGAAAACACAGCATAATCATCCCCAGATCCTGACCAAAGCTAAGACAACCGTGTCACAAAGGTAATTGTGCATTCAGCTCCCATAATACAAAGACAGACTGATCATTTCTGCTGAACACTCACAGCTGCGCTCAGCTTTTTAGGGGAATCTGATGTCATTTCAAAATATTGGCTAATAAAAATATTTAGAGGGGACAAATGATTATGGTTCATATGTTTGGGGGCTTGTGACATCCTCCACCACAGTGATGATTCCTATGCTAAGCAGACCATCTGCTGGAGGAACAGAAATCCACCAAAGCTCCTTGAGGTAAAGTAGGCATTGGAAGAGGAAACATGCACTCATCTTCTGGCATCACATCATCATAGTGCCCAAAGCTATATAATGAAGTAGGGAGACGGAGAGACAAGAGCTTGGTGCTTATCAAACATGTCCTTGCCTATGTAGAGGCATATTATTAATTGAATAACGCAGACTTTAAAAAGTAATTAATACTGTTGTCTTTGACAATAGACAGTTTTGTGTTGGTCAGGAGCACTTCCTGCTCCATCGAGGTAGCAGTGCACTAACAAGGCATCTGACAGTATAAAATTACTATGGCCCAGAGTGATGGTATAATCCCATTTTAGAGCTTGAATGTTGGATCCCATTTAAGATTTATGATTTATCTTTGATATTTCAAATCCATTCAGTCAAAAAATGAAAGTGAAATTATTTGGGAAATATTTTGTAAGACAGGTTTTTGGCTCGAATTCCATCATCATATGAGGTGCAGTTTTTTAAAGAAAATAATTAAATATATAGAAAAGCGGATTAAAAATGCAAAAAAAAAAATGTCCATGGCACCTGTTGGCCTTACTAAGAAAAAGGTCAGAGCACCATTAGATGGGAGCTGGAGATATTCAAAGTTGTATACTGTAATTTAGATTTAATTTAAAAGAAAGAATATTTCTTCATGAAATTCTTACATTTCCACCAAAAAATGTTAGTGGTATTATATAGGCATATTTGTATGTGCATGTGAAATGCGTGTGTATGTGTACGTATGTTAAACGTCACTGAAGCCACGTCATAGTGGGTGTGTTTACTTGTGAAAATATATATATTAAATGTGAGTTAGAGGATTTTTCCTACTTTTTTAACTATTTTGCATTTCCTCTGGGATTTGAATGTACCTGCTTGTCCTTTAACACAATTTGTTATTTTTGTATTGACTGCGTATTCTGGCTATTTGTGCGATGGCTCTTCGTCAGGGTGAGTAGTTTATCTTTTTTTTTGTCTTAACTATTAGGACCATCAACCATTGCTGGAGTGATAGGTGCTGCAGGAGCGAGGCTGCAGAATGGAAGACCTTTGCAGACACTGTGTGATTTTACCTACGGTGGGTTGTCTACACTATTTGTTAAGGAATGTGTGAAAAAACTGTTGAAATCATAATGCATCTATTCTGAGTGTTTTTACTGTTCTGTGATTTTGTAGAGGGTTTTCAGCATCACAAGCGCAAGAGATCACTGTCTCTAAAAGTGATCTGAGCAAATAGGAGAAAGCTAACCGAGGAGGTCCCAAAAGTACGGAAAGATAATGCGCAAGTACTACTTGTTTGTTAGGATAGCTGAATTTACTGATATTCTGCATAGTTATGTGTATGTGTGTGTTTGTGTGTGTGTTTAATAATGATTTTTTTTTTTTTAATTTAATGTCCTAGGCCTGTGGATGTGGTGGTAGAAACAGTTGCTTGGAGCCAGAAGGCATCACCTTTGCAAGAGGCCACCTCATCTTTTCGCTTGGTGGCCCCTCTGCTTGAGACCGTTGGACCTTTGCATCCGCCGGCATCTGATGTACCAAGAGGTGTGAGTGAGGTGTCGGATCAATATTGTGAAGCACTTCACAGGGAAATGGAGGAAGCAGTCCTGGGTCCAATATGGAGTGTAATTATTTTACCATGAGACGATGGTCTAAAATGCAGTTAAAGCAACTACGTTTACTAAAGAGAAAAGTGAAGCGCATGGCAAAAGGTTTTAACCCCGCTGGTGTTGCTGAGGCTGCTAATGACAATAGGCGGGATGTTAGTCAAAGTTTGACAAATGGGTGCTGTAGCCAATCTTCTCCCGCTAACTGTACTAATGGGGGTGTTAGTAACACATGTTTAACATTGGAGGACTTTAGACATTCTTCTCCCACGGTCTCCATTGATGATGATGACAATGGTGTGAATGTTTACACCACACCTGAAAGATCTGATGATGGTGCCAATAGGGAGAGGGTTGTACAGTGCAGAGCAAGGGATGCTACAGCTACTCATGATTCACTCCATAATGACACGGTTGAGAGGAATCAGATACAGGTTAGAGATATACCTGTCTTTAATGCCGCGGAACTGTGTCAGAGTCTGGATTTTAGAGACATCGATCTCAGAAATCCTGGGGAGGTGCTGGATAGAGTTAGAGAAAGGCTGTCTGGTGTGATTGAGCAGGCGTTAGATGGTTCACCACCCAGTAGTGTTTTAAATGTTGTGCTGAGAGGTCCATCCCTAGCCAATGATGCAGGCCGTCTTGAACGCCAACAACGAATACAATGTGGATTTATTTTTGATGGAAATTTCACAAGTCTTACAGAGCAATGACATGTCTATGACAGATGATGAATTAGAGTTTATTGTTACCGTTGCACGGAGTCAATGCGGTGGTGATACTCGTCTTAGATTGTGTCATGTGTCGTATTATGAAATTTTAACCAAAAAAGCATGCTTTCTGTATAACCCTAAAAATAATGGAAACAACAAATTCTGTCTCTGTCTTGCACACTCTGCTAAAGCCACCATGACCACCAATGAAAAGTTAGTATATGCCAAAAAACTACACAACAGTGTGGGATTCGATGACATGTACACCTGAATGTTAAAATTATTGTATTTCACCATACCCCTGGACTTAAACGTCTACAGTGTTTCCAAACACATGACAGCTTCCACCCGAAAACAATCTGGTTGTATCTACACAGTGAGCACTATTTGTCATGATCCACTAGTTGAGTAGTCTTCGTTCAGTTAATTCCCAAGATGTGAGTCAAGTTTACTTTTGTATATGTCCTTGTTTCATTACTGTCATGATCCGCTTGTTAGTTCAGTTAATTCTTAAGTTGTGTGTCAGTTTCACTTTTGTATATATCCTTGTTTAAAGATTAAAGAGATCACAAGATTAAAGAGGCAAAACACAATATAATCCCATGTGACACAATAAAGTACTGTGAGTCATGTTGTAAAACATACTCAAAAGGTAAACGGGACCATGAGTGTGTACTTCCGAAGTGTACACACTGTGGCGAGTGAGTTCTGGGGGAGGGTGAGGTGCGTTACCAGTGCTTTAATCAACCTGTTAAAGTGAACCCCCAGACACACTACATTTTCTTCGATTTTGAAACGTGGTATCATGATGGCCAGCATGAGGCAAATTTTGTGTGTGCAATGGACATGGATGGATCCAAGTTTTGTTTCAACACTTTAAATTATGTGAGGGCTTTGGTCAACCATTACAGACGGCCGAAATTCCGCGATTACACATTCATAGCACATAGCGCTACTGGCTTTGATATCTATATACTGCTGGAGTACTTTGTAAAACAAAGAATTGCTCCGATGTTGACGACGAGATGTAGCAGGGTCATTCTTATGTATGACGAAGTATTCCGGCAGCGTTGGATTGACTCTTTCAGTTTTTTACCCATGCACCCATCTAAAACACCAGCAGCATTAGGATTTGAAGATATGGAGACAGGTTATTTTCCCCACAAGTTTAACACCAGGGACAATGCATATTATGTAGGCACCTACCCCGATCCATCCTACTATGACTATGATGGTATGTGCGAAAGTGAGAAAAAGACGTTCATGAGCTGGTATGACATAGTCCATGAGGAAATCTTCTATTTCCAGAGACAAGCTAGCTGCCATCAGGACAGTGTGGGACAAGTGGGTGCACCACTTCCCCCTGTTTTACAACCCAGGGCCAAATGTCACCATTGATGAGCAGCTGATGCCACTTAGGGGCCGCTACCACTTTAGACAGTATACACCATCTAAACCTGCAAAATATGGTATAAAGATCTGGGCTGCCAATGATGCCGCTCATATACTTGGAATTTACAAGTGTACACAGGGAAACCTGATCGAGGAGCACCTGAGAAAAATCAAGGAGTAAGGGTTGTTCGGGACTTGACTCAGGGACTCAGTGGACACAACATCACATGCGACAATTTCTTTTACCTCGCACAAGCTGGGACAGGAGCTCCTAAAGAAGAAGCTGACCATGGTGGGAACAATACGGAAAAACAAACCTGAGCTCCCACCCCAACTGCTGACTACAACGAACAGGCTTGTCAAGTGTTCCAAGTTTGTGTACACTGCTGACACGTCCCTGGTATCTTATGTGCCAAAGAAAAGTAAGAATGTGGTATTCATAAGTACACTGCACAGCGATGGTAAGATCTGTAGCTAGGAGCATCAAAAACAAGAGATCATCATGGATTATAATGCCACAAAAGGAGGGGTGGACAACATGGACAAGCTGGTGACTGCCTACAGCTGCAAAAGGAGGACCCTCCGCTGGCCGCTGGTGGTATTCTTTGAAATATTGGATATCTCTGCATACAACGCTTTTGTCATCTGGATGGCACTGAACCCAGAATGGAACAGAGGGAAGCTCCAGAGGTACTGGTGAGACCTCAAATCTAGAGAAGACAACATGTTCCAAGATCCCCAGCTTCTGCAGCCATCATGAGGAGGATTCAAGAGGAGAATGCTGGTAACCCACCCACACAACCTTCAGAGCCCCCATCTGCAGAGCCTGAAGTAAGTATGAGATTCTGTTGCAATATATATCTGATACTCATGCCTTACAAGAGAGAGGTGTTAGTAAAATTCCTGATCTTTTCTTTATTTTAGGATAAAGTAATAGATTGCAAAATATACCTCCTAATCCGTGTCCGTATTGCGTACTAGCACCAATGAAACCGAGCAAATCCAAGCCCGTCTGATTCATATAGTAGGATATATATCTGGCATCATCGCAAGTGTACGTGCTGTGTGTCATTTTTTACTCAGATATACTGTTTCACTGGTCTGAAGTGTAATTTAACTTTAATTTAACTTAAATCATTTTTCCGTAGGCAAATGGTATACATTCATTTTGATCGTTTTTTAGTGAGATCTCAATATCGTCAATAATTGATTTTGAGAGCGATGTGTAGTGTGGTTTGTCATAAGTCAGAGTGGGCATACGACGAACTTCATCTGACACATTTATACAGCGTAGGAGTGGGACATAGCTGTCACCCACTAACTGGTAATCCACAATGTCGCTATAAACAAATATATTGTAGAGCCCTCCGGGAAAGTCAGCCAGATGTGGTGCTGCATAGTGGTTCCTAAACATAGGAGTTGAAGGTATCTCGAAGGGTACCCCTGGGTTGAACCCCAGAATTTCAGCTAATTTCCCTTTAAATGTTACAGTAATTCCTTCTCTTCGCGAAAAGTAAATAAGATTTGTAATGTTGTTATACTGCAGGCTTATGCAGGATGTTATCTAGTTAATCATGTATTTGGCATTAAGTTCTTTTACTATTCTAAGTGTAGAATCATAAAATCCAACTGCAAGAGAGACAATCACTTTTTGCTTTGTTTTAGAATCATAAACTGTCACGTCTGTATCGCTTGCGGGGAAATCCTCCCAGACCCGGGGATATTGGAGCTCTATAACACCCACTTCATATGGCTTGTTCAGAACAATTGGTTGAGCTAATTTTGTCCTGTAGCACCATATCTTGTTGTTTGGATATATCTGCATTGAGGCATCACTAGGTAATTTAACACAAAATCCATTCTTGTCCATCGCACTGACGCTAATAGGCCCTGCCTCGGAAGTGAACTCTTATTTTTGACATATGATAAAACTTGAGTGCAGTCTACATATCTTCTTCCGAGACCCATGAATTAAATTTTTCTGGCCACCCCAACCATTTTACAAAAAACATATTTTTATGCCCTGATTTTTTTCTTGCCAATATTTTTTCAATTTTCAACTCTTTCTTTTTGTCTATAATTACTTGTTTTAACTCCAGCTCATAAAATATACCTTTCAAGACCTCCCCTGCACAGTTGGATAGCCTATACACAGGTGGATCTCTGGCTATACGTTCCGTTATTGTAAAAAATTAATCCGTGAATGATTGTTCATAACCTTTTCTGAACACACCTCAGAGTTTTGATATTCTCACTGTATCCCCAAACCTATATTTAAATGACACCGTCCTCTGCGGTTTAGGTTCGTACAGGTTGTTAAATACAGTTTTTTAATTGCCTTTATTGACAGAGGCGGGAGGCATCTTTATGGATCTATGGTGAGATCTGTTATAAGCATCAACAAGGTCCTGGACTACATCGATGTATCTACGTGAATTAACAGATGTTAAATATTGCCACATACGTGTCTTTAAGGTCTTATTAAACCGTTCCACCACACCAACCTTATTCCCATTTGCTGTTTAAAAATGTATGATCTTATATTGCGCCATTAGTTGTCGAAATTGTTTATTATAAAACTCTGTGCCTGCGTCCGTTTGGAGTTTTGCGGGTATGCGTCCCTCCCTCAGAATGTCTTTAAAAGCATTTGTAACAGCAGTACCAGATTTGTTCTTCAGGCATCTGACCCACGCGTATTTAGAAAAAACATTGATGCATGTTAACAAGTATCAAATATTGTTGTTTTCTGCAGAATATTCACTCATATCCACTAGATCCATTTGAAATTGTTTATCTATACCACTAACCAGAACCCTGCTTCTTGGAAAATTTTTTGCTGCTTTGACATGGAGTTTATACACATCTTGTCTCAGTAAAAAACATTTAACCTCAGGTAGCTTAGGTGTCTCTCCTGTGCACTCTCTGACCACACTACAAAGCTTATTTACGCTCCCAAGATCGCCAGGATTAGCAGGGTTATAATAAATCTTTTGCAGCTTTGCTTCCATGGTGGAGATGAAACAGAAGTGAACACATTATGGCTGTTACACCACAACTTTATTCATATAACAAAAGCACTCATCACAGTAAATCATTTTCAGGATGTATAACATCAGAGGTACACACACACACACACACACAGAGTCAGATCAACGTATGTAATGAAATAAATGGTATCACCAACCATACACGGTTAAAACGTAAAAAAAAGGGTACAGAAACTATGGATTGTATTTTAAAACACTTTTATTTTTGCGAGATCTCGCAAAGTTTTTTTTCTTTTAAAGCAGCGTCAATGAACCAGAAGTAAAACAGACACACAACAATGGAGGAGTATACACATCACCTGTGGGAGAAGTTTATTGATTTTTATTTTGGTATTGGCCTCACATATAAAGATATAAAATCAGATCTTGACCGTACACATGGCTTTGACATAAGTAAGAGATATCTGAAAAGATTACTCAGCGCGAGGAGGCTTTCTCGTCGTAAGGGTACTGTGATCTTGCAGTCCTGGTTGAATTCATCAGCAACCAACTACAGTACTCTGGCCAGCTTCACGGGTACCGGTGGATGTATGCAAAGTGTAGAGAGCATGGACTACGAGTAAAGGAGGAGGATGTGCGGTTGGTGTTAAAGGAGCTGGATCTGAGGGGAGTGTCATTAAGGCAAGCAAGATGCCTAAGACGATGGAGCTACTTCTCGAGAGGTCCGACCTTCATTTGGCACATTGACTCATATGACAAACTGAAGCCATATGGCTTTTGTATTAATGGAAGCATCGACGGTTTATCGAGGAAAATAATCTGGCTTAATGCCTATACCACGAGTAGTGAACCAAAGTTGGGCTGAAAACAGCTCTGTTCGAGGCTTATAGCAGTTCCTCGTCCCCATTCATCCAGACGGCACTGTTGATAGTTACTTGGAGGGAGCTAGCACCGCCAATCAACAGATTGTATATTGGTGGGGTTTTCTATGCAACCAGTGTGTGGAGTTCCGGTTGTACTTGTTTGCAGACATCAGAGACAATGGGTTCTTTGACGGCGGGTGTCTGGACAAGGCCATCCTTCAGTGTCGTTGCATGGGACTCATCCAGGTGAGTTAGTGTGTGTGTGTGTGTGTGTGTGTGTGTGTGTGTGTGTGTGTGTGTGTGTGTGAGAGAGTGAGTGAGTGAGTGAGAGAGTGAGAGAGAGAGAGAGGGAGAAGGAAAGAGACAGGAAGGATGGAGGGAGGAGGGGAGAGGAGAGAAAAAGACTGAGGGAGGAGAGACAGAGAAGGTGAGGAAAAAGACAGGAAGGATGGAGGGAGGAGGGGAGGGGAGGGAGGAGAGAAAAAGACTGAGGAAGGAGAGAGACAGAGACGAGAATTGTGGATACATATTTTTTTTGTGAGAAAGAGGGTGTGTACCACAGTCATCCGATGTGTTAATACAACACATAAAGCCTTGTTTGTACACATACACTGATCCAAAAAAATAATAATAATCAAAAATAAATGTATTAAGTTGCAACAAAAACAAACACACACACACACCCTACAGGGTTGCAGGTATATGTAGATAGAAAGTTGTAATGAAGTTATTGACTGATCTAATCTTTGAGCAAATTCTTTACATCTGTCCTTGTTAGTATCATTATTTTATTTGTTACAAATATATTTCCACAAACCTGGGTGCTTCTGTCACTGTCAGATGAATGTGAACGATCCTACAGATCTTTGATGGAATCATCTGAGTCAATGTGAGATCCATCTTCAAGCAGCTCATTTTCTTCAGATGAGGAGTGATCTGTTGAAGCTCCCTCTTTTGTGCAAATGTAAAATCTGAGTAGCTTCAGTTTAATTTTTTTCAAACATTTGGCCAACAGTGTTATCCAAGGGAATCTTGTTTCGTTTAAAATCACAGATTTCAAACGTGAAGTCATCAGCTGGCCCTTTTGTGGAGTGCACATCAGGAAAAAATAGGTCCTTTCCTAATTCCATGACCTGAGCAACAGTTGTTGTTTTTGCCAATGTAGCATGTCTTGTGCCTCCACCATTGCTGGTCCGTACTTGATTGTATCCATTTCTGCAAAAATGAAGCCATCAACCTTGCAAGGAACCTTTCAACCTTCCTTGAAGTCTTCTCTCCTGCAGTATTTCTTTGTCTGGCCATGGTATTTTGGGTTTCATCTGGGGTACCACTCAGTGATTCTTTTGTCTTTGATTTCATTTTCCGTGCCCCTATTTTAGCTTTTAATCTCTGTAAAAGAGTCTCTTTATTGGTGCTGCACTGTGTTTGTTCACAGAAAGATAGGACAGCTACTCCGTCACCATATGTCATTACATATTTCGTCATTTGTTCATCAGTCATGATGTGCAACACTGCCTTGTCAACCTGCAAACACGAGAGAGAGAGAGAGAGAGAGAGAGAAAGATAATAGTGTCAGTGCAGTGTTTCAGTGGTAACCAGCCACTGGACATAGCTGGTCTTTCAGTAAGTACAGTAAAAGATTGTACATAGAGATGCCAGATAGAAAGCTGGCCTACTTCACACAAATTCTATTCTGATTCTATGAATCAGAAATCTGGTTTAGCCCTATGAGTGACATCCCATTTAATTATTCACATTTATTTATTTATTTATTTATTTACTCATGTATGTTTCAGAAAGGTATTAAGTAAAAGTAAGTAGTAAAGTAAAAGACAGTGCTCTGTCAGAGATTTTTATCCAGTTGTTATTTTTAAGTAGTTTTGGTTTTGTTTAGGTCATTAATAAAATAATATGCAAATGGAGATTGGATTGTGTTATAAGGTCGCTGTTCACTGGTACCATTTAACTGTGACCACTGGCAAGAGTTGCTTTGCTAAATTACACTTTGTGCAAAGCTCACTAAGACAAGCCCAGCTCTTTAAGCCACCTGTACCACAAAACATGTAGGCTATATTAATTTCTCTAATGTTATACTATGATAAATCACTGGCTAGGAACGTTAACCAGCTGGTCATGACGATACAGTTTCCTGATATGAGTATTTACCAGACCAGCCTCTATAGTCTACAGTATGCACGACCAGCCATGGCGTCCAAAGTTACCATGGCAACCAGTTTTGTTCTTTATTCAAGTTTTATCATATCATGTCATCACTGTTATTAGGCTATCAAGTGTGCCTGCCCTATATAAAAACAATAACGCATCAGGTCAGGCGCATTTTATTTGTTTTATTTTTATTTATATTGGGTCAAGTTCAGGCCGTTGATTACTTTTAGTAGTCGGGCCAAGCCGGATCTGGGCTTCAACACCCACAGATCGGTTTAATTGTCAGGCCCGTTGAGAACTCTAATGTTACTCTACATTTCTACAAACGTTACTATTAGCTTAAGATAGCATAGCATTAACGCTAACTTTGTTAGCCACGAATGCTCTGTGTTGCTACAGTAAGTTATTGAATGAATTTTATGCCAACCTTGTCTCTCTTCATCCGCGTAATGTCCTCTTATGGGACCTCTCTTGAGAGCAAGAACCGCTCCAAATCGTCCTCAGTAATTGCAACTCAATAAACCTCTCCCATGGGTGATGTGGTGCGCTCACATCCTTGTGTCTGTTTTCTGTCTTATTTTTTTTTTTCACACATCAATTTTTTTTCTCCCCCATGTCCCTTAAGGGGCTCCGTAACTCTGTTACCAATGGCATGATCTAAAAGACCTGTAAGCCTTGTCACAACGTAGCGCCCTCTAACAGACATTAACATATTTATCAAACAATTACCCATGATGCACAATTACAATACGAATGCAGATAAAACAGAAAGTTACATCAGACCCAAATATTTAAATTCCTCAACAAATGATTCGATCACAAAAATCTCAGATTTTTTTTTTTTTTTTCCAAAAAGATTTTTTATTCTTTGGGACCTTTCCAGAAATTACCAACAGTGTGGAGCTCAACAACGTCATCCACATTCTTATCAATCATGGTGTCGTGCATGTTTCTGATTTTATCCGATACCCTCTCCGCTGATTTCAGCTCATGTAGAATAGTTTCAGCAGCACCCTGAACTCTAGTTTCACTGGTGTAAACACGTTTGAACCTCAAGAAACGCTGGACAGCAGGAATGAAACGCTCAGTCCACAACCTTTTCATAAGTTGTTCCAACGTTGCACCTGTAGAAATAATCAGAAATATCCTGCAGACACTTGTGGTGTTTCTGACTGGGATGATTAGTTTGACAACCGTAACAGGTCTCCTCCCAATAATTAAGAAGAACAATTTCAAGCAGATGTAGGATTACTGATTTAACGCTGTCAATAAAACCCTCAGACAGTACTCCATCGGTTTGGTCTCCTAGCACTCCCTTTTCCAGTATAGGGGGCAGTGTTGCAGTGTTGAGGCACAGGTCGTCGCAGGCGGTGATGTTTTAGAAATACCACTCCACGGAGACGACACTGGAAGTGGAGATGCCGCAGGTGCCTCTAACATCAGAGCCTCTATCAATAGAGATGGGGGTCCAGGAAGTGTTCGACTATACAAAATTTAGTCTGTCAATAAACAATTTTTTATTTTTTTTTTAAATACTCTGTGTAAAATATGCTTTTGAAACACACACACACACAGCATCTACCATTTGTCATTAGAAGTCCATGTGTCTAGTGATTTTTGGCACACACAAGGATGGAAGTCGAAAAGTTTGCATACCAGACGTTATATTGTCAAAAACAAGTCGCTTTCTAATATTCTTGAACGATGCACTGATCCTTTCTCTTTTGATCGCATTGTCAACTTGACTGAACACACTTTGTAGAGACCTCCAGTCACTCCACTGGATGAAGAAAACAGCTTTAAACCATGTGTAGCCAGTGGTAATATGTCCTTCTGGACTACTATAGCCACAGGTGCAATCAGTTCCCACTTCTTGGTCCTTAATTTTGTTTGGCCTGTATATAAGGAAGTATTCTCAGGGCGTGCCTCCCTCTTTGCTCCTAGCATGCACATGTCATGCTTGCTATTTGGGTAAGTTTTCTTTGTTGATGTTCTTGCCCATGTACTTAATGTTTGTCAGTGCTCAGACATAATGTGTGATTTTAATTCCAGGTCCTGCTTCCCGGTTTTTAGACCCTGCCTCAAGTCTGTTCAAGACTCTGATTAAACTGTAATCTGAGATAAAAGAAGATTGTATTGTTTAATTCAAGTAATTGATTGTGGCAGTGGGTTGACTCATTTTAATGTGTTTTATTCTATAGATTGCCACTGCTGTTTTGTTTTTTCTTTAGTTTTCTTTAGTTTTGTTTGGTTCTTTTACTTTAGCGGTTTCTTTTATTCTTCTGGTGCTGTAATTTGGGTTATCTGTTTAGCTTAATTAGTCCCTTTTTGGTCAGATTATAGCTTTTGCTGTGTTTGTTCTTTGAATTTGTATAATTTTTAACTGTGATCAGACATTATTTTCCCCCAAGAAAGAAAGTAAGTATATAGTCATTAAGGTGCAGGATTTGAGCTAACTGTCTTTTTTTTCTTTTTTTCTTTTTTTTTCTGTGAGTGCTATACCAACGGCTGGGCCAGTGGTCGCCAGTCCTATGGAGGGCTCCGGTGATAGGGCCTCACCTCCCTCCCTGCCCCCCTTCTTGTCCCGATTGTGTGGGTTGGTTTTATTTTTGCTTTACACTGCTCTCACTGTTTTGTGTTTGCCGTTTGCCTTATTTTGCAGTGTTAGTGTTTGTGTGTATGAGGGTGGAGTATGGGGGTTTGGCGAGTGCTCTGACCCAGTTTGACTTTTGTCCCCTCTGCAGCCGCTACCACAGCTGGTCATAATATAGCTCTCTTTAAGAGTCTCCTGTTTTTATATTATAGATTTTAATAAATTGGTATATATTTTTTATAGTTGATTTTATGGCTTGAATTAATAATAAACATTGTTATCCTGGGGGAATCTCTTGTCTCTGTCCATCATTGACCATCACTCTGTCATCTTGGGTACTCAAAGGGGTTTTGTTGTCCAGAAACTAAGGTGTTTCACTGTTCGGTCACACATGTATCGTGTTCTTGAAGAGTGAGAGGATAAGGATGTATACTCCAATCCTCATGGCCTCTGGTTGCAATCAGTCTCTCCCTATCCTCACAAACATTCAGAAGAATAAAATCCTCCGATGCACGGTTGAAACAATCAGCTTCAACACGGTACATTTCTGGGCCTGTAGAGCTGTGCCACTGCGCAACATAGATGGACTCAGGAAAACCAGCTTGATCCAGGTCCGAGCACACAGTAGAATGAAACAGTCTCCAGTCTTTTCCAGACATACAACATGTCCACTTTTCATCATTCACATCACCCGCACTCAACCCCGTACTCACACAAAGCGTAACTCTCCCATCATGATATTTAACAGAATAAACATAGCCATTGACCCCCTTTAAATCCATGTTAAATTTAAACACCTCTGCAGCAGATGGACCATACTGTCCATGTATCTTCTTGCGAGGGGCACCATCTAATGCTACATCACATGGACGCACAACAGTACACATACCTTCAGCACTGCTGACTTGGTTGGGTTCAATTCTGACACAACCAGACATAACAGAACCAGAGGACCTTTTGCTGTTTGCTCAGAAAATCTCTGAGGAAAATGGAAATGTGCAGACCAATGTCCATACACACATTTAAGTATATATGTTTTCACAAGTAAACACACCCACTATGACGTGGCTTCAGTGACGTTTAACATACGTACACATAGACGTTCATGTGTGCACGCATGCACATGCACGCACAAAAATTCTTCACATGCACGTGCAAATATGCCTATATATAATACTACTAATGGTTTTCAAATATTAAGACAAATATTTTGTGGGTTATAAAAAGTGTGGTGGCTTTTTACACAACCAGATGTTTATAGTGGAAAGAAATAATGAATAAGGTTAACACAGTTTTAGTGGCTCGTGTTCAACTTTAATTAAATTTTTCTGATTTGGAACCTATCTTTCATGTTAAGTCATCCAAAGTGCATAACAGTATACATATTACATTATCACCCCACTAATAGACAACAAGGTCCAAGTCAGAGATTATTGGTTGAAACCCGAAGAGTGAGCTGATGCATCACCAAGTGGTGTGGCATTTTATTAGTATAGCATTAGCTGGCACTTTCACAATAAGGCCAAAATTAATTCATTGATTTATTATTAACTATCCTAATGTTTCTTTTTTGTTTTTCTTTTTTTTCTGTAATTGCTTTCCCATGTTTTTAAATTCATTAAGATTTAAAAATCCTCTAGTGTGCACCAGGCATTGCTAAGAAGCATTATTATTGGACTTGTGAATATTATGTAACAACAAAGATTTCTATAAAAATATGAGCATAAACAAATACATACTGTATATATATTCTGAAGATCAAAACCCTTATTAGACAATAATAAATTCTGCTTTGACATTCAGCTATTCTTGTATTGACTGTTTTGTTAAGTGACCATTCAGACTTAACATGCAAGGATGATGAAGGAAATCATCAGTCATACATGACTGGGATGCTGATGCATGTCTTTGATGACTGACATGATGCAAATGGACTGCAGACAATGCTGTTTCTCTGTATAGCAGATTGTGGATGTTTTGCAATAAACTGAACCTGGTCTAATTGATTAAATTCTGAAATTAGGATTACTGTATCTTGTACAGTAAACAGCATTAGATAGATAGATAGATAGATAGATAGATAGATAGATAGATAGATAGATAGATAGATAGATGGGTCTGTATTGAGAACGGACCAGTAAGAGGGCTCACATCTCAGACAGATGAAATGGAGGATTTAAAGCAGCAAAAATAAGTGCTCTCATCATTGTTAAACTGAAGGTTTACTTATCAGAAGAGTGGTGTCCAAAAAGGGAATCCATACCAGCTATTTGAATCGATCACATTACAGTAACAAATTCATAGTTCTGCTGAATATGATCTTCTCATTCAGGCAAATGCAAGAGTGCTCATACGAAAAAAGAGTAAAATCAAAAGATTACATCTTTAATGCTGGCTATGAAGCTGCATCTGCCCATGAAAAGAGCTCTTCCAGCCACTCAAAAATGGCTTACATTTAAAAAAAAGAAGCCAAATGCAGGGTTACAGAATAGTCCTTGCATCTGTACTGTACACTTTGGCATAATTCAAGACAAAATTGTGGCGAAGGAAAAATAGAAATTGGATAAAAATTATCATTTTTAAAAATCATAGATAAATACGGCCATTAGACCCATCCATGTGAGAAAATAAGACTCTCCATCAATTAACCAAAGTCTTTGATTTTTATTTTTGAATACTTGTAACGTCAGAGAGGACTCTTTTGACAGTGTGATTGATATTTTTTTAAGGATGGAAAGTTGCTGCAAGTTGTCTGTGCCAAGGAAATTTCAACAGCTGATATTCTCTAAGTGGCCGTTCATCAAATTTTTTCAACAAGGAATATTTTTTTCTTTTGTAAATAAACAAGGCAGAAGTAAACACATCATCCTGATTAACCAATTGCGACAGACAACTAAATCAAGAGGAAACCTTTGCTTGGCATATTGCCTTAAACATATTAATTGACAGTTTCTCTTCAATATTTTAACTCCTTTGTTTCTCCTGGGAGGCGCTGGATGAGAAGCCAAGCTACCATAACTCATAAATAATGGTAACAGAATATCCAGTAATTTGCATTGCATAGTATATATTTACCTTTAAGGAAAAAAAAGAGATCATGTCTTTAAATTAGATCACTAGGGTTGAAATTAACTCTCTTTACTGATTAAACTGTCCCTTAAGTTTTCAAAAGGTGATAATAGAGCCTTACGACATGACAACTGTGTTTCATGAATAATGTTATTTTGAGAGAGTGAAATTGAATAAAATAGAACACTGCAGAAAATAAGTTTTACTTAAAGCTGAGTTTTACAAAACAGTATTTTTTTTAGGTAGCAATAAAAACATGTCTTATTAACATATTTACATTTGAATTGTGCATGGAAACATCAATTTCTCCCTTGGCCCTTTGTTTCTTTGTATTTGATAGTCTGGGTTGCTGATAATAGCTTCAAGATCACCTCTGGAATGGGCAGTTCGGTGGTTTTATTATCTGTGGAGGTTTGTAAATGTTTGAAATCAGCCGCCTTATCAAATTTCCATTATTGTCATTCTTTAAGTTAGCCAGGGCCCCTCTGAATGGCCCAATGTCCAATCGAAATAATGAGAATACAATACCTCAGCAACAGTGCCATCCATCTACCCCAAAGAGCACAAATTTCTCTTAAAACTGAAGTCAAAATTTGGCAGTACAACTGTGAAAATGTGAGTTGTCCATGAGTGAGAGTAATTTCTTAAGCAGTGTTTGTGTGGGTAACTCACCATTTCAGCCAGGTCACTGTTTTTTTTCTTTCCTCACAATCAGCTGATTCTGCAGGTGAGCTCTGTCGTCTTCCCCTTGGAGCCCCATGCATCAGTCCAGTTGGCCCTGCCGCTACTTCACCTTTGTGAATGTGAGTATTTATACTTATTGTGGTCGGTGAAATTTGTCCGTCAGGCTCTTTTGTTCCTAAGAGCATCCTTTAGTTTGACAGCCTGGATTTTCTAGGATCCTCTCTGAATCAAGTCTAAAAATCCTTTTTGCTTGTTCCTCTCTCCTTTATCCAGGTATAACTCTTGATGCTTAAATAAGCTAGAGTCACATCACAGCAACATCCTTCCTATTGTATTGTAAGAAGGACCCTATTTCTCCTAGACCAATCGTTTTCCATCATTGCATTTCACTTATCATTATACCTGCTTTAATATAAGCTTTGTGATAGCCATAATTAACACCTTAACATCACGGCAAGCAGAAGTCCTTGCATGTTTGCTAATCTAATACCTTTGTGACTTACCTGCTGGTGTTACAGTCTCCTAAAATGAACACTGTTAAGTGCCTTTTAGGCTTGAATGTAAGTGTTTGTTAATTTGACGTTTTCAGGGTAGATATTAGCCTTGAGCCCCTATTAAACTCCATTGCTTCTATTTTCTGTGCATTGCGTGTATACCATAGCACCTTTGGGTAGTCATCAAGTACAACTGACACAGCAGACTACACATGGCAGCTTCATTATATTTTGCCTACAGCTTTAGAAACAAAACAGAACATTTGTATTGGAATATAACTGCCCCCGGGTTTGCTGTGTGTAAATTACTTTGTGCTTATTTGATTTAATGCAGATTTATTTGGGTGGGTGCATGTAACCACAATGTAAATTGACAACTTGTCCCTTTTACAAGATGGGCCCTCAACACTGTAATAAAACAAATGTCACCTAAGACTATTTTTAAGTTTTAAAAGTGAGAATTTTCCAAACATATTGGCAAGTTACCATACTGACACAGCATGTCTGTCAAACAGTTTAACTATGGCTTTATGGAAGTTGCTTTCTCCTCCTTGTCACTGAGCTGGCCTAAAGGTCCAAAGTGTAAAAGACTATCCTATTACTATTAGAAAGCCATCACTTATAGCAAACCTCTTGTAATAGTATGTCAATTATATCAGATTTTAATATTCAGTAATTCAGTCATTTATGACCCTCTTCCACTTAGGGTTATTACAGGTGGAATATAAAGTATATTTTGTGAAAGGGGTTGCTATGCCATCACAGGTAGTTATTTCAATCCAATTCACACCTCTATGGGATTTAGAGTTTCAAATCTCCTTCCAATCACCCACTTGTAACCTTCCTACAAGAGGCTCTTTGCACACAAAAAGTAGCCAACTTCACCTGGTGCAAAGCTAATGCCATATTTAAAGATAACAGAAAATTAAGTTAATATTAATTTCTTGGGTACATTTCAAAATAAGGGTGATTTTACATAAAGAAAAAAAGTTAACTTAAGTGTTGTCATGTTTTTTGCACAGGGGAACCAACACACACACACACGCACGCTCACACAATCACACAAAAACTGTTTCATTTGACTTTAGAGGTCAACATGAGTGACTGTTCCTAACACAGCCAAAGCTGTTGAGTGTCTTTGTAATTTTCTATGCAATGTATTTCAAGACTCATGAGCTTCTTATCGGCTAAGGCAGCAGAGATTTTAGGAAATAACAAGAATATTTCATAACTTGCTTAAAAAAACTAACATTTTTTCAGGCCTGCATTTAATAATTAAATGCATGTCCAGTTGTTTTTTTCTGCAATTTTACAACATCCCCACTGCAATATATACCAGTTTAATATGAAATACTGTAGAACAGATTGACTGTCTGGAGTTATAAACAGCAGCCTGAAAAAAAGATGATCAAAGGTGTTTACTTGTCCGTCATATTTATGTCTCAGCACCACATTTGAAGTTTAAGCATGAAGCCTTTGCTTATCTACTCTATTCTCCCTGTATGAATTCTAACCATAAAGAATACTTCAAATTAAGAGTGGACATAGATGGACATGGCAAAGGGGTTCCAAGGACTCTTGATGTGCTTCAAAGATGTACAAGGTTGATAGAAAAGGTTGTTTTTCTTTTTTTTTCAATATAGGAAACCGAACTTGGAGTTAAGTCGTGACATATATAGATCAGGTACATATTGTCTTTGATGATGGCAGCTGTACATGGCTCTAACAGTGGGAATGTTAGGATTTCATCTGTGTCTGACAAATGCTAATTAAAAAACAAGATGTGAACACTGGTGAACTACGGAGAAAGACAAATTAGGGAGAAGAGCAAATTACTGAAACTGCTGTCAAGTCAACATGTCTACAGAAGTGGGGGTGTTGCTAATTTATCATCTGACACATCTGAGGTGATATTCGATCCTATTCTTGGGGAACCTTTGGCCAGTCAACTGGATGACACTTTGATGCATCAACTAGAGCTGCAGTTTGAAGACTCTGAGCTAATTATCACATCAGTCAACATCTACCAACATAGCACTCATTATTTGAGAGGCAGCATCTGGAGGTGACAAAGCTAACAGCGCATCTTCTTAAAATGATGTATGTATCCCCACAAGACTTCACAGGTTTAGTCTTCCAGATGATTAGTCAGTTCAAGGATTCATCACAGTTCAGACAGCCACTGAATATCAGATGGTGTTTATCTAGAGATGTGTACGATGCACACTGAGTTTATGAGCAGATGGGGAGAAACTTCTTGATCTTGAGGGTCACATGCATATGAAAGTAGAACCAGTGCAATAGAACCAATATTCTGTCTGCTTCTATCTTGGCAAAAATCGCCATGACTAGATAACTGTACTAACAAAAAGTCTTAATTACAAGTAGACTGTTAAATTAACGTTTTGCCATCACTGAGGTGTCAGTTTTGACCTTTCCTGAGTGCTTAAATTTATCATTCTTTTGACCTAAACAACAACATCTCTACTAAGAATAACAAATACCTGTAGTAGGAGTCCCAAAAAAACTTACAATTTTTATACTGGTTGAAGCAATGTGTGTGTCTGTGTGTGTGTGTGCATGCATGTATATATGTCTGTCTGTCACTGTTGCAGGTTTCTGGTTGGTAAGATCTGCAGTGCCATTAGTGGAAAAACAGCTGACCACTGTTTCAAGGCATTACCTTGTGTTCAGGTGCAATTTTTCAGTATCAGCTGATGAAATTTAACTTTTTATTCTTCTAGCAAGCTGACCTTTGTAAATAAAAAATAATAAAAAAAAATCTCTTGCACTTCTTTTATCCTTGAGTTCAGCCAAAACAAATAAATGTTCTGTATTTAAGATTTGAAGAATTTTAATCAGAGTTTAATCATTTACGATTGGCTGATTGGAACATTTTTAAATAATGTTGATGGAGAGTGTTTAAATACTTTGTTCTAATTTAACAGCTTAGATAGATAAAGGGTGGAGAATTCATTGCCTTTGCTTTTGATTAGAGGTTAGCACTCATCAATGAGTGAGGATTTTTCTTTCCACTGCTCTCTCTGTTGGAAGCACCTTTTCAGCTTCAGATATTGTGATCTTTCTTGATGTAGTGCTTTTAGAAAAGAGAATCACGAATCTCTTTGCGTTTTTACAGTTTTTGTCCTCAGCAAGAAATGATTTGGGACCCGGAGCATTAATCATGTTCTGAGAAAATTAATTTTAAAGCGGTCTATCCCAGAGGCATAGTGGTTTCCCCTTTGGGATTCATTGTTGTTTGTGTGTATTGTTCTGAGCAGTTGGCTTGGGAGAAAATACCTAATCTTAGCATTGTTGGAACCTGTTGGACACTTTTCCACACCAGTGCGTTAATAACACAGAAGAATCTCCTGCAGACCAGAGTTAAGTTTGTGAGTTAGGTTGAATAGGTTGAATTAAGAAATTTCTTGTAAGAGTATATTTAGGCTTTTGTGGAAATGAACTTGTATACACTCCGAAGTGAAGTGGATTCCTCTGAAGTGTAAATCAAAGGTAAAATTCATGGCACTTTCAGGAGAAAAGAAGCTACTGCAAAAAGAATTATTAGGTGAAAGCATAAATCTAGACCATTAATCACAAACCTTCAAAGCGATAAAAGATCTTTTAACGGCTGGTAGAACAACAGAGACAGAGAAGTAGGTAATTCATTCACAACTGAATAAATCAACACATTTTTTATTTAGTACTCACAACCATTTTCCCACGAAACGGTATTGCACATTTTTGCAGTTAAAAAGTCTTTCCAAAGCCATTTTGGTATATTTGAACACAACCTGTCACTTATTCTAGGGGTAATAGAAACCTAGAAATAAGATTTGGTCAGAAATGTCAAAAATGAATGTTTTGGTGTTGAATTGATTTTAAAAAAAGGAAGAAAATTTTCCTTTTTGGTAAAATGATCAAATCCCCATCATAATACTATATTAAGTCAAAATATTGAATTCTGCCTGTTAAATGCAATTTCATCTCCCATTTATTAGATTCCTGAATATGATGTCAGTCCAGTATAATCTTATTTCTGATACCCACTGGTCATTCCATTTTTGTCCCCAAACTGCCAATGCTCCATTGCCTTTTTGTTTAAACAGACCCAACTTCCAGCCCCTGGACCTACAGGAGCTTCCCCCAAAAAATTATAGGAACTCTAAGGCTCCAGATCAAATGGGGGACTCAACCAGTGACACCAGTGAAAGATGATACTTACAGCAGCATATTTCTTCCAGACATTATAAGGGCAATGATAAATGAAAGGGGACACTGGACAGGAAGCATTTTCAAGGTATAGATGCCTGAACCTGATAGCCCTCAGGGCCAGCGGGGACACGTGGGAGTGCCATATTTCTATTCGCTGAAGATAGAGAGACACTCACCTCCCTCTAACCTCTAGTGTCAAGGCCCAGTGAAAAAGTGGGGGCTCACCTCAAGGGAAAGACTTTATGATTTTGATAAAATGCCTCCAAATGGCTGCTCTTTTCCAATATGGCTGCCATTATTTTGTTCCTAGGGCACAAACGGCTGTGTAGTTGTTTGACATTCACTAAATTTGAACTCCTTTAGTGGACTTCTTCAATCAAAATAAAACACCTTGAGTCATCCATATCCTTAGTTTATATATTATTGTTTGTCATGACATTTAATATACAGCCTTAAATCAGCAGTGACCTTATTTCCAAGAGGGCAGTTACTAGACCACAATGCCAAAAAAACATCTTAAACAACTCATTGTCTTAACCCTGAATTTTTTTACAGTTAATTGCCAGAATGAAAGGGTTTCTTTTTACGATTTAATTAAAAAGCCATTAAAGTGGATATAGAAGCTCAACACTGGTGTTTAGGTTAATTTCCATGGGGATGTTAAGACAATCTCTCTCAGCACCAGAAGTCATTCAGTCATGTTGTAATGCCAGTTGGTACAGGTCGATGTAGAAAGACCCGGGGATTCCGCTGCCAGAGAAAGAAAGATTAAGATCCAGGCTATTGATAAACTATCACTGACAACACAAACAACCCTCTGGGAGCTTGTGACATGTTTTCACTGAGGAAAGTCTCTTTCACCATCCACAAGAGATGGTACACTTTAATTATAGCAAACAGTGAGATAGTTGTGTGGAATGGATTTATCTACATTGCCCCCATCTTTTTTTTTCTTTCAGTAAAACCCTTAAAAAACATGCAGGGCTGTGGGAGGGCAAGAGTGTCGTACTTGTTTTCATTCTCTCCTCCGAATCAGTATGTTACATAAATTTGATTATCTTTGTAGGTTTAAAATGACAGCGTGTAGCAATGTGTGTTTCTTTCACAAAATTCACATTTACCAAAAACTTTTATTTTCAATGCAAAAGCATGTTGTTTCTCCTTCAGATAAAAACAGATTGAAGTGTAATGACACATTCAGCTCACAGTTTGGTTGGATTCTTGATACATGGTTCACAGTTGGAAACCCACAATATTTTGACAAAAAAAAGCAAACTTCCAATGGAGAAAACAGTTGTATTGTATGAATATTCAATATTTAAAGTGATATTCAATAAATTTTAGAGATAATAGTCTGGGTGAGCTGCTGAGCTGATGAAAACAGGGGTGTAATATCATCTGTGGTTGTGGAGAGAGCTTTTTGAAGTCTGAGAAAATAGCCCTTGATGATGTCATCGGGGGGTTATCTTGCCTGGGGGCTTGGGGACCACACATCACAACAGAAAGCCTTTACTACAAATGGAGAGCACTGGGTTTGAAAGACGTTAACATTTCCCACAACGGAATGTTTTATAAACACAGTCTATTATCATGGCAGTGCAATCCTTCACTGGGAGAATATGTGTTAAATATGTATAATTTTCTGCACAGCTGATGTGTACGGCGCATTATCGCATCTTTTTTTATCAGAGGATTGTAAGTTCTTGTATCAGAAATTTCCATGTGTTCTGAAGATAAAGCCACCTGGCAGTTTAAGAACCGTATAATGCCATAACTTTTACTGTTAAGCCAACTTTATTTATATATACAACAGAGAATAACATCTAACATGATGTGTAGCCAAAAGTAGGCCTGGGCGCCATGCAACCTAGAGGGCAGACTAAACAATACAAACCAAAAAAAAAAGAAACATCTATTCACAGAGGGAGCGCAAAGAGGTAAAGCTGAGTCTCCTGGATTTAAGCATCAACAGCCAAAGAGAGGAAACAAGAGAAGTCCCTGAACAACTGATGGCAAAGCACAGTAATGTCTGAGTACTGAGAGAGAAGGAGAGAGAATAATGCTCCTGTATTCTGTCCAAATATTTGGACAAATTCTGTTTTGATTATTTGGCAACATTTTGTCATAAAACTCCCCCTGCCAATAAAGCCCTTTGAACTGATTTGGACAGGAATGTGTTCGTATATCATAACCTACCTACACATTTTTATTTTAAACCAGCCTCTGCTCTCTCCTTAGGTTCAAACACTATGATTGCTGGTTGCTATGTAACTGCTTGTCTGCTAGGTGCAACACTTATTATTTTAAAATGAATGAATGAATGAATGAATGCTTTTATTTCGGTTTAAAAACAAAAAATAAAATCATATTTTTACAAAAGAACCCATCAAACAGAAACCGAAAAAGGAATAGGCTGAAGCCCCAAGGCTTATTTTTGCCTATCCTGTACCATCATAGGAATAACCTGTGCACCTGTGTTTCTAATGTATGAGCGGTGCCTTTACAGGGCAACGTCGGCACTGATGAAGATGCAGAGGGGTTTTTTTCAACGAAAAATAAGTGACTTCCTTTGGCTGAGTTCAACCCTTGAGAAGATGTCCTCCACAAAAAATTAACACATTTATTTCCTGATTATCATATAGATTCATGCTCTCTCTCTCTCTCTCTCTCTCTCTCTTCTTTTCCCTCTTCATGGACCTCCTTGGTTATATTAGTTCTGCTCTCTCTCAGCATCATTTGGTCCCTCAGAGCCCAAACATGTGTTTGCTAGACAACTTCATTATGCTCCTGTTAGCATGACAACACATAAATCACAGTGAAGTTCCGCTATCATCCCCCTACACAGACACCACTGCAGAAAAAACACAGGCACAAACCACCGGCATACAACAACTGTGATGGTGAGGGGAGAGCTTTGCCTTTAAAGCTGGCTTGGCTCTAATAGAGATGGGAAAAAAATCCTTGGGTCAGCTCTTTATGTCTTTGGGGACAATCAGGAGAGCAAAGAAGCAGATTGCTGCAGACAATTTGATCATCCGCTCCTGGGCATGGGCTCTTCATTACCTGACTGAAATAGGCCTCTCCCAGGGGGCCTCAGGCCTCATTGAACAGGAGAGGTGGGGACGGTAATTATATCTTGGGCCAACCCTAAATCGCTTCACATTAGGCTGTTTCCAAAGCGTAGCTGCAGTATCCTCGATATGTCGCTCGCAGCCCCCACCCTGGGCCGTGTTGACATGCTGTTGCTGTTAACTGCGTCCTCATTTATCAGGGTCTTAATTGTGTGTTGCCATGTTGGCTTTGGCCCCTGCTCACTCAAACATCAGCCTGTCCCATTGTATGCTGAAAGAGAGAGATGACAGGGAAGGAATTCCTCTGTCTCTCCTAATTGATTATCATTCTCTTCTTTGCGAAGACTTTGCCGTCTTCCTGTTGCTGTCCTTAATGTTGTCCATATTTGTTTTGTTCTTTTATTTGAGTTCTTTATGAAGAACAATACAAATATGCCTCTGTGATGCAAAAATTAAAAGAAAAGCTCTGAGTAGTTTGTGTGAAATAACAAGGGTCAGTAAAACTTTTTTTGTAAAAAAAACAAAAAAAAAACAAACACAAACACAACATCATTAATGCGGAGGAGACGGGCCAATCAGAAAGGCTGTTACACAAATGAGGTCAAGGGAGCCCAGCTCCAGGTGTTACACAAATTCCTGAGCTGTGTTTCTGTCGTTCTCCTGGGGATGGAAGCATTCACATATACATGCACAGGGTCTGCACATATATATGTACACCCAGGCTCGTTTTCACTCATACACATGCTGACGCACCTACGCACACACCTACACACACACACACACACACACACATTGACACTGTGTTGATTCCACTGAAAGAGAGACACCTGCCTTCCCAGGGCAGTTGAGATGCAGGAGAACAGAGTGTCAGACTGAAACTCATCAGCTCAGCCAACCCTAAACACGGTCCTCTGAGGGCAGCAGTGCACGGTGGAACCTCTGCACCTTTGCTGGATTGGCTTTATTCATTTATTCAATTGGTTACCTTGTAGCCTCAGCATGGGATGAAATTGAATGCGGAGAACGCAAGCGATTGGGTTGAGACTTTACCACAATAAGCCTGTTAAACAGGATTTTTTATTCTGTTGTTTTTTTTGCTTATTTTATTTTCTTTAAAGGAATATTTTGACATTTTGGGGAATGGTGATACAGCTAGCAGCCAGTCGTAGTTTTAAACTGAGTTTTGAACTATTTAAATACTTCTTTCAAACTATTCTTTCTAACTACATCTTTTGAATATTAATGTCATAAAATTTTAATTAACCATTGATATGTTTAATGTTTTTATTGGCGTTTACAAGTCTGTTCTAACATTCAAATAATCAGAAGAAGAGCTTGTAATAAAACTGGAATAGAGGCTGGAGTGAAAAGCCCCATGAAACCCAGTAAGGCCTGAGTTTCACTGCCACTGACTGATGGAGAATGAGCTAATGACAGAACATTGAAACACTGGTGATACAGTAATGTTAGTGTCCCTTGTCTGTTGGCAGCAGAAGCTTGTTCGAGCTCAGACTGAAAGCTTCTGCACTGTAGAGAGAGAAAACTCATACAGTATTGATGAGTCCGGCTCTGCACAGATCGAGCGAAGGACACCACAACTCAGAAGTGAAGAAATATGCAAAAGTGGCACACAGCGTGTTCCTATTCTGTGTCCACTCTTTTCCTTTCTTTAAGCCAGCCTTCAGTTCCTCCCTTGTTCTCTCTGCTCCTGTTTCTAACCTTGAAAAATTAGTATCCTTCCCAAGAAACAGATTGTAAGATGCAGCTTTTCCACATTACCCTTCAGTGAGTTTCTCACCAAAGCTTCAGCTCATGTAATTTCTCTCAGATTGTTGGCAAGAAAGCATTAAAAAAATCCTCCTTCCCTCCCTCCATTTCCCCAACCTTTGCTTTAAGCCTAACAGCCATCTGATGACTGCTCGACAGTGAAAGTTATCAATAATTGAGGCTGTGATCGCTTTGGGGATGTTGTTTTCTTGCTGCTGAGATGACATGATTTTTCCTTTTCTTCTTCACCAGCACTAGTCAAAGTAAGTAAAATAAGCTTGTTTATTGTCCCACTTTAATGCGACACCATTGCAGTAAAGAAAACATGTATTACCAGATACATCATTGTGGAGACCTGCCAAGTATCATGGGTCTTTTCTGATCAAATAAACTCTGCTTGCTCCCTGTACAAGCTGCCTCTCATGAGGATGGCGGTTTTTGAGTGATGTGGGCTCTATATGAATACTAAATGAAGGATCTTACTCATCTCCGTTCATTGAATTTCAGCTGGAAAAAAAGGGATAAGAAGATAAGATTCTCTTTCCCTCTCTCTCTGAGAGATGTTTTTTGTTCAACCTCCCAACTTCATTTGAGAGGTTTTTTTTGGCCCAGCAGGTCAGTGTATTTGTATGATTGTATGCACACACTTTAATGCAGTTTTTTAAAGGAAGGTCCATCATTTTTACATTTTTTGAGTCTAGTTATCATTCTGTTACTTTCAATGTTTTTTATGTATTTTAATTAGACCAACCAGTTATTTGTCAAAGTGTGCTTTAGCATTAAGATGATTTTTTTCTCATTCCCCTCTATAAACATTTCTCCTATATAATCTGATGTAGGTTTCTGCATGATGAGATCGCTACATATAAACCGTCTCGGTTAAAGGAGGCCAACCTAAGTCATCAGCTTTTGTAAGCGACTGAGTGGGAGTTTCCAGCAGGACAGCTTGCACCTTTTTGGTGTTAGTGCATTATTCAGACTCTGTGGGCAGGTGCAGCCTTTGACACCATCTCTCGGGACTCAACTAATTTTCAGCTCCAGCTGCATTTTAACAACATTGATTGTCTTAACTTGAGAAAAAATCAAAATATGTCTTTTTTCAGACTAGCTCTCTGATGAATCCTTTTTTTTTTCATGCATTCTAAATCTACACTCCTACAGTTTTCAGGGAATTCTTGAAACAGTCTCAGAAAAACAGCAGCGAAAATTGAGCAACCATTCTAGTGATCTGAAAGGATATTTAGTTTTTGAGGTAAGAAAAAGGATGAACTGATACTTTCCTGCTCTGAATGACAAAAAAAAAACCTTAACTTCTAAGTCTAAAAGAGTTGCTAAGATACTGAAATTTATCCATCAATAATGTTATCAAGGAAAGAAACACACAATAATGTCCGCTGTGTCTTTTATATGTGTTACTATGGCAACTATGTCCAACTGCAGCCCAGGAGTGGGCAGGTGAATGACAGGTAGTAAGAGCACCAACTGTATGTAGTGTGTGCAGATGTGCTGGTGTATGTGTGTCTGCAGGTGTGAATGCGTTTTGGGATCAGCTTGAAAAACTGGAGCAACAGAGAAAAGCTTTTACCGCGTCGGTCTCAGTGGAGGGCAGATTTGCACATACGCTTTAGTTTTAAAACCACAGTTAATGAAAGTAATTTAATCATTTCCCCTGAAAGAATTCGTAATTGCGTCGTTGGGCCCGGCTACACCATAGCAGCTTTGTTAAAAATCTCTAAGTGTGAATTCTATGAATTCTTATACCTCCAGAGATGAAAGCAGATATCATTTGTTCTTGACTAAGATGAGCGCACCGGGGCTCCACAGGCCTTTTAAATGATAATATTGTCATGCATCAGTACCATAAGATTGCAGTGGTTTTGGATCATTACAGGGTTGTTAAAGTGCAGTGGTGCCCCAGTCACTCTGTGTTCAAGGAGTTATGCAATAAGAGAATGAATTCTTTATTTTATGCTGGATTTAAGCAGGTTTTTCAGCTCACCTTAGAAAGTCGTGCACGACTGCATCTTTTCTTTTTTTGTGTGCTTTTTAAATAGTAAGATTCATCATTGAACAGTCAATCAAAAAGCAATCATGCATATTTAGAGTCAACAAACAGGCCTAAGCAGGTGGACATCAGCAGACATTATTACTTTCTGCACAGAGTTTATTTCCCATAACACCCGACGATACATTGTGGGAAGCTGCTTTGATATAGATCATCACAGATATCCTCTGTAGCGAATTTTTTAAAAGCGATTTCCAGAAATAAGCCTGCTATGCAGTGCAATAAATAAGACTGTCAGAGACTGTTACATTCAGAGAAGTACATTAAAGGGAAGGGTGCCCAAGAGGTGCCGGTGATAGAGAATGAATGTTCATTATCATAATGACGCTCTGCGGAGAATGTCACCATTCTGTGACAACCTAAACCTCCCGTTCTTTGATATAGCGTCTCTTCATGCTGTTCTGTTCAGTTCTGACACCACTGTGGAAGACAGCTGTGTGAGAGCCTTCCACCAGCGTGTTTTTGACGTGAAAATTTTCCATCTCATTTGTCACTCTGAAGGAAAACAGACACAATGAAATTGAGTATAGCACATATGTGAGATAAACTCTGCACATAAGATAAATATGCTCATTTCATTCCACACAGGATGTCGGTAGTGGCAGGTGTTTTTTAGAAGTATGCATCTCATTTTGGACCCTACTGTGTGGTGAGGGAAGTGGAGGAAGAGATATACTAAATGTTTAGGAGTTGAGCGGTGCTTTGAGCTTTGGCAGCTGACATGAGGAGTCCAGTCAGCTGGAACAACTGGTGTACCCGCATACCACTAGAGATCCTGGAGCCCATGAAAGAATATAATATAGGGCCCCTGTAGACCCCCATGTAGGCTAGTAGTGTACATTTTTTTAATATATTATGTATCACAAAAAAAGTATCTATCAGCATTTTCTAATGCGGGATTCTGAACACTAAGCAGAGACAGACATTTTTTCAATCATACTTTTTTTATTATTATTATTATCTGAGGAACTACTTTATGTACTGTGGTGCCATTTTCCTTCCTAGTATACAGCTGAAAGTAGCCTATTGCAGTGAATTGACAAGAATGTGATTATCTAGTCAGAAAAAATCTCAGGTTAAAATTAAAAGAGCCACATTGTTCCTGATTATGAACAAAACTAGGTATGGCTAAGCAACTAAGTGTTTTTACTGAGGGGTGTAATATGGCAGGCTAGCTGGATGATTCCACTAAAAAGGGAAAAGTTAAACACTCCATAATTTATTATCTCATATTCCAGGAGGCTAAGTTATCAGGTTGGGGCCCTAAATAATTTCCTCACATTAAAATGCTTTATTTTCATGTTGTATTTTTGAGGGCCCCTGTAAGCCCAGGGCCCTATTATCCAGAATCATCCTAAGCACCTACCTCTTTATCTTTGCTTTGCCTAAAACAAATAAATGATTTTTTTAACAGAAATATAATGGTTAGGAGCTTTTCACTACTTACTGTATTTTGCTTTGAAGAAAATGTAATAGCACTGTTAGATGGAAAGGTAACAAGCTGCTACCCAAAGGGATCAGACTGTTGAGTCAAATAAAAGCCGCAGAGCATGTCAATCTAAACATATTTCAAAGTTTTTGTTTAAGAATGATGTTAAAACAAAAAGGTTTCATATTTTCCCTTTTCAGTGAGAGATCTGTTCTTCCACTATGTGAAGTTTTGCCAAACTAGAAAAGAGAAATTATTACACTTGTTAATCCATTTAAAACTAAGCAGCAATGCACTTGTGGTTGTCAGTCCAATTTCGTGCGCTGCCACTTGATTTAAGAGCTTCAAAATGCTTTTGAGTGATGGAAAAGATGATGCAATGTTCTTATTTTTCTGCTCGGTGTCAGCCAGTGGCATCTTCACAAAGCACATTTTGGAATCTATCGCTCCATCAGCGCTATCCACTCTGATGGAGAGTGAATGCCAAAAAGGATAAGGTCATACTTCCAGACAAAGTGTCTCACTCTATCAACATAAGAAAACAACTTCCAAGCATACAGCTGTGTGAGTGGGGAGTTTATAATCATCCTCTCTTTTTCCCCACAGGGAGTGGGTTCTGGGCGGCTGCGCTCCCACTCCAAGGGATAAAGAGATGAAATTTATCGGGGGAGGGTGTATATTCCAGACAGTGCAGAGTCAGGATATCATCCTGTTACAGCAGCAAGCACAATAACTTTATGCTGACAAAAACTATCACCTCTTCCACTCGTAAATCCCCTCACAAGGTCAAGAAAGGCTCACTCTTGAAATCTCCATGACTGCTTTGACCAGTGCCACAGCTTTTGCCTGTATCCTTATGAAATGCCTTTCTCTTTGAGGCTCAAGTCATCATGGCATTGTCAGCTTAATAAGTATTATGGCCTGTCAAAGTGACAGTGCAGTAGTTTGAAGTGATAGTGAATTCGCCCCTACATTTTTGGATTTGAGTGGCTTTTAGGTTTTGTTAGCCTGTGCTCTTTCTAATCTACACAAGACACTTGTGGTGCCGAAAAAAGGCAGAAGCATTAAATTCCCAAAGCAAATAACAAATGTCAGACTGTGCTTGGGAACCGTTTTCAGTAGGACGTGCTTGTTGAAAGCAGCCTGGGGCTTGTGTGAGACGGGATGAAGTCAGTGGCTAAATGCAATGAAATAACCTTTGCTGTTGCTCAAGTGCTCTGTCGACCTTGGGAAGGGTGTGCTGCCAATCTGTGTTTGAGAAACCGGAGTCATTGTCTTTCCCTGGGATACGCCCCAATGGCCTTCTCAGCTGTCACAGAAGATCGAGGTTCCAAGCCACTTTAGGTCATTATGAATCATACATTAAGATGCCATGAGCCCAGCAACAGTGTCAGTTATCCCCTTAAAATTCCTCTTTAATGAAATATTACCATAAAGGGTGTTTTGTGTTCGTGTCAAAGATTTCTATTAGCATTTAAAAAAACTTAAAAAGTATACTGAATGCTTTGATTTTTGCATGTTAATTTACTTGTAAATGTAATTAACATGCAAAAATCAAAATTGTAAAGCTTTTACATGAACCTGCTCTGAATTCATTGAATCCAAAGTTTTTTTGCAATATTCCAGAAACATGAATAAAGAGGGAATATGAAAAAATCACCAATTTTTCAAAGTACATCGATGGATTAAAGTTTGAAATTCTAAAGGGATCCTAAAGTTCAAATATGGTTCTTATTATGGAGGAAAGTGGTTTTCAAATTATTTATTTACTAACTTTTGAGACTTATACTTTTGGAATTTATTATTTACTCACATTGGCTATGGAGTTTGCCAGTCTTAAGATCTGATCCAGTGAACAGTAACTTTAAAAAAAGAGGAGAGATATGATATATTGACAAAGTTTCAATCAAGAGTTGCTTTCTTCATTTCCCAAGGTTGTTTTCAGCCAGCTGCTCAAAATATACGGTAATTATGTACATAACTGAGGGTGAAAGGAATAGGGCTACAAGCAAGAAAAATATTCATGCTATTTATGGTGTAATTACATCTTCTTTCACTTCTGTGATAAAACCATAGAGATATTTATCTGTGACATGCTAAAGGTCCATGTAGCAGCAGAAAGCAAAAACTGTGAGTGCACTGCAATATGGAAGGACGCCCTTTGTTTTTTAATATGTGTTGTTTTCTCTTTCAATTTTAGTATTTAGGTGTCAACATATATGTTTATATGATAACTGGGTAACACCAAAATAAGATTGTTATTTAGACAATACTTCAGTTTTAGCAGAGGTACATACTCATACCTTGTTGACATGAATATGAGGTAGCATATTATTTGGGTATTACATTAAAAAAAGGTGGGTCATATTTGAGAAAAGATACTATGCAAATGCAGCAGCAGATCCTCTCTTTGAAAATAGCAAATACCTAAATACCTATTTCTGACCTTGTTACATTATGTGAATGTTAATGTGAAGTTGCTATGCTACCAAGTTCCTCATGTTTGTTTGTTTGAATTGGTCAACTTAACAGTGTTCATTTCCATTCCCATTATTGTTTGATGGCAAATGTAACATGTTTTGATGCCACTTTAATGTAGTATTTATTTCTGAAAAAGAGTGAAAGCAAATCAAAAGCATCTCTCAATCGCCAGAAAAAAAAATTATTACAATAAATGTCAAGAAAGTCTGTGATACAAAAAGGTGGAATTTACATTATTCTTTTAATAAAGGTATATAGTTTTTCTCTTTAGCAAGAAAAAAGGGAAGGGTAACAGTATCTTGGGGAAAACCTTTACAAATTATTATTTGATATATGGGTAACTAGGGTGTACAATTTTATCTATTTAAAAATAAGTATTAAGTCTGTTGGAAAAGTACTGTTTATGTACATCATTAAAACAATGGATCTGACATCAAACCCTGTGATATGATGAAAAATCCATTTGATGATGCCACTACAAATAGTTTGTGTTCCATCAGACAATTAAGCATTAAACCAGGATAATCAAATCCCAAGCCACAAATTTCTACGTAAAATTGTAAGAAAGTCCTTCTGTAACACATAAACATTTTTTTTAAATTATTCTATTCAAAATTCGGAGCATAAGTTTCTTTCATTCAGTTCCTTGCGCAATCACATATGTGTCAGCCTCTCTCTTATTTCCTTCCTCCTGTCTCTGCATGGTTCCCATCTCATCTCACTGCTCCTCAGAGCAGTGCACTAATGGCTTTTTGGGAGAGTGAAAAAGGACATTGTCCCTGCAACCACTCTCTACGGTTTCCTCAGTGCTAATAAATCCCTTAGCAGGGGTTGTTTATTATGTCCCTCTGATGCAACTTTCAGAATGGAGCAATTTTACAGTGAATGTGCTCTAGATCTCTCAGCTCGCCTGCTCTGCATTCCTGATTTCTCCTTTGTACTAATTTTAACAGACCACAAGCTAATGGGGTATGTCAGTGAGGTAAATCAAGCTGTATTATTTTTATCTTGCTGCCATTACACTGTGTCAGATGTATAATGATCCATTTAAAAGACAAATTCTGTATTTTCTTTAGAGGGAAACACCATCGGCACAGCCATGTCTGCACGACTAGACATTTCCAAGAAACAAAAACAATAAGCTTTTGTTGAAGAACCAAAAGAGAAGAAAAAGCATCACTCTCATGAACAATGATGGTGGCCTCTCTGCACAGAACTGTGTTCTTAGTGTCTCTGTCACTGGCCATTCATTGTCATGTCACTGGTGAGGAAATCAATGATAACAATGTGACCCTGTGAAGTCCTTTCCTTAAGCAGTGATTGTGCTGCTGTGATGACAGCCACTGGAAATAATGATTGAAACAAACTTTAAAGTCCTTCTAGAAATAGCTTTTGGTAAACTCCCCAGAAGCAAGAGGCAGTCTCGCATGCCCTGCAGAGCAAACAAAAGAAGGACACATTTCAGTATCTTCATCCATATGCATAGCATGCCATGAAATCCAGCTGATAGCTCTGTTTTCCAGGAGTTATTTCAGTGATCCATCTCTCCGTCTGATATGATAATCAATTCTTTAATCCTTATGTAAATCATTCTGAGTGTCAAAAGAAATGCTCTAGAATGCCTCACTATAAAACAACTGAAACACACACAATCTATCAAGTAGGCTACACGCAAATTAAGGGCATTAATCACAGAGGACAAAAGGACACCCGGTATTGGCGCAGTGTCACACAATCACTGGATAGTCTGCTGGTTTATCTCCAAGGTCAGCCTTCCTTGGGCTGACATTGGTCATTTTGTATTTTGTAAGGTTGTGATGGATGATAAACCTTGTTTTTTGCAAATCTGACTTTTGAATGTTTCAACCAAGAGGTCCTTGTGTTGTGTGTATCTGTGTGTGTCTTATAAGAGGCCGCTGGCTAAAAGATTTTGTTGTCATTCTGTGAGTTGCTCCTACGATCTCTACCCTTTTGCAATGTGACAGATTTATTAAAATGGCCCTGCCCGCTTTTACAACATCCATTATCAAAGCTAATCCAATCATGTTCCTGAGTGAAATTTTGAATATTTTACAGCCAGCCATTGAAAGACAGAACCTGGTGTTATCAATAGCCAGTACAACAGCATCTTCAGATGGCATAAATACATTTAAAGTTTGATTTATATTTATTTTCTGCCTCTAAATGCAGCCGACACAGTGAGATATTCAAGGGCATCTGATTGTCATTACAGCACCATCAAACTCTGAATCATAGCACAACACCTAATGGCTTATTACAGGAGCGTATGCTAAATTAAACATTACTGCATCAATAAATGTTGCATGACATTAACCTGACAGTGCTTCATAAATATTGTGCACTTTCCTCCAACCCTCCACCCTCTTTCACCCCCGACTTCCTCTGTTACCTTCACTCCCACATGCACAGAAGTATCCAATAATAACACCCGGCATGTGCTCATCCTGTTTTGCCTAATGCATTAGAATAACATAAATGAGCATTAAATAATTTTCAATTCCCCAAATTATATTTCAAGTATTTTAATTAGGAAGCACTTTGCAACATCGCTCACCTTCAGCAGATGGGTGTGCATGTCAGCCAATTTAGGCAGCGAGCAATCAAACATTGCACATTAGCATTTCTATTTTCGTCACCCAAAACCCTTCATTCCCCCACTCAATCCCATCTCACATTTTTCAGTATTATTACAGTGAGGGTTTGACTTACATGTGATGACGGGCTTACTAAGCATGTAGTGCCAATTTTCTGAGCTAAAGTGGCTCTCCTTGAAAGGTTAAAACATCAAAGAGGTATTTCCCAAACAGATTTATTACTTGACACTATTTTAGTGACAACAAAATATTGCATAATAATAACTCAACCATACAACAATCAGTATTAATTAGAGCACAACATAAAGTAACATTTACCACATGGAGTTAACCACTGTATGTTAATTACCTTGGGGATTACAGTCAACACTAATTGGATTTCTACATTCAAAGTCATTATTTCACTGTTATTGTGATTAAATATGACAAGCATCCTGTCTGAAGGACTGGTGAGTAACTCTTGTATGCTACCTCTTGTGGAGAAAGCAATAAGTGAAAATTATTTCCATCTTCAACTTCCCTATATATGCTGTTCTTTATAGACTCTTATGTATGGTATGGTATGGTGTGTGTATATAAATATACATATAAACTTAATATATATTTGTGTGTGTGTGTGCGTGTTTAATTATATATATATATATATATATATATATATATATATAAATATATATATATATTATCATCACCTACTTTGAACTGAGGTTTTGGTAGTGAGTGATTGGGGGCACAGTTGGAAAAGGGTATGTCATCTGGCATCAGTCCAAATTTAGCAGCATTTGTCAAATTCTAATGACAGTTTTTTATTTCCTTTAAAAAGTATCTAAATAAATGAATACCTTAATAAATAAATCTTATCTCCCACACATACCTCTTTTCAAACTTTGTTGCTTATTTAGTTGCCTATGTGTTTGTTTGATTGTTTGTTTGATTTGAGAAGAATTAAAGGTTTAAAAGTTTTCAGGGTCCTCAGTATGATACATCATCTAAAAACTATATTACCTTCTCTGCCCTCTGTATACATGTCTAGTTAGTTCAGTATTTTTTTTTTCCCCTGCCATCCTCTGGGGACCTGCCATTCCTCACCTGTCCACCAGTCACTCTAACTGTGTTTAGCTCATTAACTGACTCTCCTCCTGCTTAAACACCTGCCCCTCATTCCCTCATTAGCTCCAGTGCACAGCCACCATTCCCCTTTGCCAGATGATTTTTTATTGCATGGTGCAAAATGATAATTTTTCTCTCTTTTTTCCCCCTGTTCCCTGCATGTTGTTCACAGATGCATTTGCTTGCAAACTTTAAGCCTGAACAAAGACTGTTATCCTTATCTGCCATTCTTCAGTGAATCTGCCTTTGGCTCCTTATCTCACTAAGTAATCTATACAAAAAAAAGAAAAAAGAAATCAAAAAGAGCTTGTAATAAAAACATTGTTTTATGTTTCGTTATTTAACTTGTAAGCTGTACTGTGCATAGTTTTATTCGGGATTAGCTGCCTGCAAAATATGCTAGGCTGTGCTCATACAGAAATCCAAAGTTGAGCTATAACAAGTACGCATGTCTAGCTTCACATGTCCTCTCTTCCCTCCTCAGAAAAAAAAAAAACTGTCAAATACATGGGGTCATGACAGCTGCTCAGGCATTCATCCAGTACCCTGAAGCCCTGTCACCACTCTAACTGATTTCTGAGCCAAGGCCAGAAACATTCACCGGTCTGGAGACAAGCAACCCACCAGTGCTCATTACTTGGGGATACTTTGTACATGGGTGGCTGTGACAGTCCTTCAACCCCCTTGGTCTGTGAGTACTCAGGTCATGACTGTGAATTAGGTGGCACTGCTGTCCTGCAAGCTATAACTCCAATGCAGTCATCAGTGTCAACATACTGTCCACTTAGATACGTCAGGCCCTCACTGACCAGCCAGGTCAGAAGCGACAGGCATTTCTTCACTTAATTGCTCCATCAAGCAAAGCATGTAAAGGCAAACTGAGACAGACAGTGTCACTTCTTAGGAACTATGAAACTGTAAAGGCTTGAAAATAAGGTCTGAGAGGTTGGGAGAAATTTTAGAAGGCTTTGTTATAATTTCACAAAGTTTTTATTTCTGCACTGACATCCTGGAATGAAAACCAGCTTTGAGCAAATGATATAATATAGCAATAGCACCCAAGAGGCAGTTCAACACAAGATAAGGGGGTATGCCAGCAATGCAGTCAGTATGAGGTACAACTGAGCAGTGTCAGCACCACTGAAGTGCCTTTTTCACAGCGAGAAACAACTTAAGTGTATTGCCACTTTCAAATAAGAGATACAGATAAATGTTGGCTGAATGAAAAGACTTTGTGTGCAGTCATAAGTGCACAAATGGCTAACTGCTTATTAACTAACTTATTCTGAAGTGTGAACACTGTTGCAGTCAGTGGAGTCTGTTGGCGTCTGGGTGCTAACTCAGTATGGCAAAATGATTGGCTAATACCGTAACTGTAAATAATTTTAGTTTTCATAATATAAATACCTTTTTGCAGACTTAATGCCACATATATTATTTAACTTAAAAGCAAGCTGTTTGTTGTCAGAGTCTGCTGTCCCTACATTGTTAGCCCAAAAGCACCACAACATTATTAAGGTAATTTTTATATTTCAGGCCACTAAAAAAAATATGGTTACCTGTTTTTTTTTGGCTTTAAATATTAAAATTCTAAGTTCTTGTCCAAATTACACAGGTGTTATCAATAACTGGATTTTTCCTCACCACTTTAAAAAATCATTCCCTCTACTGCTGCACATGGTCTCATTCCAGTTTGTCAACTATCAGTGCTTTTGTTATGCCCCTGGGCATCTGATACTGACGCCAAAGGTGTCCTTTGTCCAACTCACAATCCTGCCACAAAGCCTTTCTTAACACAGGGTTTTTACCTGTAAAGTGATTATCGTTTGATTACTTAGGTAATCAAAGGCGCTTAGGTGCTTAGGCACCTAATACTTCACTGGGTTTTAGAAAAAACTAAATCAAGTTCAGGAAAAGCTCTAAAACGTAGTTATGTTTGTGAAACAGATAGAAGTAGGTTAGGTTTGTCTCATACAGATACTAAAGGGTTCCATTTGCTTCTGTATAAAAGACACCATGCGGCATGACAATGCCTGAGTACTTGATGAGCTGGGAATAATCCAGTGTTGCAGCAGGAAATGATTTTGGACTGTTGGATTACACAGTGACCTCTGTGGCACATATTGATGTCATTGACCCTTAATAGTGGCAGAGTATGTTTACAATTATACAAAAAAACAAAAAATGAAAGCAAAACACAAAACATGATAGGCAAGGCAACCAAAAAGCTTGCTTTACTAAAAAAGAAGCTGCAAGCAAACAAAAACAAAGGGAGCGACTAAAGAAAGTGCAAAAATCAAGAAAGTACAAAAATAAATGAAACAACAAACCAGGGCAACACAAGGAGTGCAAGGAAGCAGAGGCATGACTGTGGAGCTAAAAGAGGAACTGACAACAAAGACAGAGAAAACAAGGACTTAAATACTTTGAGAAAATACAGACAATGAGACATAGGTGAAACACATTAGGGTAGGGCAAGCAATCACACAAAAGGGAAACTTGACATGATGTAGAATTTACAACAAGACGGGACAATGTAACCAAAAGAAAACAGGAAACATGAATGACAAATATAAAAAAAAGTCAGGCTTGTATCACTGGACATTACCAAAGCCTTGCCAAAGACTGATTTGTCTCAAGAACCACAAGAAATGGCTGCTTTCCACTTTAATAGTGGCATGGGGCAGCCCCTTCTCCACCAGATACTGCAAAACATGTGGAGCAGAATCAATTTCCCAAGCCAGAGGAACCAGACCCTCCTTGCTTTGCAACAAAGTTGGAACCGCAATCATTTTGCCTTTTAACAGGCACAGGTGGAGTCGTCCTTTGCAGCTTGGTTAAGCTGTATGACCTGTACAGACAATCCAACCCACATGAGCCTGTCCCTCTCAGAAATAAAACCTTAGAAGACTAACACAACATTAGCATTGCAGTCATTGCTCCTGCCTACTGAGCCAGAGCCCACCAAAACTGGCTGATTGTCTATAGACGAATCTATGGAATAACCCTAAGTTGAGTAGCCATGATTACTGTAGTGGCATCTTTCTACATAGTGTGCACGTTTGAATACAAGCCCTCCTGTAAAGTTAACTTTTTTTTCTGCTTTTACCTCCACTTGCTTTGCAACATCAGTTTTGATGACAGTGTTTAGGAGGTCAGGAAGATCCTGTGCAGTTTTCAGCTGCTTGAACAGTGGTGGAAAACTTCAACTTTGGAAACAAACTAGATGAGAAATACAGAAACCCTTACTTCATGCAGAGTGCCTGTGTCTGAGACCAAACCTTTAACACAGATGTCCTGAGCATGTCCAGGACCAAAATGTTTACCAGAAAAGGGTCAAGAATTTTAGTAGAAAGGACTTTGTTCAAAATGACAACAGTTAAAACGTGTTGGTACTAACGTTAGAAAGTTGCTAACGTTAGAAAGTTGCTAACGTTAGTACACATATATTACACAGTGACGTTGCTTCACTTGAAATATGGCCCATGTTCAAGTGGCCTATTATTCCTCTATTCCTCCATTCTATCCTGCCTATTGCTTTGACAAATGTCTAATCTTTAAAATAATTTAAATTAAAGATCATCATCCATTTAAGAAACCTTCATCAGTAACTGGGAGTCACTTTCTATTGTTGTCAGTCCAACTGTCCATGTTGCTTTCACTGTCAGCAGTCACTCACTCACTAAAGACTTGCCACTGCAGTGGCTTTGATGGCAGCATACACAAACTGGTCGCCAGATTAGTCAGTAGTTGCACTGCCAATACTTGTGTCATCCCTTTTTGTTGCAAAGTGTCTCAGCCTCTCCAGAAGGGGAGAGATGAGACATTGTAGGAAGAAGACGTGCAAATGCATCAATTCCCAAAGATGGGTTGTTCTAAAAGAACCACAGAAGACAACAGATTCTTCCAACTCCACCAAAAACTTCCAACCAAGACCAAGACCAAATTCCACCAATCGCTCTCTTTAAGAAATGTTCTCTCCCTGCCTGCTTAGGGAATGCTCTTTTGTGCACAACAAGAGGAAATCTTTTGGAATTGTAGTGTTCCTGGTGACAGATGCTGTGGGGACCCCCATTGTCACAGGTTTTTTTACAGAGAGGAAAAAAATGGTCACAAGCCAACATTTGTGTCTCTTGGCATCCAAGCAGAGGCTGGCAAACCACAGCTAGAAACTGCTTATGTACAATAGTCCCAGCGGAACTATTGGATGTTCTGCAGCCATGAGCCTTTACACCTGTATGACAGTCAAATCTGTCACCAGTGTCCCCCCTCAGCACAATACCCAAATGCTTCGGTCTGCTTGGTTGGTATAGGTCTGCTCCTCTGCCAGTTGAGTGCTAAAGCCTAAATCAGTTTTCAGATCAGCAGAGCTGTGTAGAACATGACCCACTCTGTTGACCTGGCCCCGACATCAAGGTCATCAAGACAAAAGATGACCTTCATGCTGTGACTGTGCAGTGACATGAGCGCTGCTTTCCACACACCCGCTAAAACACAGCAAACTGTGGTACTCATAGGTATCCTTTAAATCAGTGATCATAAACCTTTTGCCTGGTTGCCAAGTTCTCCCTCTAGACAGCATGTTTAATGTTATGAATGAAACGTGCTGGGATAGGGCACAATTATCCAAAAGGGGTCTAAACCTCCTGTCTTCTTGGAAACCACAAGTATGTAGAGTAAAACTCCTTCTGTCTGTTGTGATTTGGAGCAACAAACTCAAATAGACTCTACTCTTCCTCCTCATAGGAGCAGTGACTGGGGTGTAGCAAGAATGCCTTATATGACTGAAGTTACCTTCAGCTTCACTTGATGATTATTATGAGTACTTTGGTCAATCGTTACTGATCCTACATTATGTAATACTGTGTAATTGTCCTTGGTCACTGATGGATGTTCAATATCAACCTTATCAGCAAATATGTAATAAATATCAGAAAAAACTCTAATCTCCTTAGATATTAACCAATTTATTTGTGCTCAAAACACAGCTGAAAGGAAGCTCAACATGCATGGTATGTATGCTAAGTTGAAGATGACAGATGGCTCGATCAGCATAAGATATTACTGCAGTATCTGTTGCAGGGCATCATTTGCAATGGAAATGGTAATGCAGTATTAAAAGTTTGAAACATGCTACTGTAATTCAAATGTTTGACTGTAAATAACATCAGAATTTTTTTATTCTTACACACAAACCTGCTCGCAGGGGGCAGGCAGGAGAGAGCAGGGAGTCATTAATTTTGAAATGTTTTTGAATAAATGCAAAAGTTTTTGTTCTGTAGTGTTTTTTATATTGTTATATGATGTCACACACTCTGTACGCCTTCAAATGTTACACTTAGTTTTAAGGACAAGCATAAGTGTGCCAGTAAATCATAGTGTATGTCAACATTCATTCATTTTAATATGGTTAAGATGCCCACAACCACAGTCCTACCAACAAGACTTTCTCATTGAATATTAAGGTGAACCTACAGCTGTGTGTTAGTGTGCATATTTAATCGAGAGCCCACAGCCTTTCTTGCATTAGTGCTGAGCCTGATATAAAGACAGGTTAGACCTACACCCAAGGAGATGAGGGAAGAGAGAGAGGTCTTGCTCACTCCAAGGCCTTATTTAGTTAATTCAAAGAGCTCTCTTTTTGTCCCATGTTTGTCCTCCATCTCCCTTCCTTTTATGTACTCATTTGTTGATTTCTATCAAGGACAAGATAAAGAGATAAAATGGGTTTTTTTTGTTGATGTTGTTGTTTGTTTGTGTTTGTCCCACTGATCACATATTCTTTGTGCAGAGCTTGTCCAACCCATGTTGTATCCAAAGATATCCATTGCCTCTTAGCAATAATTGGAATCATGTTTCCAGAATAATACAGAGATATTACTTTCTAACATTCGCATACCCTTTAAGGTTAGATAAAAATAGATTTCTATTTTTTTTTTTTTTGTACAAAGAAATATGAAGTGTATTAAGTATGTTTGCAAAAGTTAATGAATATGAAATGTGTTTTCATGGAACATACTGCTTCTTGGATGTAAAAATAGAGGAAAAAATTATTCGCAATGCCTTTGCCTAGTTCTCTTTAAATACTTAGGAATCATTTTTATAGTTAGGGCAGGAAATAGTCTTATTAAGATCGCATGTGGGAATTACAGTTCTGTGTGTGTGATGTTAAGGCTGTGATGATGTGTGTCAATAGCTGACTTCACCCTTTTTTTAAAACTGGGAACCATAGAGTCATTTTTTGCATAATTGCGTGAAAGTAGTTACAAGATTGTTATTTTCGACTTGACACAGACTATATTGCTTTGCCCTCTGCCTGTTTTCAGGTCAGTGCAGTAACATTAAAGGCAGCAAAGCCAAGGCGAGACGAGACGGAAGACTTTTGAGACGCAGCCGATGCTTGAGTTACTTCTTCTTGAGAGACATCCAGAGGCACCAGGTTGATTGGCAGTGTTTGTTTTGCCTCTGCTTTGACTGAGACCCTGGTGTGTTGTGCCAGCCAGCTGTGCTGCCACAGCCGCCACCACGGTAAAATATGCAGTCATCAGCCATTGCTCTGCCCCCCCTCGAGCCCTCATTTGATGTTAGCTTTTTAATGAGGAACAAGCTAAAGGACTTACACCCGTTGTGTCCTTGCCGCTAACCTTTATGCAGAATAGATGCACTCCTGACATACAGTGTGACTGGGGGACACAAAGACACAAGGCATTATGGGAGGTGCACTTCCTCATGAGGAGTGTTAAAACACCAAAGAGGTTTGATCTCCCCTGGACAGAAGGCATAGCAGGTGGAAAAGAAACCTTTTGACCAGTCAAGACCCCTGTCGCCCTCTCTCCCTCCTCTTTTAAACCCTTTTCTCCATTTTCTGTAGCTTTTTTTCTGTCCGTCACCTCTGCATTTCTTCATTTCTTCTCCCTCTCTCTTACAGTTGCACAAGTCTCATTTGGCATACATTAAAGCTCTGCAGATAAGCTTGAACACTCAACGCACAAAGTGACAAGGACAGATTGCCACCTATTGGTAATAAACAGTCATTGGTGGCAAGACAGTACATGTAAAGGTGACAATTTCTAGTAATTTGAAGATTGCTTGCATCTGTAGAGCTGTGTTTGTTTGGGTGCACAGATTTAGTAACACTAAATTTGTTTTAGGCTACTTGCTCTTGCTGTTTCATTTTGTAATTTAGCAACTTATCTCAGCTGAGACCACACAAAATACAAATTAGCATAACAAATCATTTCTCTCCCAATTGATCATTTTGTTTGCATGCAAAGCAGACAGACATCATTGCTCACAACTCGCTGGAATGTCATTATATTTCTATATTAAGATTCTCCTCTACTGCAGCAGCTCTGTCTTCTCTCCTCACACTTTCAGAAAGTATAGAAATTAAAAAACTTAACAGCTCTCCATTAAGCCATCCTATTTCTCATGGGGCCCTTGAACTAATCTGAAGCCTGGGTGGATTTTTCTACCCTAGAGGAGTGTGTCATTGGACTCTCATTTTAATAATATTACAGTGGATAAAGAAGTGCCATTATGAGCAAAGAGAGCCTTAATAACACAGCACAATCAAATCACAACATTGCAGGAGGCCACAGTTGGCACCGCAGTGCCTGGACTCATTTAGCTGGGCTTTTAACTCGGCTTCTCTCCAACTTGCCCGCCGTAACCTGCTAAGCTGGTCCATCCTGCAAATCCTTACTTCGAATAGAAAATTGTGTTTTGCCATTTTGCCATTTCAGTTGGTCCATAGAAAACACAATGTCACCTAGTTCCCCCACTTCCTGTTACACTTTTAATCCTGTCTCACCAAATCACTCAATACAAACAGCTTAAAAGCATGAATCTACAGCTTTTACTCTATATGTGACAGTTCTATTCATCATTTGCTCTGCTCCTGTGCAGAAAATTTGTCCAAGTGTAGCATTTGTCACTTTCAGGCAAGTAATCCAGGACTGAATTGAAAGTGCAACTGCAGTTTGCAACTGGCAAACACTGCTTTCTTTACAGATTGTAGTGAAAATCACTTATTAACAGTAACTGACAGGTTTGAAGTGAGGATATTTAACTTGAATGTTGTCATTGTTTCCTACTCTGAAATATACGTAAAACACAGATTTTTTTTTTTTTTTAACTGTAAACAGTTTCACCACAAGCTCCATTTTGTAGCTGTAATGGGTTGTTAATTTCTTTTCATATAATTGCCATTTGATTAACCTGCAATACTATTTAAGGCCTTAAAAACAGACGTAAATAAGTTTTTTAGAGCAATAACGTTCCAATTACTAGAACCTGAGCTTTCAAGGCAAAATAGATGAAAAGATAAGGTTAAATGCTGATTAAATGATTCCTGGCTTCTCCTACCTACCAAAGAATCTTGAGGAAGACGTCATACCTTTATTTGCCCCTGATAAGTTTAAGGGACAACTGTAAGTCACTAAAGACAAAACAATTTGGCAGATTAATGTCACTTCACGTCACATGATGCCAGTTTTAAATCAGAAACTGAGTACCTTACCACCATTACTATTACAAGGTATGTGCATCAGTTGCCCTCCTCTAAATATTGTCACATCTAACATATTGTTAAATTGCTCTAATATAATCCCCAGCGTTCTGTCACACTTTTGGAAAAGTTGTCCAGACAAATGAAAAAAAAGACTGAAAGCAAGACAGGGGAGAGGACAAAAAGGAAAAAAGAAATTTCAAGGACAGATAAAGCACACAGTCCAAACAATAAAGCTGAAAGAGGTAATGTGAAACAAATTGAGGCACCAGCTTCAAACAGCATTTACAGCTGAAGTCTCTCATGGTACCAAACTTCAGACTGTTTTCAGCTTTTTGTACATGAGAATGTTTAATAGACACAAAGCAGAAGTTAGAAAATGAAAGAGACATTATAGTTCCCTTTGCTTGCAGTGCTAAAGTTAAAATGGATGTCAGAAAGGAATAATGAAACCAGCATAGTTAGAAAAAGTTAAAGTACCTCAGTTCAGTTCTTTATAATAATCAGTGGACCATTTAGGAGGCATAAGTGGGCACTCCCCTTTATGGCAAATCGGCCCAAAGGCCGCAAACCTGCCATCCCTCTACATCTTTCCTGAGATCACTAATAGGCAGGCTGCGATCTGAATCCAGACCCAGATTAATAAAAAGTTTGACCGGGCGTTTTTCCAGCACATCATTCTAGCCTTTGCTGCACTGTATTTGCAGCTCAAAAAACTTTTGCAACCTCTGTAAATCGTCTCACATGATGCTTACCTTGAGAAGCAGCTGAATGAAACCATTACAGATCATGCAATGCACAAATCTATCATAGAAGGCTTTAAGTTATCGGCTTGGGATTGAGCCACAGTGGCTCTGATCAGTTCTATAATGAACAACGGAGGACTACAATTCTTTAGGTTTCACAGTGTTAGGTGTGTTGACAGCAAAATAATTTGTTCGAAAACAACAATGGCGGCCATTTAAGAGGTTAGCATGTGTGCTGCTACGACAACAGTTTAGAACTTGAGAGTACTGCTTTTAATGAAAGAGGGGGAAAGACCGGCACTTCGTTTTTCTCACAACTGGCGTCAGAGTTTCACTTTCCCATAAGTTCACAAGATTCTTTGATCTGATTGGTTAAAGTTATCCTGTGATCCAGACCTGCCAAACCTTATCTAAACTGTTCTGTTTAGATGGTTCAGTGTGTCAGGCTAATGTGATGACAGTCAGTCAATCAAATCAGTGCATTTTGATAACAACTGCAACTCGTGTTAGCGTGTGAGTCACACATACAGGGGAGGGACGCACAACAGTTGGAGAAGTGAGTCAGAGAAAAGTAATGGCATTGCATGGCGCATGGTGCCACAAAAAAAGAGAAAAGTGGACTGAAAAAAAGCAGAGCTTTTAATCAAGAATGGATAAACTCTTACATGTTCACTCTTCCCGTGGGCAGTTTGAAATCAGTAGACAGAGGGGATTATTAAAGGTGACAATGTGAAGAGCCAATTTGAGACAAAGCACAAAGCAATTTGAGCAAACATACTCTCTCAAAGTTAAAGTGAGGGCACAAACACATGGAATATTTTGTACGGCATTGAACTGTAATGTTTTTGACCTCTGTGGAAATTTTCTCTAACTGAATCTTTTTGAGTTTTAGTTGAATACCCCTGTGTACAGGAATGCAAACAGCATCATCAGCTTTGTAAGTTTTTGGCCAGATGGCATCCAAAAAGAACAGGACGGAATGAACTTTGTTTATTTTTTTCAAAAAGAGACAAATGAGAAATAAGCTTGGATTTGAATCCTGTCCAAACAATTAAATATGCATGAAAACCAGCTTGGGTTAGGTACAAACAAACTAAGCATGTGGACGCAAATTATTCTTTCAACTATCTAAACTAAAATGTGTTGTGATGAAATTCTTATCAGGCAAAAAAGTGGCTTGATGAGAGCAGAAAAAAATTTTAAGTCAACATTACCATTAATGAAATGGTTCAGTCCAGGTAACCTGAGTTTCCATGTCTACCACCAGTCTACCACTTTGATGTGGGTCGCCATGTCCTCGAATAAATACCTTCAGTGCTGGATATTAAGTCTTAAAACCCAGTTTAGACATTTGTTTGAAAATAATGAAGAATTACTTTATTAATAACGCATAATGGCTTGCTGCTTATGTGTGAATGAGTTGCAAAAAACATGTTAAGTGTTTTTGTTAAGCTCTAAATGGAGTCATTTGTGATTTCTTTCAGCAAACGTGAATATGATGGTTAATCCAATGTAATCTCCAGCAGAAGATGTACATCAGCAGAGTATTACAGACAGTATCAGATGATTTCACTTATTGTGCTTAATTAGTCTGCTATTAACATTTATCTAATTAACAGTTTGGTTTTCGGTAATTAGATGAGACAACATCATGTCAGTGTTTTCACTGTTAGCATTTTAGCATTTAAGTCTTAATAATGTTAAACTTATTTCGATTATTGTTGCCGTTATTGTAAGAGGCCCACTGAACAGTAAATTGCATGAGCTGTTGCAAGTAGTTGTGTGTTAAAGCTGTAAAGTCTGTTTCACTATTTTCAAAGGGGGGGGGGGGTTGTGAGAGTGGGGGGGGATCGGCGGGGGCTGAATCCATTGTTCATTGATGTCTCTCCAATGCTCTCTCACTCTAGATGCAATTCTCTGTGGTATTTAATGGTAAATAGAGAAAAAAAGAGAAGCATGTGAGTTGGCCTGTGGAAAATTGGTGTCACTCCCTCAAATTAGCCAATGCTTTGTGAATATGAACAGAATAATTTGCGCTTGATCATTTCTGCCAGCAGGTTTTGTTCCTTGCATAATTTCCTCTCCATCTTAGGACACTACGTTGGAGTCATTTGACATTTCTGGGTCACGTCTTGCTGTTGAGGCATTTTTTTAGGGTTCAGTGGTAAATTGATACATGGCGATGGCATGTGTCTATTTGCTACATAATAGCTCCATGGCTGCCTGGCTGGAATGAGGGAGCGATGTTTTGAATTCAGCCTCACATTGTGGAGGCAATATGATGATGCCCCAGGGCAGTGTCACCTCTCTCCTTCTTTGTCCATCTGTCTTTGTCTAATTTTTTTCTCCTCTAAAATACACAACACACACACACACACACACACCGCACACCACAGTCACGCATGCATCACTCTGCTTTATTTAAAATGCAGGCAGGCCTTTTTTTTTTAAAGCCAGCAACGAGTCAAGTATATCCACTGCAAATCCCGTTCAGGGATGCAGAGATGCCACAAAGATACACAAACATGCACAGGTCCCTTTGCTGTCTGGTGTGTCCAGGCTGAGTGTTTAGGGAAAATTCTCTCAATATCACAGATATTTGTTGGGAAATACACAGCGCAGAGTCAATGGTGGAGACAGGATGGGTTAAAAAAAAAAACAGGCAGTTATGGAGAGAATAGGAAAGGTCAGTCCCTCTTGAAATTGCTCTCTCTTCTTCCACAGGGACAGGTTATCAAATAGTTATTGAAATATTTCATTGGGAGGAAATAAACAACAGTGAAGCCATTTTCATAGGGTTAGAACTGATCAAACACTAAGACCTTTTATCCACTGAGCTGCTGTGTATATGATATAAAAAAAAATGAGCTGTGTGAGTCGGCTCTGTAACATGTGGTTTTGTAGAGCCGGAATTTTCCTTTTTCCTCAATAGAGAAACTTCAAAGCTGCACATTACCATTTCAGACAAACTGGGCCAGCAGTAGCCCAAAGGTTAGACAAAGTGTGCTTCTGACCACAAGACTGTCATCTCAATTCCCCAGGTTGGCTGGAGAAAAAATGTCTGGGCCACTGAAGACCAAGTGAAAAAGGCATTCTTTTCTATCATGCTCGAGCTGCCAGCTAAAAGAATAGAACAATTTCATGAGCATGAGTATGATCTCATAAAATTTTTATGAAATGAACTGTGTGGATATAATGTGAAGCTCACCAAAAAGGGGATATTCTCACTACCACTGTATCCCAATACACAGAGAACAAGCACAGAGGCTCAGAAATCTCTAATGCCCTACTTTTTTTCTTTTTTTTTTTAACGTATGGACACTATGCATCCTCCTGCTGTCCATCATGCTGAGGACATCCTGACTGATGAGTTACACCACTGTGGTGACATTTCCCCAGTAACCTAAGCTATTGAGAGGAAACATCTGAGGAAAGGTGAACATTTTTTTTTCCTGCAGGTGATCATGAAAGGGAAAGCTCATTTGAGAAACTGAGTTTCCAGGGTTTGAAGATGAGACTCTGGCACTACTGTTTGACTTCACCTCTGTTCATAGACATAAAAGAAGTAGTCTGTCACCGAGAGGGATGAGATCATACGGCAAACAAGTCCAACATTGGATTGTGGCAGTATTGCAAGCACCTCCACACCAAAGCAAGTAAAATCCTGATGTTATTTTTATTGAGTATTTCATCTGTAGGGTCACTTATATAGGAATGCACACTAACAAATTCAGATAGAACATTAAATATTATCTGAACTCTGTTACTGACAGAATATGCTATAAGTATGGATGATAATGGTGTAAAGAATGCTCATGTAACTGAATTCTTTCTACATGGTATATATTTGCAGAAGCCTGGTGGGTGGAATAAGGTTGTTAAGACAACCTTATTCCATTCACCTCATTATCTGCTTTTCAGCTGCTGACAGTCAGTCGCTCTCTGCTCTGCTCTGCGTTGTTTTCAGGTGTGAGGTTATATTTTCCCTTTTTCACAAACAGAATTTGATGCAAATTGAGATATCTCTTGCTTTTTTTTAATGAAAAAGTAGTTCTTTTCTCTTTTATTTAGACAAAGGATGACTTTTTTAAGTTACATGTTGTATGTCGATTTAAGACAAACCTGTCAGTTTTCATTATTAAGCACAAGTGTTTACAAGCTCACAAAATGTCCAAATGTCTCTAATCTGGTCGCATATTTACTTTCAAGCAAGCGCTGTCAAGGTTAGGTGACAAAAAATCTAAAATCTTTTTTAAAAAGTACTTTAAATATCAACATCTTTTCCCATGAGAGCACTTTCATAAACTGGCTTGCTTAGAAAGAAAATGATCAAAGTTTGCCAGGCAGTTGTGTGTTTTTGCACTGTTGCCTCAGATTTCAGATGTTGACAGAAGATATTATCATAATTTCATATTTTGAATAAAGCTAGGTATTTTCTTAAGTATAATATCTATAATGAAACTGTTTAAATTTGAGAACTACTCCATCACTTAATAATGGCTTAATGGGGGATAAATATTTCTGGCACCTTCAGCCCGTGTATGATTGTATTCATTTATTTCACGCCATCTGGCTACTATCATCTGGACAAAGTGAGGCAGCCATCAACATCATTTTGTATTAAAACATTAATATGTGTAAATTACTTCAATTTACATGAGCACATCTCACCCAAAGTGAAATTTAATGTCTGTGTTAGTGTGAATGATCAGCATTTTAATTTGACGGCTTTTGAAAGTCTGTCATTTTAAATCATCAGAATATTAAACTTATGAAAAGAACTCAATTTTAGTGATTATGAATCACCAAACTCATACTCACATCTTACCTCAGATTAGTGTCTATTATTGAACAGATGTATTATTCTTTTCTTCTTCCCCATTTCCTCTCTAGGGCCAGTTTTTCTGCATTTCTTCAAAGCACTATTTTAAGTTTAATTTATTCCCATTCCCCTCTCACATCACAAAACCAAAATGAAATTAAATTGTGTAAGTCGAAGGGAAGCATCTGTGGTATGTGTGCATCTGTATGATAGGAATTATAAAAAAAAATGTCTTCAGTGGATCTTCTGAAAGTATTTTCAGCTTTTTTGTGTGGCGCACAGAGTGAGTGGATCAGAAAGACAGAAACTTTGGGTAGTTTCAGTAAGAATACACTCGCTTTTACTAAAAGTAGACAGTCTATGTACGCTAGAACTAATGCGTGCCTTTTGTCTCCATCCTTTCACTTCAGGGCCCTGAAAGTAGGAAAAACTTGTTCACAAACCTTGAAGCTGTTACAAATATGCTTTTTTTTACAATAAAAAGGAAAATTGGTGTATTACATTTTCAGAATTTAGGCCCAAGTAAATAAGAATTTGTCATTGAAAGAGTTTTATAAAACTTCTAAAGTTTATCCAAAGGCAAAATATATTTGGCAATATTTTTAAGGGAGTCTGAGGACTTTAACCAGACAAAGAGTTAACTTTTATTGGTTGCTATTTACTGTACTTGTAAATTTGATGTTTACTGTCAAAACATGGTCTTTTATAAATGTACACGGTGAAATCAGTTGATTTCAAAGTCAATATTTCAAGCAGCATGATAGATTAAAAGTTTGCCTTAGCTGTGTTGCAAAGTTTAAGTTTCTCCTCACTCAACAAATCTCATTCTATGACTTTCTTTTTTTTTTCTTTCCTCAGTCAGAGCCTGGGTGTATTGCAGTTTCCAGTTCGATGGTGAAATCGGTTGAAACTGTGTGTACACAAACATCTGCTGCGTGTCTTGGTGAGCGAAATGGCCCAAACTTGAAATTTTCATCACAGTAAACCAAGTGGGAATCTCACAGACGACCTTTAATGTTGCACTGGACACATTTGCATACACATGGCTTGAAGAATGTGGCAATATGCAGATTTTGGGCTAAGTGATCTCAATGTGTCCTCAAAGCATCCTTGGTGCATCCACACCTGTACTCAGGGTTTGGCTCAGGGCAAGTCGTCAATAATATATATGCAACATCCTGTTAGACTTTAAAAATAAAGCCTGACTTCAGGAAAGTTATCACGGTTGGCTAAAGCTACTACTACTGTTACTACTCAGTTAAGTTCAGGTAAGAAAATAGGTTGCCCTAAAATAGGTACTTCCTTCAAACAACAACAAAAATAACTATTGACCTCACACAGGAATCAAACCTCAGTCTCTGTGTGAAAAACGTGTGTGTGTGGGACACACCAATGTACCCTTGCAGTTTCTTGCTCTTTTCTGGAGGTCTGCAAGCCTGTCATTGCGGGTCGATTCAGGAAGAGCTCTGTCTATTTGTTTCTAAAAGTTCAGGATTGGCTCGACTCAGGGTAACTTATTTCCTTCTTTCTGTGTGCCACTACAGAGTCCATAAAGTATGAAATATCATCACTTTTATTACAAATACATACACTATTTACATGCATCACATACAAGCTGTGTATTAAATGCACATACTCAGTTGAACAGGCAGAGCTTCAGGAAGAATTTGGAGCATAAGGAGTTCTTCAAGTTCCTGATGTTCAGGAAAATCTGCATTTTGGAAAAATTATGATGTGATTAACACCACAAACCAGAACACAAGTGGCCATGTAAACCTGTGGTTACTTTACTGATACTGGATCACAAATCCTCTAATGCATTGTGCTTCTCTGTGATAAATGCAGGCAACAGTGTCAGTTGCACTGATAGTTGTGTTTTAGACCTATAATAAATTTTCTCCTGAGAGCATGTGTGTGTGTGTTTGTGTTTATGCCGGTATCAGAGATACCGTGCATGCACATCAGAGATAGCTTAAAGTGATACTGGTGTCAGTCCTGGGCTGGATCAGGCTCTAGCTGATAAATTTCAGACTTTGTAGACCAAAGCAGGACTTGGGCTGGAGGATTTTGAATGCACAGGCCTTTTCTCTTTGTACTTTTCCATTACCTCCTACTAGTGCAACACCTTAATACACGAGGGTACTTTTGACACCTAGACAAGGCAAACAGTCACATGCTTCCCCTACTCTAGTGGATGAGCTGGTTTATGACACTGGGCTGAGTACTGCCCAGTAACAAAGGTACTTCCAAGATATTATTTAATTAGGAATTTTATAGTCTTATAAATAAAACATTATTATTGTTTTGTGTGTAATCAAATGTACTTGCACTTTTTACTGTCCTTGAGACGAGTTTTTTTTTTCCATTCGTTTTTCTGTAGCTCAACCATTTTCTGTGTGCAAAGAAGCAGATTAAGTTAACAGCTTTTTAGAGAAGCTTTTGCAACATTTATGTGCTTGTGTGTATGCACACCAAAGACTGCTAAAACTACCAATTTTCCCCCTTGGTCCCTGTGTGGATAGAGGCAGTTCTTAAAACCACAAAGTGGGTTAAATTGAGATATTAAAAGAGCTCGGACCCTCAGGAGGTACAAGTTCAAACAGGGAGCTGGGTCATGCCGGACCTGTGTCTAATACTGTGATAAAATAAAAAAGCTAAAGAGTATCTTTATAAATCTGCTTCCTTGGTGTGTTTTTATCAGGTGAATTGACTTGGGCAGCGCTGCTCATACTTCACACAAATGTGGCCATGGCCTCTAAGTACTTGTTAAGAATTATTGCAACTCGTGCAGCTCTATCTCTGTCAGATCTATAAATAGTATCTCCTGACAAATTGAGGTTGCTCTTATCAGAAAATTGAGATTTCACAGCTTTGAGGCTGAGATGTGAAGTGACACATCAAAGGACTTTTGGGCTGGGTTGAGTTGGGCTGGGGGCTGATGGCAAAAGGGGAAGAACGTCTCGCTCGGAAAAAAGGAGAGCCAGATGAATATGGAGCTCGGGATGCACTGCTCAGCGTCAGCTCGTGACATGTGATGATAGAAGAAAATGTGAGAAGTTGTCAAGAGGGTGTGGCAAGAGAGGGAAGGATTCACTTTAGAGCATAAATTATTATGCATTAATGTTAACAGATGGGGTTCTATTTTATTAGCTACCATTGCAGTTTTAAATCATAAGTAAGGCTGATTTTCTGCTCATAAAACCTTGCCTGCTACACTCAAAACACTGTCATCTGCTCTTAATTTAAAGAGCACACAATCTGTATTATTTTGCTGTAACACTTCATTATCGGCAAGTCCCAGTGCTGTGGCCCCTGTTATATAGCAGGATTACTAAATTAGTCTTTTTACCACAGCATTACATGTTTTTTTTCTCAGGAAAAATTAAGAGTGAACTCAGTAATCCTGCTCCATGAGGCAAGACTGATGACAGCTGTCAACACCCAGGTCGACTGTGTTGACATTTCTTTCCTCAGTGCTTTTGAGACAGTCACCATGTGCATCTGAGTTAGCTGATAAGGTTGCAAAAAAATTAGCAGAACTCCCATAAAGAGACTGCAGAGCTCTAACCTTTAACCCCTTATCCTTAAATTAAAAAAACAAAAACAAAAACTAATCAGGGCTATAGAGTAAAAACTAAATTACAGTAGAACACAGGAAACTAATCAAAATCACCAAAGGTACGCATACAATGGTACTGACATAGTGAAGATTGAGATAAAAATTTTCGAGAGAAGGTCCAGGTTTTTGGACTAAAATCTTGGCGGTACAGTTTATCAACATAACACCAAACAAAAGGTTTGTGTAAAGGGGATTTACGATCCATCAAACATGTGACCACCCTTTTTTCCTTATATTCACAATTAGAAGGATAGTTCATCCAAAATTGAAATTTTTACCATTTCCTACTCACTACTATGTCTACTGAAGCTCTAGTGACATTTTCCAATCCACATAACCCTTCTGGAGTTTAAGCACAGGATAGAAATCCACACCATGCTGAGACAATGGAAGCCTAAAGTGATCACTGACTCCATCAAACAAACCACAGAGGAAAAACATTACATGCCTCCATACTGCTTGTGTGGTGTCATCATAGTGTCCGGGTGACTCATCATGTCCAATTTGACTCAAAATGGTGACATAAACCTTGTGTTTTTGGCCAAAATATCCACTGTAGCCTCGTAAGAGCTGCATTCGTGTTAGCACAAACGTAGTTCAAAAACTCTTGCAAGACACAAGACACATAGCTGCAGCTGTGTTGCATTCTTGCAAATTTTTTGTCTTGCAAGAGTTTTTGAACTACGTGCATGTTAACATGAATGTGGCTTCCAGTAGGCAGTAGTTGTTTGTTTCTGTATGAGTTGGTGGCTACCGTAGGCTTCTAATGTATTGGCATAACATGGAATTATTTCCCACGGTGAAACTCCAGAAGGGCTTTGTGGATTAGAAATTGTCACCAGACATAGTGGTAAGTGGAAATTTTGGGTGAACTATCACTTTAAATACAGCTAAAAACCTGGGCTATCACAATGGACTATAAAACTGGTCAACTGTGAGAGTTGTCAAGAAACCTGCAATCTCAAGTTAGTAGATGTAAGAATGCCAAGACACTACTGATCATTTTATGTCAAAACATATACCAGACTGAAAGTTCTTATACAAAACCTCAAAATGTTCAGTAATTGACAACAATTAGTCCTCCATGTGGCTTTAAAGCCCACTGAGGTGTTTTAATAGTGAAGCATTTTTCCCTGGTGCCTTGGCCATACTAAGTTAATGAGGTCATTTTTATGTTTTTATGTTTTTATGTTTTTTTGTTTTTTTTGTTTTATGGGGGGTTTTTTTCTATTGTGGGAAAGTTATTATTCATTTTTTTCTGCTGTCTGTTTAGTGATCAGATAGTCTTTATGGAGTGATTTATTTTGAGAATTAATCAGATTCTCTCCGCTGTTTCTGTGTCTGACCTACTGTCTGGCTCCATCTGCTCTTTGCAGCTTGACACGGCGTCCGTAAAAAATTGACTTACTGCATTTCTCTCCGAAAAGCAGAGCAGAGTGCTTCCGGGCAGGTTGTGAAACACACTGTAGCGCATGTGTTGAATGGCCTAGATCACCCCTGGCAGCAACGTCGCAACCGAAGCACCACGCATACATGCCTAGTGGAGGTAAGACTCCTCATGGAGAGAGGAAAGATGGTGAGGCCATGCATGGCAGCCATGAGAAATCTGCTACAATATTTCATCCTATAAAAGCAATCTGATCCTGTTTGTAAAATTGACTTTCACTTTCACTTTCAATTTCATGATTTCCATGTGAAATACTTGTTTTTATTTTTTCACATATTTATTATCCTTTTTTATTAGCATTTATCTCCTCAAACATGCATGAGCTGGATGCAATTTAATTTAGTTCTGCCATGCATGTCCCTGTGAATAGTATGAATGACAATAAAGTCAATTTTGATTTTGGTCCGTATCATTGGGTCTGTGAGGCCGTACTCTATCATAACGGTCCTTTGAGCAAAATTCAAAATATCAGCATACTAACGTGCTCACAATGACAATGCTAATATGCTGATTTTGCAAAGGTACAATGTCAACCATGTTGGCTGTCTCAGTTTGGTAGATTAGCATACTAACATTTTCCATGTCACTGGCATGACTGACAGTCTTCATAGACTCTTGTTTATAATGTCTGATATAGTTTTGTGATTCATGCATACAACAATGTTGTCTTCTGCTCCATTCGACTAAAAAGAGCTGGAAGCCTCTGTCAATTGAGGTGATGTGGAAAATTTAGCTGTAAACTTCTTCCAGCATGGCTGGACAATTCACCAACTCTGTTAAAAAGTGCTCAACCAAAATATCATCAAGAAAAGTAGGTGTTGGTAGCCTTAACTATATGAGATGTGTGTGTGCACCAGTATGCACAGCACATATATCTGAAAAGATTGTGTTTCACAGAATAAAGATCAAATGTGATCTATATCTTTAATGTGCCTTGAATTATTAATGAGACAAGGCAGGCTATGCTGTAACGTGGCTAATAACATGCATGCACAGAGATACTACAGGGGCTATGTCATTTAGCTCATAATTTCAAATGTACTTAGTTACCAAACTAGCAATTTTAAAAAAAAAGATTCTTAAGGTTGGTGTACTTTTTACAACTAATGAGAACATACAGCAGAGGACAAGACAAATTTTCTGTAGAATCTGATTAGCTTTCTTGGGTTTGTGATCAAAGACATGCACACCTAATATGCTTCTATATGCTTGGCTCCTATAGTGTGCTAATGACTATCTTACAGTAGTAGATCAGGTACACATTCTCATTTTAGCAGTCCACTTTATAGTGGTTCATTTAAAAATGCTTAAAATGGATTACATTTACTGCCAATGTTTATTTATACTGGCATAGAAATTTTAATATGCATATTTATTGCTTAACATAATTCATGTTATTTAGGCTATAAAACTTGATTTTGCATAACCTCAAATCGTCATACTTATGCCGACATAGCCTGCATTTTTTTCTTACCATCAATGACATCACTGATGTCAGAAGATCATATTTTGCAGTAGGAGAAGTTAGCTTTCTCAGTCAATGTAGCACTGAGAAATAAATTGCCTCAATAACCACATTTGCCATGGACAGCAATTAAACATTCTCTTATTACGTCTCACGTCTGTGGTTTTGGAGGCCTTCTTTTGTACCAGGGTATTTATCTCATAAAAATAATGCAGAATAAAACATTAACTTCTCTGTTGACTTTTTCTTTTGTTTATTTTTTTAAAAGCATCATTAATTTTTATGAAAAAAGGGTCATTTTCACAGTGCGATCAATTTTCACTGGGAACAATGTTTGTCTTTTAATATTTGTAAATACCACAGGTAAAGAGAGGAGTACTGGCAATCTATACTGAAGTAAAAGTGTAACTAATTACCCCTATAAAAAGGACTAAAGTTAAAGTGAAAATTAGCATTTGAAAAACCTTCTCAGTTATAAGTGAGAAAGAATCTGATTATTAAATACTTTAAAGTAGGCCCAAAATGTATTCATTTAAATATTTAAAATATATATAGGTTTACTTTTCATCTGAAAAGCCCTACAGACCACTATAGCTACAAGAGTAAATGTTTCGCATGAAAAATTTAACATCACTAACATTAGCTAGTTAACTGCATTTTTTCCCCAGAGCATGTGCAGCTTACTTCACTATGCCTGGGGAAGTTAGAGGAGCAGAGGAGCAGAGATTTCAGTGTTTTTGGAAGGCAAAGTGAGCACCTCATCATGTACCTGTTGCCTGTTTTAGATTTGGTACACAAAGATGGCCATGTGTGGGCACGGATTATTACCACAAGCTTATGTTGTTTTCTCCATCATCATCGCCTCATGTTCAAAAGACAGGTGGTGCATTTTCTTCCAGGTAGTTGGCTACTCCCCCCACCCCAACACTTAATCCCTACGTTTAGAGCAGACCAGCTCTAAGGAGGTATTGGCAAATATAGTAAGGTAACAACTGGAGTATTGGCTCAAAGATATGTTCAATTAAAGAGCTGAAGAGACATACAAACTGGAAAAAATAAGTAAAATGATTTTTTTTTTCATATTCATTATTTGTAATGCATTGCAACCCATTCCTGATACTCTGACAGGCTGTGAGCTTCTGACCAAAGGAACAGGAGACCAGCGTGTGTCTCAGGGGAAGGTCATAAAGGCAGCTCAGTTACTGCAAAATCAAAAAATGGAAAACGTCATAAAGTTATTACCGTTCAGCTTAGCATCTCCAGAGGGTCCCATACCCCCGGAAGTAATGAAAAGGGCTCTGATGTCTCACTTTGAACTCTTGGCATGTAATAAATAAATAAATGTAAAATAAAATATAAGGATGGTTAAAACTGTGTTTTTATACGGGAGAAACGTATCCAGACTTTTAAAATCCTAATTGTTCTTTGTGTTAGAGCTGTTGTTGCTCGAAAATGTATGGTTGTTCTGCTGATTATAAGATATAATACAGAGCTCTCTAATCAGTCTACACAACATCTTTCAGCTTAAAGAAGGGCACTTAGATATTTAAGATTTTATTTGGATTTTTTGTGATTATAATATTAATGACAGTTATGAAAAACAGGCTCTCCAATATGTGAAAGTGTTGCTTTAGACTCACAAATATAAAAGTGAGGCTTTTATCCACATTACCTTCACATACTGGTGAAAAATAATGACTGGATGAAGAAAATTTTCCAGTGATTTGACTGGCCATTAGGTTTGATCTGGGCAGTTCACACAGTTTAAACAACTCCAAGTGGGGAAATTAGATTCCTCTAAATCTGTGTCCCAGTCACTAAACCTAGTTTTTGTTTTTTGTTTTTTTTTTGTATTAACTTGAGGAAATTGGGTTTATTTAAAAAAGCAGTCTGTAACCTGATTACTAAAGTGCATGTAAACAGTAACTCTTTTAAGACTTTGACTCCATAGCTCCTCACTTATTTAAAGCTAAAAAGACATGTTGTGGATGAGGCAATACTGAATCTGAGTGTTGCTATGCTGTTTACTCTGTGATGCTCATGAATTATCATACACATTTTTTTCAGAATCAATGCCTCCAGGAATTTAGGGCTCTGCTGGAGTTTTTTTTTTTTTTTTTTAAAGTTGTGCTTATTTTCCTGTTTTCCCAGCCATCAACCTCTCCTGTCATTTCAGATACCTGCCACTGCCGTCCTGCCCTGTGTGTGTTTCAGTCATTTCCAGTCACCATTTCCATTTTCCTTATTGGCTTCCCTTCATATAAAGCATATACACAGGGCCCCTTTCTCCAGTCTTCTGCCCCTTCTGTTCTATGCAGTTTAAGTGCTCCAGCCACTGCAGCCACTGTTTCCTGTTCCACCTTTCTGCCCCTTGCTGGCTTTGTTTTCCCTTCCTGACTGATTACCTGATGCCAAACTCTGCCTTGAACTTCTCACCAAGTAAATGATGGATTGCTGCCTCTAAGTCTTGCTTTTGAGTCCACATCTGTGTGCAAAACCGTTACATATCCCACTCAGTTCCAGCTGATCGACACAGAGTACAAATCAAACACAGGAGCTCCAAACAACAGACACACTGGCACGTATGCACATAAAAACACACTGTTGATGTGTCATTATAAATGCTCACAGTCACTTCTAAAAACACTGAGGAAGTCAGGACTGGCTGCAATTCTCGCATTAAAATGCAAAGAGTCACTAAATGATCAGCATCATCGGCAGAGTAGATAATGTGCTCAGTAGGAATCAAAGAGGCATGGACTTGGGCCAGACAGGCAGGCAGCTCACGCTGATCAGAATCTGCTTAGACCTTGTTCAAATGAACAGATTAATAATTGCAGGATCAAATGGACTGGCACTACTCTATAAAAAACTGAATATTAAAGCAGAGGTAGCAAAATATCCCCTCTCTCTCTGCCCTTCTGCTCAACTCCAAACTAGTGTCTCCCTCATAACTGGCCGCATTAGCAGCCAGTGAGAAGCAACATTAGTGCTGCCCCTTCCCTCCAACGCTAATAAATGTTCACCACGTCTGGATTAACACTTCCCTCCCTGCCCTTCTTATCATCTTACGGTATTTCACATCACTTTCCAAAGCCTCGAACAGGGTCATGCTGTCTAGTCCCTGTGAATGGCCATTTCACGCCCACCTCACATTACCAGAAACAGTGGCGTTGCCATAAACCGACGGCGGTATTCATCATAGTTATGATTCCGTGACAGGGTCGTCTCCCCTGCCTGAGATGCTGGGCTTGTAAAGACTGCCTCGCTGCCAGCAGGCCTCCAGTTATGGAGTCTGTAATTGGCTGATTGGCGGTGAAGAGAATGTGCTGCTGTCTTGTGAATGGATGACCAATAAGACGCGAGTGTGGTCCCAGGGGCAGGCTGGTACCTATTAAGGGCTCCTTCCAGCCCGACGCCTCATTGTCATTGTTATACACATCGAACCTTTACACACTATTCTTTTCTCCCCTCCGAGCGCCTTTGCCTCTGCCATAGACCAGTAAACTCTAACTTCTAAATTGTCTGTTGTTCAAAGAAAGTACATCCTGGCCCAGTTTTCTCTGCTGTGGGATGTTTGATTCCCCGCCTCGACTGTATCGCTTTTCCTGTGAGTAGTTAGACAATGGTCCTCGAAATTGCCGGTGTCCTTAAAAACGTCAGCGTCGAACGGCAGTAATTAAATTCCAGACTGGCTCTGCAGTGGATAATTCACCTCACCATTCATTTTGTCCATGCACGTCATCTCTCTTTGCACAGTATGTACCTGGCAGCAGATGTTTGGCTTTCTGGAGCACAATAGCTGAAAGACCATTAAGCAGAATTGTATGTAATATTTACAAAGGCCGGTATTTTCAATCAGTCTTAATATACCGCAAGAGCTTCCCCCCCCCCATTATCATGCAGAATGTTGTGCAGAGGTAGAGGGTAAGGAGGGTAAATACTCTATCTCCATGTCAAGATTATCTGTGAACCTGTAAGTCAGTGCTGGAAGCTGCTTTTGTTTAATAAAGGGCTGATTAATGAATGAAGCACCGGAGGGAGATAGGAAGATAGAGACAGAGGGAAAGAAAGAGAAACACTCTGGAGCCGGAGCCGTCATTCCCCCTGCACCCACGTGGATATTTGTAAAGGTCCCTGTCTGCTTTTGTCTGAATTAAAGCTTGTTTTCCCCATCTGATTCCCCTGAAAAGAAGAGGAACAGCTCAACATTGCATCATTCAGCCACACCTGTTTTTTCTGTGTGTGGGTTTTTTTTTTTCTTTTTCCTAGAAACCATCAAAGGGACCTAGAGCTTTGAGCAAGGATTTTTAATCCCAGGAAGATGTGAATGGAGGATTGTTTTGTGGGGTTTTTTTTTCATATACAGCCATTCATCTGTACCCATTCAATTGATTTTACACCAATCAGATCAAAGCTTTTCATTCACTGCAAGACAAAAAAACTATCTCAGGCAACTCTTTGAGACGTTTCTTTAAGTTTTATTTAATCTCATTAATTAAAAATACACTAACATCAGTTCCCACTGAAGAGGAAGTGAGAATCAGAGCACTCTAAGAATAACAGCAACTGTGACTTTTCAGCGATTGTGTTCATGGCTTCTGTGTGCTTGCCTAAAGGCAGGGAGCTTTATTAATCTAAACTTTCTAATCTGATTCCGTTATTCATTTGCTGCGGTTAAAGTCCCGGAATCCCCTTCTTTAAACAACTATAATGCATTTAGCATGTTTTTTTTGTTCCTGTGCCAATACATTTATCATTGATCCAGAGTGAAAATCTACAGCGCTGCAGAAACGAGCGGATTTGGCTGAATTGTGATAAAAATAGATCCTCAGAAATGACAGATAGCAGTGCGCAGCTTCCATCCACTTTGCGGTTTAACAGCCCATAATTTCACACACTGTACTCTGCTGCCAGCTAATTACCCTGTAATTATGATAATATGAGATCTGTGATTAAAATGCTTACCAACACATCATATACTGATGGCACTGTAAGTCCGGACCGTGTAGGCCTTTTTGGAAAACCTCACATGGTAATGAGATAATGTTCAGCTGATAAAAAAAAAGACAGAACAACTACATCTTCTTCTCTGATTTACAGTGCATTCAGGGGGTTGTGAGTTTTGCCTGTTCCTTGTCATGTCAGTTAATGTTGTGTGTGTGTGAGTGAGTGAGTGAGTGTGAGTGTGAGTGTGTATTCAGGTGAGAAGGAATGGGAAGTTAAACAATTAAAGGTTGTCCATGTGGAGGCAGCTTCAAGAGACAGAGAGGTCAGGGTCAATTAGACCTCCTGATTGCAGACTCTGTGTGTTTGTGTGTGTGTGGGTTTGCGTGCGTGTGTGTGTGTGTGTGCTAGCAAAAGAGAGCAGTGCTTTGCTGGTTGTCCTGGCAACCTCTTCCTTCCCTCACCCGAGAGCCAGAAATCAATTATTCATTACATTTTGTTATTGCATAAAATCTGACTCCTGTGTGCCCTTTGCATAGACAGTACAAAAGCATGTCTGGATGTTCATGAGTAAAATGCTGCATTGTTATGGAAATTCTTACTGGATTTGGATTTTGATCAAGTTCACCTTAATATTCAATATTATTATGTTGTTGTTTTTTTTATCATATTATGTATTCTCAACTTAATAATACCACGATGAAAAATACATACACCATACTGGACTATAAGGGTTTTCAGGATAGTTAAAGTGGCTCTACAGCGTATTGGAAGAGTCATGAATGTGATATGGAGTGTGTGGAGTGGGAGCAATGAAAGAGAGTTTGAAACTGAGACTCAGTTTGGGACTTTTGGGGGTTTTTTATAGACATGTACATGTATCCATGAACTCAGAGAGTGTATGTGTTGCAACGTGAGTGACTTTTGCAGCGCATAATAGTCTTGTGTCAGTACAATAATAGAAATGCATGTCCTCTCTGATGAAAATCCAGGTTCAGCATGGAGAATACGGGCGATTCAGGACAACGAATCAATTCACACTGCATCACATGTACATGCAAACAAATAGCTGTTTGATTCCTCAGAGATTGGGATCATGCTCTCTCTCAACCAAACACTTTGCAGCTCTGCAGTACTGTCAGGAGTAATTAATTTATTTAAAAAAAAAAAAAAAAAGCCAATAGCCAAGTGTTTCTTGTGGTCCGCTCTCTTCAGCTGTGCGGCTGAGATGAAGAGATTAGATGCAGAGGCTATCTGTCTTTCAAGTCTGCCTGCATGAAGATCCGTTGACTGTTGGACAACTATTATTTATGAGAGCTCCCACATTCTTAAATTCACTGGATGCAGCCCCTTAGTCTTGGTAGTCTAGTATTTTGCTGAATCTTTCATACCTGTCTAAAGCTGCTGCAGTTACTTGTAAGTCACCTAGTAAGTGCAGTCTAGGTTAAAAGGCAGTCCTGGTAAACCTCAACATAATAGGTTATACTTAAGTTCACAACCAATAAAATTATATTGCAAAAATAAAGAAATTCTAATCTGGAATTACTAGAAACCTTTTGGTTTGAGAAAGCAATCACACAAGGTCTGTTTTATAGCTGATTTAGAACATTTGGTCATATTACATGATCTTTTTCAACATATTGTATCCAGTTTCCAAGTTTTTCCTTTTTTAAGTTTTTGTGAATTTCATCTTTATTTTTTACACAAAAGCTGAGGTTCAAGGTTCTTTTATTTTTCTTGCAAAAAGCAGTTGCAAAAACAATCCAGGTCCAGTTAGTAGCTGTCATAGAGCAATTCATCACAGTACTTGATATTTATTTTGTTTTTTTGTTTTGTTGGGGTTTTTTTGTTCAAATTTAGGAACAGTGTCAACAGTTTTTGCCACTGAATGATTGATTTGTTTGTATGATTCATCAGATGATAGATTGTTTGAATGATTGATTGATTTATGGTCACAAACAAATAAAAAAAGTCAAAAAGATAGTAATTTGTGATAACATTGACAGGGATTTTAAACATAGTCCTAAGATGTTACAAGATAACTTATAACATGAATTAGCACTCAACATCCAAAATAAAAACTACAAAATACAACACAAAAATTAAAAAAAAAGACATATCATTTGTGTAAGGACAGCGGAAAATCTGTCATTAATTACATGTACTATTGGTAAATCACAGAAAGAAAGAAAGCAAAGAATAATTTACTGCGCTAGAAGACTGGAGAAGTAAATCATAAAGAGTCCACTGTCTGTGCTTTAAAACCTCTCCAGCCTCCTCAGCAATCATCGTAATACGTAAGCCTTCACCAGACAGACTGTTCTTAACAATTTAGCCCCCGGGACATTGAGTCTGAACTTAAACTAAAGCCAGGTTCTTTAGCCCTGTGATCCTGCAGTAGTGAACGAGACCTGGAGGGAATCTGAGGGCTGCTTGACTCGCAGAGCTTAATCGCAGCCTGTGGCCAGTCGGGCTCCGAGGAGGGTCGAGGGAAGGTCCCATCGAGAGCTGATAAGAAAACAACATTCGACCTAACCCCACTCTGTGTTTGAGATGGGTAAACAGCAGATGAACATAAACAAGATGGATGTCAACATGATCCCTACTGCTCCGCAGAGGTACGCTCGCAGGTCAACCAAAACTAAACTGAACAAACCCAAACAAAGTGTCTGAGATTTTATCAGCTGCCTCTCCTCCATGGCTTCGCGTTTAATTCGGTCCCGACGCCTCCCCGCTCCCGCCTCACCCCCCCACCGGCTTCCCCCTATTTGCTTGCTGGGTCTGCTGCCCACTGTGCCATCAGGATGTCGCTCATAGAGAGAGACAGAGCAATTCCAGGGCCACTGGTGTGAAAATAGGGATTTTAACCAGAGGGGGTTGAGAAAATGGCTTGTTCTGTCCTGTCTCGTTTGCTGTGGCCGAGGCAGCGACTCGGCCACACTTGGCCTCTCTGGCCTGACCGATCACATAAATACACACACAAAGAGCTTGTCGTTGCTGGTGAGTAGAATTGCCGCCTGTTGTCATTCTCTGGTAGAGTCAATTGCTGCCTGCGGATGGTCACACATCACGATGCAACCTAAAGCGAGGGGTTGGTTGTGTGTTACAGAGACACAAAGGAAAAAAGCCCTTTGCACATGTAGTTCACCATATTACTCACAAATATTGTCAAGAAATACTAATATTTCTAAAGGCACAAATTAATCAAACAGCTGAATTACCTGGAAACCTGAATCTTCATAGGTGAGCTCAGTCATGACTAGATTTTAATATAAAATTAACCAAAAAAAAGTAGTCAATATATGTTTGTTATTTCGTGATAGATAGCTGACATGCTTCTCTGAAGACACATAAACATCTCTGTGAATTTAAGCATAGATGCCATGTCATAGTTAATCATAGGTCACGGAGGAGCAGGCACACACACACCATCTAAATCTCAATGACAGTGCAGACCTGGGCATTGAGCAAGTTAATTTAGCTCCTGCCAGGAAGCAAGTTGGAAACAAAGAGGGAAACAAACATAAAACAATTCCACGCAAGCATAAAAAGAAACACACTAAGCATTTACGAAACCAGGCAACTCCCCTGCACATGTAGGTGCGTAGGGGGAGGGGCATAATCTAGAGTGACCCTCTGCACAAAACAAGTAGACTAACATTTCTCTTCTCCTCTGTCTATTTGAAGAAGTCCTTACATGTGATGGTTGATATTAAATCCAAGCATCCTGTTTGGAAAGGACCAGCAGAGCTCAGTTTAGAGCAATTTTTTTCATCTTAATTCATGCTTTAATGCTTTAAATTTACCATTATTAACCAACACATTTTAACATTATCTAAACAGGATATAAAACTTTCTCAAATTTTGGCATTGATATGAAAATATTATCAAGCCTTTTGAATTGTGTACTTATACATATTGTATACATATATGTTTAATATATATTTGATTCGTGGAGATTCTTTCCTATCATTAATCAAGATCATGGTCTTTCACATTTCAGAGAATGATTTAGTGACCTTACGCTCAGAAGGTCTAGGTTTTGTATGCTTCTGCTCAAACTGTCAGTCCTGAAGTCCCATAAAACTTGCTCTGATAGAATTCCTGCACTCCAGCTTCAGCTTTTTCCACTGCACTTGGCCTTGTCTGTGCACTTGTGAATCTTTTGCTCATAGATTTTTGCTCTCCTCACAGATTTTTTTTTTTTTTTTTTGTGCAACAAGCCCATCAAAATTTTCCCAACCAGTAGAATACCAGGTTAGAATACCACCCTCATGACTGAGAGCAGAATATGAGTCTTGTCTTGGACAGCGGCTGGCCACCATGGACCGCAGATGTTAAATTTATTTTTATTATATTGTAATGGAGCTATTGCTGGAGCCAGTCTTTTCTGATTGTGTGGGGTTTTTTTATAATTTGTATGAATGCCCTGAATACATTACACATGTCAAACAGCAGCAATGCTAGAGTACATGTCAATTCAGACACAGTAGGTCACTGCTGAAGCCATTTCATATGAACAGTTTTAGGTAGTTTTATGAATAAATCGATACAAAATCAAACAGAAAGAAATATCACATTTTTCAACAAACTGAACCTTCTGGTCAGAAAAAGCAAATATTAACATCAAACACAAAAGCAACAAATTTGAAATGACCCATAAGTCAATGCACACAACAAATTTTGGAAAATATCTGAGTAACTGTTTATTACAAGGCATTAAGTCAACAACCACAAAGATCCTCTTCCTCTATATATAATAAACAAAGAGATAAATGTGCACCAAGTCATTTTCAGAACTGTAAACTTGGTTCATTATTGTGAACCACAGATGTGAACTTCTTTTTAGTCCATGTGAACTGAACTCTGAGCTCTGTGTGAAGGGTGAACTTGTTCAGCACTGGCTCAATTCTCCCTTTAGTACTAAGTTTTATCCCGGTTTACAACACCGCTGCAGGCTACTACATCATGTTTTTAAGAGGGAAGAATGAACGCAAGAGTGAGGGAGACAGTCAGTGAAATGTTCCAAAGACTTTTGGCTAGGAGGGACTGGAAGGTGAAGGAAAGCCAGAGAGTTCAGAGACTGCAAACTTAGTTAACTGGCAGACGGAGAAGATGGCACAGATATGAAAGTTGGAAGCCTGAGGGTGCTCCATGTCAAAAGGGGGAAGCAGAAACCTTCTGAGCACCAAGGGCCGTTAGACACTCAGATTTAATCAGAGCATCTGTCTAGCGAGTCTATAAAACTTTATGAAAGCACTTCTAATTTCAGGGATGCATTCATTAATACAGGAACCAAAAGGGGGTGGAATCTGAAGAATAAAAATAAAATGTGTGCCCATTAAGATAGATGCACGGCGCAGAGCATCTTTGGCTTTCAGCTTTCTCTTTCGTTAATCATATATATCAGTATTGTTAATGTATGGTTAAGGTCATACCCTAAGGTTGGACAACTAGGGCTGCTAATGGAATTCTGTTAAGAGTGAGATTGTGATATAGAAAAATAAATTGTTACGGTTAGAAACAAGGGTGTCGCCTTGTGCCAGAAAGAGATGGGGACATCTGGGTAAGGAAGTAAAAACAGTTTTTAATTGGTCTTCAATGTATACAATTTTTGGCAATGTAATGGGGGATTTGATTGAGATGAGAGCAGCTGTCCAAGTATTTTGCCCCTGCATTTTACCCCCACCCAGGTTCGAGCGTGAGCAGCCTCTCTCCGACTGGCAGTAAATGCAAATTTCAAAATCTTTGCCAATTTCATAGCATGAAACAAGAATGGTATATTGCTTTTAGGCCATAAGGAGTCCATAGAGAAGCTCTACTGCCAGTCAGTAAAACATTTATGTTATAACCCATCAACGATCAGCTTCGTTATATTATACAAATCTAAGTTGGGGTTAGAGTGACCTGAGTCTGCCTCTGTCAAAATGGATAAGCCTGACATATACAACTACCTTATTTTCCCTCTAGTTAACACATTTCTGGGATATGTCACTTAAAAAAAAAAAAACAACAACTTTATTTTAGTTTATTTTTGGTAGTCTTTTTAATGTGAGGTGTAAAGCTGCAGCACTGTGGTGAAGCAGAACTACTGTCTCTATCTCTAGCTTCTGTAATGATTAGAGAGAAGTGTGAAACAAGTTGGTGTGAGCCCCACATAACCCTGTGCACATTTAGAAAGTTAATTATTAGGAGGTAGGTCAGCTTAATTTATGTGAATTATTAACATTGAAACACACTCTGTTCTATTCCCTGTGGTCTTTAGTGGACAGACTGTTAAACCAAACTCTGTTCTAAAAGAGGATGTTTTGTGGTGGGTCCATACATTTTTACATAGTGACGGCTTCAAAAAGAGCATCACTGAGACTCTTTGCTTATTTGTTTCAATCTACAAACAGCCTTATAGCATCAGCCATATGTGCCACACAATGTCCGCAGGTGCAATATCATGTCAGTCAGACAATCAGACAATTCCAATATCACATCTACTGTCAAAGGCACCATTCAGTGTGCATCAGTCAATGCATAATGTGATTACAAATACAATATTACTGCCATAAAATATGGTTTAAAAAAAGAAACAACTGAAGAAAAGTTACAATCATTAAACAGAATAGAATAATTTAACTTAGCAGTTTCAGTTTAAGTGCCTTGAACCAAAATTAGAAGCGGTCAGTTTCAACTTCAGGCGCTGATGGAGAGAAAAACTTTGCACTTTGAGTGTAACAACTTTTGGTGCAAGCTTTTTTTTAAACAATTTTAAGACACAACACGTTTTGAAGTAAGGGGGATGAAGTTGCCCATTTCAAGACTTGATCAGGTTGCACCCCAATGGTAATGACACCCGTGGTAAGAAATTTAGGTGTGTAAAACTCTAAGCCTAGATGACTACTGTGTTTAACGGTAAAATCCTTTTGCTGACTCAAATTATTAAACATGGTTCAGAGTGAAGGTTTGCATGGACTATGTATATTATGTACACTTTGTCAAGCTAATATGGCACCATTCAAATACACATCTGTAAATAATCAAAGCACGGATAATCTATCCGAACTTGTACTGCTTTTGACTGTTTGGTTATTATATAATTTCATGCTGCTACTTGTTTAAACCGTTCTGCTCAGTGCAGAGGTCAGTTAGCACATTATAAGCACCATGATAAGTAAGGGCATCATAACCAGCTCTGTCGCTTGTGCGACCATTTAATAAGCTTTTAACCAGAGGGTTTAGACTGTGGCCTGGTGGCTCAGCTGACAAAAAGTACATTCAGTCAGCAGCGATTGTCACAGCTGATTCAGTGGTTGACACAGTCGATTATACTGAGTTCATCTTTACCAGTCATCATTAAGATGTATTCATATGCTGAGCTCCTTTTGAGGCTATAAAGATTCCAGTTGTTCAACCTATAACAGGCTCCTTTATAACCCCAACCCCCCTCATACTTACATAACACAAGACTTCTTGCTGGGTGTAGTTCATGCAGCAGTAGAATTATTCAGTACAAAGGTACCACTGGGGAGTCTGTTAGGATAATTACGGGACAAATAAAATAACAAGAGGATGTAAGATGATATTATTTATAACTATTATGTTAAAATAGTCAGCAGCAAATTACAAGATAGCAAGAAACACATCAAACAAAGGTCCCAGTCTGTGCGAATTGTTGCACCCCAGTTGGCTACAATCCCCACCAGGTAATTTTAACCTCATGAGTTTGAATATAATTCAGTTTGTTCAGTCTGGTGCAATTTCCTTTTTTATTTTAGCCGTACGCCCTTCTTTTTCTCTCTCACACACACACACAAACACACATGCACACCACATTCTCACTCCAAACTTCTTTCCACATCCCAGTGAGCACGCACTAATTCACTTAAGGCTGACAAATCTTTCAGCCATGTACAGGCCAAACAGTCAACTCAGCTCAGCTCTTTCGACCACTGCTGCGTGGGGGGGGGGGGGGGGGGGGGGGGGGGGGGGGGGGGGGGGGGGGGGGGGGGGGGGGGGGGGGGGGGGGGG
>JAQMCX010000045.1:4325362-4359131 GCA_029814765.1 Acanthurus leucopareius | reverse complement strand
AAATAAATTTATTGTTTAAAAATTTTTAACCATTTTAACGGCAAAACTTAAAAAAAACCTAAGCTCTTTCCACCACTGCTGGGTAACCCCCCCCCCCCCCCCCCCCCGAGTTCATCAGTTCAACATTCAGAAGGGACAAAACCTCCCCCGTGCATTATGTTTTCCCTCATAGATCTAATTGAAACTGAAAATGTTATGTTCCACTCCGGTGCTCTTCTAATAGGCTGGCTCTCAGTTACCAGGCTTGTGAGGCAATTTCAAACCAGAGAAATGAGTCTAGATGAAACTTAAAGTGGGGGGTGGGATCAGTGGGTGCAAGTGACTGTGAGTGTGTTTATACTGGGGGTCTCAGCCAGCTGAGAGCGATGCTGGAGAGAGGTGAAGCCTAACTGGCTTACTAATTATAGATGCCTTTTTTGGCGGCTTTGCCTTTATGTTTCACACTGTTCCGTCTGGATGAGGCAACAGAGCCCTGGCAGATCAAACGAGATGCTCTGCTTCGTTGGCTCAGCTCGAAGGCCTCCAATCAGAAACAACTGGGCGCCAAGTGAAAGCAGCCAAGGTGGCATCTTTATCCAATGGTTTAAGGGGATGAAATTTAGGGCGCTTTCAGGCTAGCAATACCATCCAAATCCGTTCAAGGTTTGCCTAAAATACTGGTTAATATAAACATTTTTTCTCAAGATTGGTACACCACATCCATTATCCCATAGTATTATGTCAGCATTTTCTAAAGAAACATTTTTAAAAAATACCTATAGACATCCATCTCTTTTACCAGCTCTTTTCTCATTCTTCACTGACTTCGTTTTTTGCAGACTGGATAATTAGCAATATACATGTAAACACAAAGTGGCTGATTATCTCGCTGCTGAGTGGACATACACAACACAAATCTCAAATCCACATTAATTGCCAGGGGAAATAACAGAATATTTGTCATCTAACCAACCAACTAATTAGACCACTGAAGTGAAGGGAAAAAAGGTTCATACATTTGTTCAAAAAGGAAGAAATTGCATTTCTTAATAATAATTTTAGGGGCATTCTTATCAGCAATACAAACAAGAGCAATCGAGCTGAAATTTGTGATATTATTCCTTTTTCCCCTGACTCTCTTTCTTTTTCTTTCTTTCTTTCTTTCTTTCTTTCTTTCTTTCTTTCTTTCCTTTTTTCTATCCTTATTTCAACTTTTGTTTGTACAATAGCAACAATTTTTCCAGACATATTTCTTTAAAACTGTCCAATAGTGTGTGTGTGTTTTTTTCCCAGTTTCTCAATTCATATTGTTGTCAGATTTAAGCCTTCTCTTTCCAAAATTGTATAAGTCTCTTTAAATTGGATAAGATTGGATAAAGCTTTGAATAACCTAGTTTATTTCAAACAATTCTGATCACACTGAACAACAGTGTGATTTTGTTGGAGAAGAAGATTCATTTTAAGCTTGTTATTGGTACCAATTTTATATTTGGTAATCAGTAGCACAAACTACCCTTTATGGACAAAAAGAGCCCTGCAGGCCATCAGGACAGAACAAATGTAAGGAGATCAGACAGCAGAATAACAGACTTAAGGTAAGTATTGACAATCTAAATTCCAACAAATAAACCGGCTGAAAAATGGCCTCAGTGTGGGTTTCAGAGTTTCTATACTGTCCTCCATTTCCATGACCTAGGACATTTCTTTTTGTATAGGTGAAGATCTAATAATGTCTCATGTAGCCAAAAGAAAAAGAAGGGTTGCTCCACCTTCTGCAGGTACAAATCTCCACAGAGAATTAATTAGAAAAGAAGAAAAGGTGGAGGAGGAAGAGCACAGGGTACGAGTCTTTATTCTGGTTTAGAGCTGTTAGTGCCCCTGTAAGTGGTGCACAAGTTCAAACTAACATTTTACAAGTTCATAAAGTTCATATCTACTTCCTCTCTATTTTAGGGGAGCACCTTGGTGTTGACAGCACTGCAGAGCAACAAAAAAAAAAAAAAAAGCAAGTAAAAAAAAATCCCAAGGAATATGTGGATTTTTAAAGCGACTAGTGAGTCTCTTAAATGGAGCAGTGGAGGTTTACACACATTAAAGTGTGCTGTAGTATCTCTTCCTCGTCTTTAAAGAACTAAAACGCTGTATTAAAGTTGGAATAAAGGTGACATTTGAGAGGCAGCTAAGTGAGGAAATGTACTCTGGGATAGAGGTTTGTGATGTACTCCTGTCAGTAGTGCACCACAGAATTTAACAAAACATTTTTATGGATTTTTTTTTAAAAATCCCCATGCTTAACAAGCCCTTAAACTTTAGCTATCGACTGTTGTAAGTGATATAAGCTTTCTGTCCCGTAACAACATTTCAGAAGACCCATTCTGCTGCTGAGGTTGTATCAGCTTGGAAAGGGAGAGCTATTTATCCTAGCTTTCTAACGTTAGCGCTGATTCCCAGAAGGTGTTACTTTTGGTTTATACTTTTTTTAACACATGATTTATGATAGAACTGAGCCCCGACTCTCAGTATTATGTTCATCCCTCGTTAAAATAAGGTGAAAGTCTAGCTAGCATTAGCTGCCCTTCTCTCATGGGTCAAGTTGCACTGAAGACCAGACAAAACTCACAGCAACAAGCAGTCCTGCAACTTTAGTTGGCTTTCTTCATATGTAACACCATCAGTCAAATTATGACACACAGTAATGTGCAAAGTCATGAAGAAACATAGAGTTCAAATGATTCACAGATGGGATTTAGCAACAGCTAACTATGTCAGCCCCCAAGCCGGGTAATTGTGCCTGTGTGGTGCAATTGAAGTGATATTTCAAACTATTTTTAGTTCATGCAGATATTGCACAAATCAAATCACCAGTACAGAGTCTGTAATATTAAAGCAAAAATTTAAGAACCAGTGGAACATTTATGTATATTTTGCCATTGTGGTAGACAAAATTTAGATAATTACAGTCTTATCTGCCTATACACGAACACAGAGGTCATGATAAACACAGGGGATGAACATACTAGGTTTACGTTTTTCTTTCATTCAATAATGCAAGTTTAAAAATGCTTCTATGAGGTCTTACATAGAAGATGAGTCAAGCAGTATTTTATATGCATATTGATTACTTACTGCAATTCAAAGATAATTTACTGACTGCCATTTTCAGATGGCCAGCAGTACAGAGGAAATTCATAATAGGACAATTTCATTAGGAAAGAGCACCAACAGAAAGATAACTTTATCAGCAAGGTCATCAGATAGTAGCATCTGTACACCACCTTCGTCCCACAGACACATTAAAATACATGCCAATTTCAATATCAAATGTATCTGCTGTTAGCTTGTTTTGAGCTCAAGGTGGATTTTTTAAAACGTTCATTAAAATAATTAATGCCTACATCAAACAGAGTTAATTATACCGTGGAATCTCTATTCTTCAGTTTTTCCTATTAACATGTAAGGCTTAATGGGAATGGCTGCAAATGGCCCTGCCGATTAATGGAAAGGACACAAAGCACAGTTTTACTGGGAACACTGCCTAGAGGTTAAAAATAACAATCCATGTTTCTAGAGAAATCCATTGCTGACCTACCTTGAGATCTGGTCATGAAAAGGTTACAAAGTGATTGCACTGTTCTCATCTATTTATTCATTTATCCATCGATCTAAATATCGATATATCCACACATTTATATGTCCATCCATCCATCTATCGTTCTCTGTCACAAGGGGAGGTCAAGGCCCTAAATTGTTGCTTTCTGAACCAATTATGTCAACTATTAATAGGATTTAAATCCTTCCTGTTTTTTTCCAGCTCTCTGCCCAACTGACTAGCACTGAGCACTGTTTCCTGTTCGGATGTGAGCCAAAAATAGGAAGTCTCACAAAAGACAGCACTGTAAAGAATATGATTAGTTGATTGCGGAAGGAAGCACCCTGAAGGATCTGGATAAGAGCTGTCAAACGAAAGCCTGAGTGGTGCTCTAAACCAAAAGAAGCACACCAAATAACTGTTAATCTCCTCCTCCTCCTTCTTACATTCCTTTCCTTCCTTCTCATCTTCATCCTCTGCCACCATTACCTCAACAAATCTGCCTCATTACTTCAAGCATGATGTGGAGAGAATAAAAGAAAGACATTCTGATGGTAAAAAGTAGAAAGACAGAAACCGGATGAATGGTGGAGAGGAGAACGAGGTATAGGAGTACTGAAAGTATGAAATATCGCACTCCCCACATTTACACATGCTTGTACTCATGCACACCCACACACAAGTAACTAATGAGAGGCAGTGTCTTCACAGCTAGTCTGAGCAGCCGATAAGACTGAGAACTAGACAGAGAGAGAAAGAGGGAAAGGAAAAGAGAACAAGAGGTTCTAGATATTGGTTTGGGGCAAAAGAGGACAACTCTGACAAGATGTTGAGAGGGTGCTGATATGTCAGCTTTTATTTCCTTCCTTCTCCTGCAGCTCTCTCTGTCAGAACAGGACTTGTCTGCAAAGAGTGGAGGGGAGAGGAGGGGCCCAGTGAGGGGAACATAAGCCCTCCAGCGCTCACCAGAAGCCGCTGACACTCATCAGTCTAAGAGCCCTCCAACTATTGCATAGCATCATCTTCGCTGTGACCTCGATTGATTGGTGCCAAAGACCTCCCATCCTTTCCAAACGAGCTCTAATGAGTTTTAATGCATGGCTTCCAATAAATATGTTCTAACGGGTGAATATTGTCGTATTGAGTTGTTTTTTTTCAATTCATTTTTCTGTTAAGGATTCCTTGGTATTAAGACATCTTTGACCTCTGTAAGACCAGTAGAAATAGCTCCAAGAAGTTATGCAGCCTGTAAGATAGTTGAACATCCCTGTGACACTGCATATATATATATATATATATATATATATATATATATATATCTATATCTGAAGTGTCATTGAGGTACCACAATAAAGTTTTATTCAGTGCTGTGCTTAAATCACAGTTTACCAGACTTACACTTCCTTATTGGGTGATTTGTTCAGCCTTAATTTGACAGGTTAAAATACAGAAAGCATCAACTAAATATGAAAAATAAAGTTGAATTATTAAAAAGAGGCACTGAAAAACATTACAGTAAGCTCACAATCATGTGTATGTGCATTAAATATTTTAGCAGCACTGTATTAACAAACAGATACCTGAGTTGTATGCACAGTGTTATAAAACATGCAAAGGTTTTAGTCCAAGCTGAGGCTGACTTGATGTTGTGTAATATCTGAATGTAAGGACAAAAACCACCGTTCAGAGAAATGACTGACAGCCTGTGAGAACGGTGACTTTAGATTTGTGTCTTTAGTAACAAACTGATATCCATCCAGGAGGAAGACAGAGTTTCCTCATCTCAAGCTTATGAGTTTTTACTAAACCTTCTTTTTGAAAATGGGCCAATATATCAGAGATTATGGGGATTTCAGGTTAGGAAATAAAAAGAGATTTATTTATTGGAGGTAAAGTTGGTCGATCCCCTCAGCATTTGCTGTACTTTGCCTTCACTTGTATGTTTATTGCTTATAAGCTGATATTAGCATGCTACACATAAAAATAAGATTTTGAATATGAGAAAAAATAAGCAATTCAGCAATGTTTTTGTCAACATGTTAGCATGCTAATGTTATCATGTAGCAAAAACTGTGCCGCTAACTGTAACTGCTATAACTGCTCAGTCTTATGAATTTCAGATGTATCCCAACCACGCTAATGAACTGATCTTCCTTTTACAGTTTTTTTTAGTAATCATTGATCATACTCTCCTCTACTGGTGTAAAAAATAAGCAAGGTTTTTTTTTTGTTTTATTTTTTTAAAGTCTCGGTTGCAGGAATCTCAATGACCTGTCTCGATATTTTTGAATTTGTGGGTTGTTCAAGGTGTCTCCTTGCCTTGGGAACGTTCCACCAGTACAGTCTGGCATGCGCTTTGGCTGGCATGATGATGGGTAGAATTATCTAGCAAGAAAAAATAAAATAAATGAATGAGTGGGGAGCTTCTGTTGAAAACAAAATAACAAGTATGGCCCAGAGAGTTGAGTTCTGAATGCCAGAAATTCAAGCTACTGCCATCATCCCTGTCACACACACCTGGAGATATTACTGTCATTTTGTTCGATGGGGCAGTGAAAACCTTCCTGTTCCCCCTTTTAAATGTCACAAGGGTTGGGTTCAGTGCTGACAGCCGTAGTCCACTTTGCTCAAATGTGAAGTGTCGATCGGAAGCAGCTCCTGGTGAGCTTTACGGTGCCTTTGACGTATTGATATTCAGTGACATTTGAATCCCACCTTTCTCCACTCTTCTGTTCTGTTTTTTTTACCACATTAATTGGTGTCAATTCCTACAGGCGCTGCAACATAATGTTCCAGTATTCCTCAATGTATTTGGCTGTTCACAGTAAGTAATTAGCCAGAGTTGTTGTGTTTCCCGTGGAAACTGAAATCACCTTTTTATGCATGACAGAAGAAAATATTTATGCTATTCAGCAGGGCTGCCAAGACAGTGCTATACTTGAATGTATGATAAAAAACAGTTTTTTTCTTCATTTATCATCAGGTTGACAGTAAAAAACAGGAACTTGCCCCTGTGACAAATTAGTTCTACTGTATGAATCATATCTTTTTTTTGTATTGATCACAGCAGCAGTGTGCAGACATCCAGAGCTGTCCATCATTTTATAGATTCTAGTCAGTGTTGGAAGGATAAAGCCATTTTTTTTTAATTTTTTTTTTACCACATTACAGTGGGTGAATACAACATCCTGTAAAATCCTGGATCTTCGCAAAGTTTCTCAGTGTTAGGAAATGTTACCCCGCAGTTGAGTGAAGAAAATGTCAATGGGTCTTAGCTGTAAGCCATCAAAACTCCTCTTTATATGATTCCGTGGACCGAGTTATATCTTTACCACAAGCATGTCAATAGATCATAGCTGTTTTCAGCTACAGATATGATCTATCGACTGCTTGTATTGCCAGTGATGTTACTAATTCTGCTGAATGTATTGCTACTGTATAAGAACGCTAAAAAGCCATAAGATAATCAGAAGCATATGGGGACAAAATATTAAGCAATAAAAGCCTGCATTCAAATCAAAGCACACATCATCCAATTAAACAGGACACGGCAGATGGCCGTGTGGCAAGGACAGCTGGTTTTGAGCTTTTCGCTGTTTGTCTGTCCATCAGCGTGTCAATCATGCGCTGCTCTTTCTGCAGCTCACACAAGTTAGAGGCTGAGGCTGTCAAAACTGTCAGGAATGTGTCATGAGCACCCCGCATCACAGAGATGAGGAGTGCTCTTATGGGTGTAGCTTATGATGAAGCAAGAGCTCCATCTAGTGTTATGGGCTTTTGAATTATGACCAGACACAAAGCTTTAGCTGAAAGATTTACAGCATGTTTTAACACTCCTGATCTTACCAAAAGACTGCAATCATTTGAATGTTCTTAAGTCCATTCCATTGTTTCAGAATGAAATGCACTTTTCAGTAAGCACTCACCATATTAAAGCAATCCGAAGCTTAAGCACAGCTGGCTACAGTGTGTCTCTAAGAGTTGTACTTGGTAGAGTACAGTAACCAGTAGTTTGATATAAAACTAAATATAGTATTGGACCTAGACTTTTAAAATGGTGAAATTCAGCTTTAGGTTAATGCTTTGGTCAGAATTATTAAAATGTTATAGGGTATCACCTGGCTTTTAAAGCCAATTTATCAAGGTGTCCGGTAACAATAAAGTACTGATAAACTAAGATATGTCCTGCATTTCTAATTAAATTTTAAACTTAACACCTGTCACAAGCTATTTTCATTTATTTATTTTACACAAGTACATCCAAATTGCACAAAAATAAAATTGTAGCATATGCAAATTATCAGTGTTTTAAATAAGAAAGAGTGTGTATGAGGTGTTGGATTTATATTCTGTTAAGTCTTTATTATCTAGACCAGGGACTTGCTTCAGCCACCCTATAATAAGTACAGCTCATTGTCCAGTGAAATCGACAAGAGCCACACTGGTGAAAAAGAAAGAAGGAAAAAAAACAACACAAGGAACTTCCTCGTCTTATCAGCTCAACACAGCGGGAGTTGTGTTTTGCAGCCAAACCAATGCACACATGTGCTTATCTAAGCCTTCCAAACACTACAGTATACACACTCAGACCAATACACACTCCCTATTTGTTTCAAAGTCAGGCTCCTGTCTGCAACAACCTCATATGATTTGCCAGCAAGCAAGAAAAAAGGAGACTTTTGGAAGAAGAGTTTGGTGTGTGAAGCTTTGGAAATCAATGCATCCAGGTTGCCTTTGAACTCTCACTATGTCAGATGCAGCAATTCAGAAGTGATGAGGAAGAAAGGATGAATAGGTTAATTGAAATATTAAGCAAGGGCACGGCGAGGAAACAGAATAAACCAAATGTATTGCTGTTGAGAAGAAAATATGAAGAATAAAAGATTTTCTTTATGATAAATACTTTTTGTTTAAAAAATGATACACTTGTCTGAGAAGGCTCTCAGGCTCTGTCTTTGCTTTTCCTGGCATGGTGAGGTTTTTTGGAAGGAGTTGTTTGTGAGGCCAAACTCTGAACAAAGTCTTCCTTCAAAGCAGGGTCAACCAGGGCATTTCAGAGCTTACTCAACAAAGTGTCAATCTCAGCTAAAGTTCACCCCAAAATCAAATTCCATGTACTTTCTTCTATAAGGATTTTTTTTTTTTTTCCTCTGAGCTTGTGCAGGTGACACATTCAATATGGTGCCACAAGCCTTTAGATGTCCTTCACCATGCTGAGCTCTATTTGGCTCAACTGAGCACAGCAGGCAATTTCAGACATTTACCTGCCATTGCCTCCCGGAGTCCCGACTCTGTTAGAGCCATCATAAGACTGTCTATCTTTACACTATCTTTATCCGTGAACTCGCAGATGTAAAGGAAAGGAAATGAAAGATAGATACTTTTGATCATCGCTTCACTCTCAGCACAGGCTGGAGAGTATTACAGAGAAAAAGGAGAAACGAGGTAGTCTGCCTCCTCAAAATGAGAATGAGGTCCATTTTCATCTGCTGTAAATTAATATGAATAATACTGCAGGTCAGAGATAATTAAGAGTGTAATGAGTTCAGGGAGTAGGAGGAAGGTTTAAGATCTGATGATCTTGGCAAAGCTTATTGAAGTTGTGTTGTGTTAATGATATTTTTATGTCTTTTGTTCTAATGTGTCAGGCTATATTATACAAGTTGATGTCTTACTGAATACGAAGAGGAAAACAGATGTGAAAAAGTTCTATCTGGACATGCTGCATCTTTAGGTATCTAAAACACAAAAACATTCAAACCACTTCTACTTTCTCTGTCCATTGAAAATAATGAATGGAGGTCAACAGAAGAATATAAAATAAAAGCAATAACTTAAGTAATATTGATTAATAAGCTGCAACTAAAAAAATTAAAAAATAGAAGGTGAGCAGTAGGACGTCATGTTGTTTCTTTCTAGTAGTCCTGGTATGTATTTAAAATTATGATGAAAACATTTTGTCTGTGTAAACTGTGCACTCGTGTACGAAAAACATAAAACAGGGGTGTTAAAGGAGCCACACAAAACAACCCAATGTCCTGTGTTTGTCAGACAAGAGTGAAATAAAACTCTTAATTTAATAAAGTTTTCATGTAGGTTTTATATTTGGGCAGCTGCTACTCATTCTTGCCTTCATTCTGCCCTTTGAGACATACCGATGCTTGACCCTTGTTGTCTAATGTTAATAGAAAATTTGGGAAATTGTATTACATATTGAGGTCACACTGTTTATTTGAAAATGTGGCAGATAATTATAAACGATGGTGTTATTGCATGATGAAGTGAAAATGGATTATATATTTTGGCACAAAATTAGATTTTGCATCGGTTACGTGAGACAGGCTTGGTTTTAAAGATATGCTACTGTTAAAAATGGCCACAGTGTGTTTGGGTTAAGCACCAAATTTTCTTGGTTGGGTTAAGGATAAAATTATTGACTTGGGCTTTCACCTGGATTCAGCCCAAAGTCTCTCAATCTTTGCAATATTTCTTTGTCAGAAAATGTTACCTCACAGTGAGTGAAGAAAATGTCAAAGGGTTTTAGCTGTAAGCCAACAATACACCTATTTATAAGATTCTGTGGACTAAGTTACATCTTCTCCACAATAAATCATAGCTGCTAGCTGCAGATAAAATCTATTGACTGCTTCTTCGTGATAATAATCCTCCTATTAATTGATACTGTACAGAAACAATAAAAAGCCAAAGATTATTTGAAACATGATCAGTAATAACCTAAATGACTGGGGTCAGTGTAAATCCGGATGCATTACAAACAGGTGCTAAAGGGCCTCTATTTGAGTTTAGATGATTTCGAATGTGAGATTAAGAACTAAAGCAGCTTCTGAAGGCTTTTAATTTAGTCTCCAAGTTTGAATATGTTGTCCTTCCAAAGGCATGGGTGACAAAATACCTTTAGCTACAGCCCATATGGAAAGAATACAGGAAGAAAATACAAAAAGTGTGTTTAAGATTCAGGTGACCTTGATGATACTACTGATGAAAAGTGAAAAGGATGAACAACCTCTATGGACTGCAGGAGGAATGAAACCTAAAAGCCTGAAATGAGCATTAGCATTATTGACCTTTCATCCTCTCAGAATCAATGGGTGTTAAACACAAGCTTAAGAGACTTTTACGTTTTGTTCTACAACATAACACGTCATTAAATAACCAACTTGGGATTTTACAGAAACTCTTACATTTCATGAAGGTCTAGTGTGTAGAATTAAGTCGCATTTTGCTGTGAAGTTGTGCTTAATTGAATATTCCTGCACTTACCCTCTTCTTCCAAGCAGTTCATTAAAAATGGAAAAGGGGCCCTCTTTAGGGCCAGGGATTGGTTTGTCCATTCTGGGCTACTGTAGAAACATGGCTATGCTGTGGAAGAAGACCCTCTCCCTTTATAGATATAAAATATTCATTGCAAGGTAATGAGAACACAATAATTCCTATTATTAGATGATTATACACTAATGAAAACATACTTCTGAATATTACATTTTATTTCTGCAATAATCTACAAATACATCCCCCTTAATACCACACACTGGACCTCTAAAAAAGCAGTTATAACACAGGCTAAATGAGAAACTGAATGTAATTTGCAACTACAAATAAGTTTTGAGATACACGATTACAAAAGTTACATTTTTGTCGGTAGACATCTTTTAATTAGTAGTTGAGTCACATACAGGTAAGAGAATAGAAGATTTGCACAAAATTGTGCCAAGTTTGATAAAGTATTTTTGCAAACAGAGGACAGTTTACAAGAATTTTCTATTTTACATCTGTAGACATTTCTACTAAAAAACTGTCCACAGGATGCTACAGGTGTACATTAGGCTTTACAGTCAAGTATTAGACAAGTCACAAAATATTGGTACTAAAAATAAATGTTCACTGACAACATTTATCTGGTTTTTTTTACAATATCTGATTGCATACAGATTGAAGATTGAACACAGCATCCATTCACAGCTAATGAAGCTTAAACCTCTTGTATGTGTGTGTGTGTGTGTGTGTGTGCACGCTCACAGCACTTCTTGAGTGAAAGAGACAAGTTTTTATATGTTATATTTAACAGAAGCAGCTTTGTTCTTTTTTATTTTCTTAGACATAACCACATGCTGGAAACAAAATCTGAATCCGTGCTTTAATTACTTACCGTCCCCCCTACATTCACATCCATAGGACTCATACAGTACGGAAAAGCATGTCCCTCATTGGAAAAAAAAAAAAATCTAGTCATCACAATCAATCAGCACTTTCCCTTATAATGTAACTACCACGAGAAATACAGATAGTTTCCAGGACACAGGGTCGCCCATCTTGTGTCATAGATTTGATTTGAACAGAAGGTGTAAAAATTCTTCGGCAACATCGAGCACTTGCATGCAAACACAAGTATGCTGGTGCCGTGTGGATGAAAATGATGACCATCTGACCTTTTCTATTACTGATTCTACAACATGTACCGCTGATAATGACACCCCTAAAAGGGCACATTCCTCAAGAGAACAGAATAAAAGAATATACTTCTAAAACCGAGTCATAATTTTACTGTGACAGTGTAAAGGTCAAACTGAGTGTTTCTGTATCTTCTTCCTCCAGCCACAGTCAATGGACATCATTTACTGTAAATCTGACAACATGAAACTAGAAAAGCCAAATATATGAATATGAATTATTTTCTAAGACGCTGACCTTGATTTTAGAATTAAGTCTTGGAGACAGACACTGACAGTTTGAGCTCAGGCAGGGCTTTCTGTTGACACCCCTCTGATGAGTCATACTTCGCCACTGGATATTTTAAATTACAGACTACAGTCATTCTCATCTGGGGAATGATTGCTTTGCTTATTTCTTTCCCTAAGTATGAAGAATTCAGTGCCAGGCTTTGCTGCAAACTACAGAACTTACTTTGTTTTGAAACCATTGACAGCCCACAAAGACTAACTGCTTAATGTTAACATTATCTGATCTAATGAGCTGAAAATGAATGAAAATGAAGTTCAAGGGTTCAAATTAATTTCAAATCAAGGGATTTTTTTTGGGATGTATCAAAGTGTCAACACTTAATCCCTTCTTTTTTTGGCCATTATTTAGCAGCTTGAGTAAAATACATCATTGTGTAAAATATTACATTTTATTATTTATTTGATCTAATCAGCGGTGAAAGATTTATGTGTAACATATAAGCATTACTCACATTGTTGAGTGTGTGTGTGGGGAAGCATGGTGGTGTGTGCAACTGTACACAGACACACACTCATACATATTCCTCTGCTTGACTTCCACCCCTTCCTCAATATCTGAAGGCATGAGGGTGTTTTGTATAGAGACAGAGGAGGAGACAGTATTTATTATAACCTGCTGGAGCCCCTGGGGCTCACCGCCTCATATTTCATCTTAATGTATCATCACTCACTGCCTCACATTCTTCCCCGTCTCACTGTGGCCAGGAAAACTTCAGAGAAGAGAAACAACAATGGCAAAGCAGGTGACTGGGTGTTCACATTCAGTCTCACCTTGGCCTTATCTGAGGCCTCCATATCTCAGCAGATTAAACTGCCTAAATTAGACTGTGCTCCCGCCGGACGCAGCCAGACGTCCCCAGGGACCTGGAGGGGAACGATGGGGTTTTGCTGCAGTGGGGACTGTGGCAACAATCCTTGCTGGGCAGGCCATTATGTGTCCTGCTGTGCTGGTTGGGTGGGCCCCACCGTGCTGCTCTGCATCTATGGTTTCTGCTCCATGATGAGGCCCATAGAGCCTTTCATGACAGAGTTTCTCACGGGAGCTTACAAGAATCTTACCATCGAACAGGTGAGGTACTGAGCTATGAAATGAGATATGTGACTGCTGTACGCTGATGGGAGCCTGAGGTTATTGGATTTGCTCAGTTTTTGTTTCAGTATGCATAGAACAAATAAATAAAAAGTTAATTTATATGTACATAACTTTGTTTGAGTGCTTAACAAAATAATAGTATTTGGTTGAAAGAAACAGATGATGTTATATATGAACACAGGTACATTTGTTCATATACATTTAGATATTGACTGGTTGTTTTAATGTACTATGTCTTAAATTACAATCTACTGGATGACATTCACATGAAAGTAAAATAAAATATAAATACATGTTGGTGTATTTTTTACAAAGGTTGAGCTTGCTTATTGCTCAGTACAACAGAGACGTTGAGAGTTGGGAGGTGTTTGCATCGGTTCCTCTTCGAGCCAGTTCAACCAATCATTCCCCATAACAGACAGTGAAAATTTATTTACAGTGTTAACATGCATTTTTTAAAGAAATTCGCAGAACCTTTTCAGCCTTATGGGGTTGTCTTACATTGCTTTTCTTTTCTTTTTTCTTTTTTTATTACTTTTTTTTAAAACTTACATTTGATTGATGATTGATTGATTTTACATTTGATTTGAACTGCTGTTTACTGTTTTTATTTGAACAAGCATCTTTGAGCATCTTTATTGGAAAGCATCTTCAATCATCGCCTGTTAGTACTGTTTCTAGGTACATTGTGTGGTGATAGTACATTTAGTAATAGTACACACAAGGGCAATTTTGTAAGACATTTGAGGTTTTGTGAGGGAATCATTTTCTGTGCATCATTCAACATTTCTTCTCAAAGGAAGAATTCATATTATTGTATTTGTTTCCTCTTTTTGTTTTTCAACAAATTATTTTCTTTCTGTATAATTAAGTATAATGTGTAGCCAGAGAAGACTGATGTATGCACAAAGTCAGCAGAGATGTCCTGTTTTCATGACATTGAGTAAAGTTTGATACAAGCTGAGGAGAACAGGAGGGCCTCAGGTATCACGCTTCATGTGGTGGTGCAGAGGAAACTAAATGGGGTCCTTCACACCTCTGCAATGACAATCACTTTGTGATGCACACAGCAGGACTCGAGCTGTTTTGTTCACACAAATTATAGCAGGGACTCTCAAGGTGTACTCATTTGATGCTCAACCATGTATGAAGCAAATTACCTTTTCGACTTGTGGTCCATTTTTACATCAAATTATGTATTTATGTTTATGAACAAAACAGAGACCCCACAAATTCAATTTCCTTTTCCAGCCATACTAGCAAAATATATTTGATACATGAGGGACTAATAAGCACCAAGATATGAAGTATATAAATATATACACAGAGACATACATGCATATGCTTTAACTTTGAACTCTAGTCATAAGCCAGCTAATAGCCAGCTAAACCCTTGCTACTCAAAAAACTTTTATGATAAATTATCCCTTCATATTATTTTTCTCCATTTTCTGTCCTAATTAGATACATAGATTTTTTTCCCGTGATTGTATATTACTGTAAAAAGAAATTTAGTCAGGCAGTATCTCTCACACTTAGCAGCTTCAGTATAAGTTTAAACAGATATGAAATAGGCAAACAAAAGTATCACTTTTGGGTTTGGTTACAGGTACAGTGTAAAAAATGCCTTGAACCACTGAAAAACTTTAACATTGCAAAAGTTTTTTCCTTTTTTTTCTAAGTAATTACACACTTCCAACTCAAATGAAAAATGTCTGTTTGCATTTAGATAGAGTAATACATTATAACTTATGGAGAAAATGAGTCGATCATTGAATCTGAATACTGATGCTTTTGGTTAGTTGCTTGTGATTGGACCTGGAGCAGTGTGAGTTCAGGCCAGCGGGGGACCGTAGGGGTGGGGAGTCGGGCTTCGGCACGGTATGAACCAACCAGGCCTGGTGTGAGTGCGCCCTAAGATTCTTAGATCAAGGCTACTGTGTAGAGTACTGAGAAATACTACTTTTACAACAAATAACAAAGTAAACAATATAAACTAAACAGATTTTAAACACTTTAACCATTTTGTAAACATGCAGTGCATTTTAACTGATTTTAAGCCTTTTCACGCCTGGCCAGTCCTTATGCATGTTATTATAAATGTATAGTCTCTTATCCTCATCACCCATTTTAACATTATCATAGTTGATGAAATTATAATACTTTTTCTTAAAACTTGCAATGGAATAATTGCATCCTTTTTTAAACCTGTGATATCAGCACCAAACCCAAAGCCTTTGCTTCCCATTGAGCAGAAAAATGACCCTAAGCTGTGAGGTAACCACAACATGGCCTGATGTGCACCACTTCTTAAACATATAGTGAGGCAATTAAAGAAATGAATGTAATCCATAAGCCTGCTATTTAGGGGCAAATGACAACCATAATAGTCAATAATGGAGTTCTGTGAAGATCTCAAGATTTACACAGTAAATCTAAGCTAAAACCCGGCAATAATTTTTTATTCAGTGCATGGTAAATGTTTAACATTTGGCACAACAATTGACTGCTGTCATCCGTACATACATTTTTTAAGTAGAAATTTGAAATCCCATTTTTCAATATTATTTCAATCAAGGCTGAAGTGGTGCACAAAAACAACTTAATGAGAACAACAATTTAAGAACCTTATTTTGCCTAAATGGACCTGGCTTTCAAGCTGCAGCCATTGTGTTTATTTGCATAATATTAAAATGTATTAACTAGTCACATTATGAGGCTCACTTGTGTTGCTTCCTGTTCCAACATGTGCATGCAGAAGCAATATTTCATGACAAGGAAAAGAGGTGGGACTGCATCTGCTGCGCCACTGTCATTTTATACTCTTGCAATCAGAAGTTAAATATCATGTTCTGAAAAATAATTAGGTCTCTGTTTGCCTCCCTCCATATCCAGGTGAATAGACAGGTGTATCCAGTGTGGACTTACTCCAGCCTGGTTCTCCTTGTTCCAGTCCTCCTGGTGACAGACTTTCTCAGGTACAAGCCTGTAATCATCCTCCAGGGGCTCACCTATGTCGCAGCATTTGTGCTGATACTATTTGGCTCGGGGGTCCACTCGGCTCAGTTGGCTCTCTTCTGCTACAGCATTGCCATGGCAGCAGATGTGGCCTATTTCTCCTACATTTACAGTATGGTTCAGCCGAGCTATTATCAGAGAGTTACCAGTTATGTCAGAGGGGCCATTCTGCTGGGCTACGCTGTGGGTGCCCTACTAGCTCAACTGCTTGTGTCTTTAAGTGGGGTGTCCTTGTATTGCCTAGCTTTTATTACTCTTTTCTCTGTGTCCATAGCACTGATAACCTCCCTTTTCCTACCCATGCCTAAGAGTAGTTTGCACCTTGAGGGAACAGGTTCTGTGCATCAGGGTAACTCGGGTGAGGACACTCATGAAGTTGAAAGACACCTATTTTTCATCTCAGTGAAAAGCGTGACAGCTGCCAAGCATGTTGGGAAGATGTTCAGAAGGCTCCTTTTGGACTGTAAGAGATGTTATTCCTCTGTGCCTATGCTTTTCTTCTGCATCTGGGCAGCTACAGGGAGATGTGGCTTTTACCAGGTTGCAAGCTACGTCCAGCTCCTCTGGTTGCAAACGCAGCCCCATAACTTCACAGCCTACAATGGAGGGGTGGACACCATCAGCACGTTGTCGGGTAAATAATGCAACGGTGATTTGTTTTCTTTCCTTGTATAGTTTCAGTTCTTAAAGGATTATTTTTTTCACCCAACAGTACTGACTGACCATATAGATTTACTAAAATCTGCACATTTTCCAAAATCATTAACTATTGCTCTGAGTACAAGGCTCTAAATACTTCTTACTCCACTAACTATATACATTTCATTTTGTTTGACAGAGAAAAACTTTTCCTAGTCCCACAATTTAAAAGCCTAACAGTCTGATTCTTTGATATCACTTCAAATCCTGCAATAATTGTTATGCAAAGTCTGAAAACTGATTTAATTTTGAATGGCAACTGATGCATATCCAGCTTAGCAGATGTGGTCTAGGCTCTAGTAAACACAAGTTCAAACATTTTCATTAAAGCTTATGGGTGTTATACATGTTTCACCATGAAAAAAATAATTGAATAAATAAACAGAAAACACAATTCCTTTTCTACTATCAGTATTTCACTACCCCCAAAGCACGGCACACAATAGGAGCAGCATTAATTAGACTATTTAATTGCTCGCTCTCATCCCCAGATGGGTATAGCAGCTGCTGCCATCCAGCCAGTGCACTTTTATTGATTATAGTACTGATACATTCCTGTATTCCCCAGAAACCAAAGGCAATTACTCTGTGTAAACCACATCCAGCTGTATGCCTTTCACTTGTAAATGGTTCTGCCCAACATGCAGTCAAGCTGTAGGGCCCATGTCTGATATTTCCCAAAAGATCTCTGTTGTATTTTCTCTGTTCCACACTTAGAAAACATCCCGAAGGAAAAAACCTGGTGGAAACAGATAGCAAAAAATATGCATATGGATTACTAGCATGATAAAATATGGCAGAAAAGCACAACATAATTTACTATTTTCATATTCAGCATATTAGGAACTGTGTGTCCTCGAGCTTGAAAACAACATTTTTTAGTAACTCATTAATATTAAAATAAAACCAAATGTGTACACAGAACAAGATGAGTTATGCTCAGCTATATTGTCTTGTACAGTACAGGGCACCTCAACCCAACTATTTATCCATGGTTTAAAGATGTACTTACAAGTCATTTACACTTCAAACACGTACTCAAATCAATGGATAATGTATTCAGAGCATAGTTTCATTCAGGACATCCCCTTCCCCAGATAGACATGTCCAAGGTTTGCCATTTAGCTTGACTTGAAATTGCACGTTGAATATATTTCCTTATAGATTGAGGCCACACACTGGAGCTCACAGTGTTCAAGTTCAAATTTTTGACCCCTACATATATCACACATACAGTGAGATGTTATCTAATCAGCGCCAACAACCAAACACAGTGTGAGGCGACAGATTTTTTCCCCATGTGAGCTACACATTACAAAATGGCTCGACATGCACGCAGCTTGTTTTCCAAGCTACACTCACAGTGAAACTGGTGATGTCACAGTGAAACTGATGGTGTCACCAGGGTTAATATGATTTGACATGGCAATGTGGAGGAAGTATTTCCAAAGATGCTTCTAAAATGCACCCTAGGACGAAAGATCCACTGTACATTTATTCATGTACTATGTTACTGTAAAATTTTAAAAAGGTGCTTGCACTTGACTTAAGTTTTTAAAATAGGGGGTTATTAATGTGTTCTCTGTTTTTCTGTTTATACTTCATTGCTATTCAAAGGTAAATATTGTACTTTTTGCTCCACTACATTTATTTGACTACTTCATTTTCTAGTTACTTTACAAGATTAGTTTGATAATGCAAAGTATAATTAACAAATAAATTATGTTGCAGTATTGAAATAACAATCAACTGATCCCCTTAGGAAAAGTCAAGAGAAGATAAACTATCAGAGTAGTTAAACCCTTGTATTGCATAATAAGCACTTGTACTCTTGATAACAAATGTTACAACAGAAGACACATAATACAGAGGCCGAGTGGCCATGGTCGCTACTATTACTTTTCTATTCAGTTATCTCATTAAAATGCGTTAAATCAAGGAATTAACATGGGATAAAGGCTTGTTATCTCAAAATAAAGCATTAATTTATCCTTTTATGACAAAATAACATGCCATTATCCTGTGATCACACATTCATTTAGCCAGCTATCATGAGAAGACAGAATGACAAAAGATAGCGGCTACCATGGCCACTCTTGACTTCCATAACATAACTTTGCACTTAGAGATCTACTATACAAACTGCTAGGAGTTCACCTCGGTATCTGTCTTGCAGCTTTTTTATTTTGCTGAGCTCTTGCCAATCCTGTCCTGACCTGTTGGTTGCTCTCTTCTTTGATCTTTTTCAACAACAATCTCCATTGTCTCTTCATTTTAGCAGCAGTGACAGTTTACCTCAGAAAACTCTGCAATTTACAGAGAGTTGACCAATGGAGAACATCAGATGCAAAACCAGAGTGCATTTCCTCCCTCAAATATCAGTGGTAGCCATTGGCGTGTCAGATGAATTACCACAAGCATTACAAAGGGTTTCATGCCAGCTCACTGAAATGACCCAGTACACTGAGTGTAAACATCAATCAGGCCACAAAGTGACTGACACAGAGACACTGTTCACATAATTACATGTCAGTATACCACCACAATGACTCTGAAGCTGCTAAATCAAGATTTTAAAAAAGTTACACAATGTTGCTTTAACAATTCCTGGACTGAAAAATCTGAGGAGCATTGTTTTTGTTTTGTTTTTTTTTTCAAGATGTATTAAGGACAATTATTAAGTAGTAAATAAAAGTCCTATTTACATGACAGGAATTAATATTAAAATGCCTGCTTTCAAAATTTCTTTGAGCTCATCTTCTTGTCAGATGTAAAAAGAGTGAAATTATACAAATACTTTTCCAATTACATCGAGATGTGAGAGGACTCTCATTAGTCAGAGATGAGATGAACTCCCACTGTTTGAACAAACTGTTGAGCCCAGCTGCATTATTGATCCTTCTCTATGAAGCTGTACAGCTTGCCATTGCTGACCCCACTAAGCCTGTGCTTGACACTGCTGAGGAAACTACTCTAATTATTCAGGCTCCGTTTGACCCCCCTCTACTAATCAGAGTCAGGGGAATTGATTAAGAACATATTAAATACAGACTGGCCCCTGTTGTGTCAATGTTGGACTATTAGTGCTCATTGACTACGGATGGATAATAAATTAAAGAAAATGTGCACATTTAAAAGTGTAAGGCAATTATACTCAGCCTGTCTTTATATTCTAGTGGATAAAAAGTTTTGAGAGAACGGATCGATGTCTCCAGCGAGTCTGGGCTTTTTCCTATTTACACTCTTATCACAGCTGTAGCCAAGGTGAGATTTTAATTTAGACAGGTTTGTTGGTTAATAGAGAACACGAGATGCATAGCGGGAAGTTGAAGTATTGTGAGAGGAAGAGATGGAGGGTGATGAGACAAAACCGAGGAGAAATGATATAAGGAGTAGGAGGAAAGAGTCTTAAATGAATCCATCCTAAAAGATTCAAAGTCTGGAGTCCTTGATTTCATCTCCATTCACATTGATCAAGGTTTCATAACTGCCTCATAAATGGTGGAAGCAGCCTTGTGCTGTCTCAGGGCTGCACTGTGCCATCTTGTGGCTGAAAAGAGAAACATCACTCTCCAAAATGATTTCTAACTGCTCAGATTAAAGAGTAGAGCATTTTCATGTGGGATAACAATATCTGAGAGTAATTCTGGCAAAATTATGTTTTCTTCCACTAAAAAATATCATCCTTTCATATTCCATACTATGTGAGGAATGAACAGTAGAAAAAAAAATTGTTCAGTTTTTCTACTACTGTTTTGATTTTAATTTAGACACCAAAACATAACATGTGACTCAAAAATTAAAGCATAGACATTTTTATATTGATAGCAAATGATACATATAATATACTAAAACCATTGGAGGGTTTTTTGTCTTCTTTCTTGATATTAATTCTCTTGTCCTTTACAACCAATGTGGTTCAGCTTATTGTCAATTTTGTAGAGGCTGCAGTAAAAGCAGAATGACACTGGCTGTAGGACGTCACCCTGGGGGGAACTGAAATATCTTTCTAGGAGGTTAAGGCACATCATTACCAAATTTATATTACAGGGAGTAGACCTCTGTAGACTGATGGTGTTTAATTGGTTTGTGAGTAATTTAAATGCCTCTATTACAAGTAATGCCTCTTTTTTAAGTATTTAGGGGAGCATCAAGCTCGGCATATCAGGGATTCACTGGAGAGGTATGTACATCTAATGAACACTCTGATGTTTCATCATTAAGTTAATGTCAAACTGACCAAAAAACATCCATCTTATATACTGAAATCAGGTGCTGCAACCATGTTGAGGAGTAAGCACAAGTAAATTACACACACTCAAAACTAGCGAAATTCTCTTTTATTATTTATTATTTTAATTACTATTAGATTTCAAAACCAGATTAGCAGGTAAAAAGGCTTCCAGTTGTTACCCCTCTATATGTAGTTCTTTCGTGGTTCATTTGTGGTGAACTGCCACTGTGTCTGATTCTCATTCAATTCAACAGACAACAGTCACACTTGCACCATCGTCTGTTTGTCCGTAAGTTCTCTGAGCAAGTTATCCAAAGTGTCATAGTTTGCTTGTTTGTATTTTTCAGTTTATTCAGACTGTTTGTTGTATTTCAAGAAAAGCATACATAATAAGATGCTGTGATTACTTTTTCGCTACATTCTCAAGTTGTTTTCTGCAGCTCTGCGAGAACTAATATGTACAGTACATCTATTATTTGCCAGCATTAATCAGCGCAATCTTTTCAGAGCCTTTTGATATCAGAGCAGAGCTGTATCAAGTAACTTAAGTACACTAATGTCACCACAGGCACACCAGCACGATATTAACAGCCTTCTTTATTTTTCTATCTATGTCAGATAATGTCTTATATAAAACTTCAATTAAAACTTCAATTTAATTACAATACTTCTTATACATTATTGTTTGTGGTAATTTATGAACGTTAAAGTAGAATTATTCCTTTGTTATCCAAATGTAATAAAATTGGTGATTGTGTTGCAATTTCATTATCTTTACATAACTAAAAAGAAAGTATCGTGGTGAATTCAGAATTCATACTGAAGCAAGAGTACCGCTCTGCCTCACAGAGGGATTGTGTTCTTCTTTAGGAGCTGCAGCTGCTGTTGCTGTGGGACACGTGTCTCTGGAGTGGTCTTTGTGGGGTGAACTGGTCCTGGGTGGTTTTACATTCGTGATTGCTGGCTCTGTATTCCTTATGGATCTGACTGACAACATCTGGATCAGCTACACATGCTATGTCCTCTTCAAAACAGTTTATGAGCAGCTCAACACCATCTGCACGTACGTTTTTTTTTAGACAAATATGCATATGAGGACCACAGTCAAAACCGTCTTTAATTATCAGTGACAGTGAACACATACATGAATCTACTGGGTTAATTTAAATATGTGATGCCAAAAATGTACAATTACCACAAGACGCTTTGAGTTTTCATCAAGTCTAGTAGTGACTTGAGTGCTATTATGAGCTATTATAGCTCTGTGGTGACTGAAGTGTAATCTAAACCTCATCAAAATCAAATGTACTTGTCCCGTAGCAAATTTAATGACTGCTTTAATTTAAAGACCCTTTCAGAAGTTTGCTCTTAGCCTTTTTCTTGAGTAATTTGTGCTCCAGCTGAGCGTAATACTGAGCATGACATAAATCACTTACATCCACCACCGAAACTTAAAGGAATCGTTCTAGTTTTCATGCTTGGTTGTTTTCCTACATGCTCATGACAGTAACATCTGTCTTGTCCATGCTGACTGAGACTAAATGAAGAACTTTCAGTGAAGTAATTTTCAGCTAGAGACAGATATTCCACTTTGTTGATCAAAGTGACCACTTAGGGCCAAACTGAAATATCTCAACTACATTTGATAGACTGTAGGAACTGTCCTCCAGGGACAATGGCAAGCTTTTACAGTGAATCGTGTATATGCATGTCACCAAATGATAAGTTCTTAACCTCGACCTAAATAATCCACCGTCTGTTCCTTCTGAGGATCCAAAATATCAAAGTTTTGTTTACTCAGTGTGATATCTGATGGATTGGCACCATATTTAAGGGAGAGACAATAACAGTTCTAGATGACACTTTTGTTTACTTGAGCATTTGTCTAACTTTTCCTCATGTGCCAACATGACATTGAAATTTGTGGTTTTGTTTGAAGTGTCTCTTGTATAAACTGACTATATATTTTTCTGTGACCAGAAATCTGCCAAACTAATCACATCATCCTCTAATAAACGCCTATCCAAGTTTTCAGATAGCCAAGACGTTGAGCAGGAGACAATATGCTTTAGTCCTTGGCATGAACAACTTTGTGGGCACAATCCTCCAGGGTGTCATCACTGCCATTGTCATCGATGCAAAGTCTTTACAGCTCAACATCCATTCACAGGTACTAAAGGAACACAAGTATGTTTGCTGAAGTACCAAACATGTTACATGTATGTTTTGTCAGTTATTTGTTAAGTTTTGAATTGAAGATTTTAGATATGAACTCTTGAGTTTACTTTGAGTTTCATCAGTTAATTAGACATTAATGAATACAAATACAAGGAGAAGGTTAAGACAATAAATAGATAAATGCAATAAATTTTAAAAGATGAATACTGACAAAAAAGCCTCAGAACAAACTGTAGTTTGAAGGACATTTGATGAACTCACAGAAGGAGACAAACCACAAGAGATGAAAAAAGGAATAATTGGATGAACATATTCAATACTTTATGTCACAGTCCACAGTGCGAGTAATCCTCCCATTTCTTTTCAGTTTCTTACCTACGCCTCGTACTTTGCTGCCATCTCCCTGCTGTTCACAGTCAGAGGTGTGTATACTGTGTTCCACATGAAATGTCCCGCTGGAAGCAATCAGGCAGAGAGAGCCACCAACCTGCCAGAGGACCCTTGTCCTTGAAGACCCTCTCAGGCACAAAAGAACATGGGGATTTTAATCAGAACTGTCATCAGTTTTTACACCACTAATCAGCAGCATAATAATAAAAAAAAACAAAAACATTAGGAGGCCTTGTACATGATGTTCATCAGGATATTCAGTCTATTTACGAGTAACTATGGTTGAGTTATTAGGAGTCTGTCATCAGCAGGATTCAACTAATCAATTCTACACATGGGGTGTATAATAATGAAAATGTAATGACTACATAAGGCCACTAGAGGGTACTACCTGCACAAACTAAAACAAGAAAAGCACAAAGCAGCTCTGTGGTAGTTTAACTAAACACGGAAACAATAAACCATCATTCTGCATGTGCTCTTCAAGTAACTGGTATGCGTGAATAAATAACCTATTACAGATTTTGTTCATTTGAAACCTTACAGCTATAAACAGTCTGCTGAAATGTTGAGACCTGTTTTATTTTTTGCTATGCAGTGGATTTTTTGTGAGACTTTATTCTGTATGAAATCATATCATGTGTGACCATTTCTCACATGGTTTCAGCCTAAAATGTGCTCACAGAACAGAATTTTATCATTTTTGTCCAAGTACTTCTCTCAAAGAATAAAGGTTTTTAAGCTTAAAAGGTCACTTCTGTGCAAACTTTGGGAAATAGAATTTAGAAATCAATAAATGAAAAAAAACAACTTATTATGAATAAAATCTTTTTAATAATCTTTGATGATTTATTTATAACACGAACAATGGCAAATTCATATTTGCTAAGTAGCATTTTCTCTTTTGTGTACATGCATATGAATTATATTAATTTATGTCTAAATAAGCCTGATTAACAATAATCAACAACAATCTGCTGTTTGCCTCTTGTAATTGTTGGTTGATTGATGCAAAAATCTAACACAATCAAGACTGAATGCACAATGATTTTTAAAATGGTACTTAGCAGGTCGGCATGATTATTTATGTAAGCTCTGTGCTTTGGAGGCAGAGCAGCTTTTGTAACAAACAGCCTGCTCTCATTATTTTCAGTGCAAGTTGCAAGTCATTCCTGGTAATTCTAAAATTTATAAATATATATATGATTCCTACTTTAAGAGACACATCCTGGATTTGTTATTGCATCCTGTACCTATCTGTACGCTCCTCAGTTCACTGTTGATGTCCTGATTCTCAAACAACAATAAATGAGGGTTAAATCTGGTCAGTTAGAGCCACTGTTAGTCACAATAACAAAATGTGAAAGCATATCTTAAGGCAAAATGTTGTTGCCAGGTAACAGGTTTGCTTTTTAAGGCTCATAAAGCCCTGAAAGTCTGATTCTGTCAGCTGTGGCTGCTAATGGCCGTTTGTGTTTAACCAGATTCAATAAATAAGTGTTATGCAAAAATGGTTATTTACAGAAAGTAAATCTAAAGAAATAGGACCAATCATCATCTTTCTTGGAAAAGCAACCTTGTTAAATCTGCTCAGTGCTGTGATTGTCAGCAGGCGGTGTGAAAACATGATGCTCTAATTCTCCATGTTATTTTTGCCAATTAGCATTTTCAGTCCTCATTCATAAACACTGTAGAGCAGTGCGGCAGACAGAGAAAACAATGGAAAAAGTCTGACCATAAGTGGTCAAATAATACATGTGGAGTCACGTCTGACCTATAAATCTTAATTATAACACAGAGATAATTAAGGTCTCAAGATGGTTAACAGGGGCAGCTATTAGATGGAATGAGCTGGCATATTATACGCTATGCACATGCTAATTGATCTTATCTTGATGATGACATGTCCCTTAGTTTTGTCTGGTCTTGCCATTAAGACTCTTAATACATGTAAAGGGGAAACAGCTGCTTCTTTGCCCATGAGTATGTAATTGCATTTTGCCGACATTATCAGTTTGCTTTAATGTCAGATAAACTGTGTCACCCAAGGGTTTTATTCTTCCTGTTATTTCAGGTAATGTGCTCATTACATGAAAGTGTAAACAGGTATGCATTTGGTTGAGAGGAGGCCATGGTTGAACCCACCACTGTTCTTACCTTAGCAGGTAGAAGGTTCCTTTATGATGAGACTTGAGCTATAATTGAATCTCCTCCTGTGTGCTATCAAAAAAAAGCAGCATCTAATTTGTACCACATACTGCATACTGAATACTGCTTTTTTGTAGAAGTATTCTGTATGAAACACTTTCATAGATTTATTCTGCAGCACAAAAGGCCAGGCTTAGCTGGTTTCTGTTAATGGATAGCAATGGGGAACAAGAGTGCAGATGGCAAACCATCGCTTCTATTGGAGGCAACCAGGTGTTTTGTAGTATGTAAGCTACTTCACTCTAAATATAAAAGTTGGAGCTATTTTTTAATATTTTTTTGTTTTTTTTTTGTTTTCTGGAGGTCTAGCATTGTCCTTGCTTCAATTGAACTGAGTTTCTGTTCTCAAAATTACATTTCCATACATCTGAAATGCTTTAGTTGAATTGTGAAATCCCACGACATCATTTGTAATGAGGGTCTAACAGCAGATTTTTCAATTTTGTTAAATAGAAAGATTTTCCGTTTCTTGTTTGCTTCAGAACAAAGCTCTTGGAGATGTGTTTTAATATGACAATATTGTCATAAGGGAAATGAGGCTCTTCGCTGTAGCCCACCTAAAATATTATGCTAGGCACGAAGTTGATCAAATTTGTTGGATTAAAAAAGCAAAAAAAAAAAAAAAACATCAACTCAAAGAAACTAACAAAAGCAAGGAAAACATTTTTTTTTAAAAATACGGTAAAACCACAAACTGAGAGGAAAGGGGAGATAAGGTAGGACAGCAACAAGAACGAAGAACCATGAAGCAGAAACAGGATCAGGGAATAAAAGCAGAGCCAACAAAAACAGAGAAACTAATGAAGGGGAAACCCAGAGACTAAATGCACACAAAGAGCAATGAGACACAGGTGGGGTAATCCACACAGGTGAAATGCATTAGGGTGGGGCAGGTGATCACAAAGGAGCAAAAGAGACAAGTGTTACCAAAATAAAACAGAACAAAAGACAATAAACACTTGGAAATTCTTGTTAAAAGTTGTTTCTGGTCTACCAATCCAGTGCAACATTTATAAAAATGTAATAGTCATCTCTTTACACTGGAGGTAATGTAGATTATATTACAGATACTTCAAGTCACACTGCTTAAAAGGCCAAAGTAGGCTCCACATTTGGTCATTGCCCGGATGATGTTATTTCCACTAGAAAATTTACCGCCAGTCTCACTGCACCCAGTGGAGTGAGACTGGGTGGACATTTGTCAAATCAGAGCCAAGATAATATGGGCCAGCATTAAAACCCCACTGTGCCTTATCAGTTGTATGTGTGAAATCAGGGAAATAGGGATTCAACCTCGAAGGCCACAACATGAGATACTGAGCTACAGGATGTAAGGAGAATAAAATAAATGTCTTTGATTTCATTTTATCTGATCTTGTGTAGAACCCATCATACTTGGTGCACTTTAAATGGCTACAGGCTGCTACTTCTTGACAACAGTGAGAGAAATGAGGGAGGAAAAAGGGACTGATGAATCTTTGAAAATGTCGAAAACCAGCTTTCAGCATGTAATCATCTAATTAAGCACTTCAGTTCATGAAAAGAGCAACTTTACATTGCAGGCCTCTTCACACAGCTGCATATCTTCACATCCTTATTGCTTCCCATCCTAGCAGCGGTTGTCATGCAGTTCTGGGATCAGGCACTACACTTCCTCTTTACCACAGACACACACTTGATGGGGTCATAAACTGCTTGACACTCAAAGCAGACAGATGTTCTGTTAGTGCAAAGCTTTTTTTAGTTTGCAGTTCTTTAATGACTAACCTTCTTACACTCTTACAGCAGCCAGATAATGATATTACAAAAAACCAAGTGATAGAACTACCTGAAAATTAAGCTGCAAAAACTGAAGTTTCGGTGAGTTGGCTGTTATTTTTTCCACTTTTGAAATAGAAACTACACTTAAAACTTGTACTTAACACTTACTCGCTAAAGTTTGGACATGACTGGTCTTACAAAAATGGTTGACTGCACTCAAATGTGTTTTCATGTTGATGAAAGTTAGAAATTTCACTGAAGCAAGACCAGTTGGGCTAGAATGTTTAAGAAAATATAGATGGGAAATTTCTGGCAAGTTGAGTTTTAATGACTTAGTGTTCTGCTCTAACCTGGTTAGAGAAAGCCAGAATTAAAGGCAAGTGTATTTAAAAACAAAAACAAACTGTAGTAACAGTTTGTTTAGAAGATGGTATGGAATTTTTTTCTTCCTCTAGCATGGCTCTGCATATTTCCCTTGAAAACAGGAATTTATCGATTCCCAGTTGGAAAATTCTCTTGTATTTAATCCTTCTACAGTGGCAACAAGCTTAATTCTAAGAACTTTGAAAAGGAAAGTCTAAGCTTGCTGTGGATTACAACTATAATTGTATTTCTAAATTTCACAGCAGTGTCGAAATGCATCATTTTATTGATAAAAAAAATATTTAAATTACAACCAGGCCCAGCTTTATTAAGAACATTTTGGGGAATCATCAGACTCTGAGTGCCAGTCTTTCACCTCTGGGTGCTATTGCACCAACAGTACTTTGCATGACTGGCACACAATCTCTGATAAAAATGGGTTTTATGTCCTTCAAAGTATCACACTCTGATGGACATCTGAGAACAGATACAGAACTTTGGCTATCGAGCCTCAACTTGACAGACTTACAGTGTTGGTTTCTAAGTCTCTTGTCGGGAATTACAAAACTAAGGACCCAAATGCAGACAATATCCAGGGATTTAACAAAAAGCGAGCTTTATTACAAAACAAGCTGATAATAAAAAATCAAACAAAATGCAAAGTCCAACAAAAAAGACTAAATCAAAGAAGACAAAATAACTCAAATGCTACAAACCAAGACGCAGGGAGATCAGGACCATGGGCATAACAGAGCATAACAGGGCCCCATGGGACATGACAGTGCACAACAGAGCTCAACAGACGACAAATGCCATCAGTCCTAATGCCATCAACAGCTTCAAAAGTGCTATAGTTTCTGGAACAACTGGATCGCAAAACATTTCCACCCACATTAGGACAAATTATTCTTGTAGGGGCCAAGAGGAGAAGAAAGGAGAGAAGAGGAGGGGAAAGACGAGAGGAGAGGAGAGAAAATGCAAAAAACAACAGTGCAAGTTTCTTGAAGAATAATGTGCAACGCTGTGCACAACATGATCACAAAACATTACGAATACCAAACCTGTTTTATAACTCCATAACAGCTTCAAATGTGTTATAGTTTCTGGAACAACTGGATCGCAAAACATTTCCACCCATGTGTAGACAAAGTATTTATGTTGCAAGATGGCTATCCAGTGAGCTCAGTGAACTCAATGGCAAGGACAGTCCTGATGTATCTACTGGTTGTAGATCAAGGGTGATCACTGTTTCTTTTCTTATCACTTTCATAGTGGCCTTGTCATGTAGGTCAGCAGTTGGAGTCACACTGAAAAACTAGTTTCCAAAATATTTGTCTTCGTATAATAGTCCAAATAACTGGATAGTTTTACCAACTACTGAAACAAGATCCTCCACTGTATTAGGAATTCCTGTTGGAAGCGTCAACTTTCGTATATCATGTTCTTCTAATATGACTCATAACTGGACCGCCATTGATTTTTGGAGTGTGGTGTGTGTCCTCAGCTGTAGGGACAGAGAAAGAAAATAAATTGAGACAGTTTGTTAATAGTTGACGAGACAACTCCTAACATGGCGAAATCTCAAAAAAGGTTGTTTATCGTGCCAGTTTACCTCGGTGTTGCTAACTTGCTACTTCAATGGTCTTTCGAGTTATAACCGTAGCTTGACTTACTGTGCAAATGTACAGCTGGCGCGAGTCGCCAATTCAAACTTTCGGTTCAAGCATGCACGGCACATAACACAGGAGCACACTGACTACAACTCCTGTCGAATATCTCGTCATTTCATAAATTACCGTTTGTATTCGTGCATTATATGAAACAATATGTTAAAGAGTAATCTTAGTTTGCCTTCAGTCCAGTACTCCGCAGGCAGGAAGTAGACTGCAGCGTTCAAGATTTCACACACGCGCTAATGTGCGCGGGCTGACGCGTGACGCATGTGCATGTTATAGCGTAGGACTGATGGCTTTTAGGTATGTTTTATTAAATTTTTCTATGTAACACTTGTTACTGTTATCAAATAGGTACTGTAGGTATAATTTATCCTTTTGTTTATAATTCCTTTGCTGACTAGAATAATCAAGGGAATTTTAGATGATTTTCATGGATTACATTTACCACTCTCCAAAATCATTTATTACAGTGCAGAGACTATAAACACACTACGGTGATGAGACACAGGTGGGGCAATTAACACAGGTAAAGCACATAAGGGCAGGGCAGGAAATTACAAAAGGAGGGAAACTTGACAGGACATGGGTAGCAAGACAGAACATGATTTACCAAAATAAAACAGGAAACAATGGAACAAGGATACATACAAAAGTAAACTTGACACACAACTTAAGAATTAACTGAACTAATAAGCGGATCATGACATCTCTAGGTTGCAGTGCATGGTTTACACGTGATTTACTTTGCTGTTTGATCCGTAAACGTCAGCCTGAGGGGGATATTTTAACATTGAAATTTATGAATAAATATATTTCTGGCCACCTGCTGTTGAGGCAGACAGAAGCCCTCTAGTCATCTCACACCTTGATCAAGCTAACACCATGCAGGCTCACTCACTTGCATTACTCAAGCGCTGCATCACTTAGACACATGGGTTTTCCCTCTTCTCACCATTCAATGTCATGACATGACATTTCACCCATAACTGACACATGATGCCCTCAGTCTAAGTTTATGTAATTTTACAAAACCTACTACACGTCCCAAAAACTGAGGAGTCAGTCAGTGTCACGTGACAGGCACATGTGTTGACACAAATGAATTCCTGATAAATGAGAACAGCTGAATTAATGGAGGTGCAACACACGTGTCTCTGCTAATCATATAATCCATCTGGCTGATTCCCAGATCCAAACTAATCACTAATAAGGGCAAATATTGCAACACTTAGCTGCCACTCTCTTCCTCTTCCCCTCAGAGGCGTGTCTTTTATCACATGTCTTCCCATGAGCAACATGAGGAGACTCCTTGCAATAATATACCACAGAAGCCTTTTTTGTTGAACCATTCTGACTAAAAGCTGATTTACCATTTTAATGACTTCAAATGCTTGACTTCTCTCTGATCAGATCACATGAGTGCAGATGTTTGCCTGACAATAAAAATAGTCTTCTATGTCATAAAATTAAAAAAAATGATTTTTTTTTTTTTTTTTTTACAGTTTATCGACTTGAATGTCTCATAAAGTGAGACATTATAGTTTGCTAAAAAAAAAATGTGATGCAAAAAATGGTTTAAATGAAGACCATCTTTACAAAAAATGATGTGTTTAAAGAGGGGAAAGATTAGTATGAAGAGGTCAAATTAAATCTGATAGCCTGAGATAATCATGGAGACAGACAAAACATCAATTACTAGGTAAATAAATACAGAACTTTGGACCATAATTTTTAAATGTATACATGTACTGCTGGCAAATGGATGCATTTGTAGAGCCCTTTCTAGTCTTTTAACCACTTGAACAACTGCTTTCATCCTCAAATTGTGTGATTTTTCAACCTTCCTTAGCATGCCGATGTCAGAATCAGAATCAGAATAACTTTATTGGCCAAGTACGTTTCACAATATACAAGGAATTTGGAGTCCAGTTACATCCCATCCAAGAAACAAAAAAAGACAGTGTCACATAACAGGGGGGACAGGAGCAGGAGAACTGGTGGGTCGCCATAGAACAGCGCCCCATTTACTTAGATGAGAAAAGGGAGAACAGGAGGGAGGAAGAGGGAAAAAAAAAGGCAACTCCAAACTAGGCTCCTGTAGGATGTGCTCTTATCAAAACCAACCTGTGTATGCTAGTAGGGCTGCAATGATGACAAGAAGTGTCCCCAGTGCAGTGAAGGGGATGAGCCCTTTTTCAGATGAGCTGGCATAGCTGTTCACCAGAAGCAGGAGAGAACCTAGAAGTCAGAACAAAACCCCATTACAAAGAGACACATGCTGGAAACTATACATTGAACAAATAATTACTGATGTAAACTATTTAATGTCCTAGATTGTATATTTATCTCTCAATCAATCGATTAGTCTATCTTTTGATCTATTTGTCTATCAATCTAAAAAATATATGTACCGGTATGTTTAAAAATGGTGTGTATATATTAATATGTCAATATGAACAATATCTTTATCTCTATATCTATGTATAGTGAAAGATTGCGACTTGTTTTGTTGTTAATCTGGGTGAAATTGTCATTTTGCAGCAGACTGGGGATGAAATTAAAGTAAAAAAATTATCCAATATGTTTGATGTAACTAATTATCAATAAGTACAAGTTCATTAAGAGAGTTTTTTTTATTTCCAACCTTTTTTAAAATGTATTTTCTACAGCTTTAAACATCTTCTAAATGATCTAACTTAACAATATGTAGCTGCATTTATTTTGTTTAGCAATGATAATGATAACAATGATAATAATTCATTGAAAAGAACAGAATTGTTTTCTCAAATAGTTGCTGATCACTCATTTTATTTCATTACGCTTCAAAACGTAAAAAAACACTCTCTCTAAAAAAAATTAAACACCAAGGTACAGAGGGATGTCACTTCATTTTTTATAGTAAAAGAGTAAATGAAATTTTTGACATTTGACATTCGCACAAATGCGCCAAATAAAAAAAACAAATTTTAAAAAGTGGTGTAAAACGTACGAAAATAACGTCTTACCGCCAGAGATGCACAGCACGCCGACGGACACATGCAGTGAGCGGACTTGAGCCATGGCAGCAGTGGATGTCTGCGGACGTGAGACTGCGCTTTATACAGCTGCGTGTGACGTCAGCACGTGGGAGAAACCTGAGAGGAGATGTCAAGAGATGCTGCACCTCACCGGGAAATGTCGTGAGGTTGAGTACAAACGGGCAAGAGGTGTGTCTGTGGATTGATTAACATGGAAACTGGGTGGCCCCATGAAACTCAACATTACATCCGCGCAAATTTATCATAGGCTGATTGTAATTAAATACACATATTTTTAAATCGCAATGCAATCTAAAAATCAACGCTTATTTGTCTTGTAATACTTACACAAACATTTAAATTACATTTATATTTTTTAACTGGTGAATTTCAATAATTGAGATCTGGAGTTCATGTCGATTGTCTGTCATGTTACCAAAAGCATATATGCTTTTGGTAACATGACATATATGAGTAGATAAACTCATAAATATCAACTCATAGAAATCTTCTCATATAATAATCATCAATTATTATTAATCAAAATGAAAATAAATTGAGCATGTACTTGTAATTGTTTTCATTTAAAAAATCTAATTAAGTAATTTGAATCAACATTATCACATTACAACAATTTCATTGACTGAAAACTGAGTAATGAGAAGAATGACTCATCATTTTTTTTTTCAACAGGTTTCCTTGTTACCTGGTACATGATGTCAGTGTTTGCAGAGCAGGTTGTGGGAGGAGACAAACAGATAGGGCAGACCATAAAAAGTCTGATTCAGAGCTCAGCCAGCACATC